>CM019220.1:875541-901615 GCA_009741485.1 Malurus cyaneus samueli
GAGATAGGACAGGTGGAGGGAGAGCTGGGACCTGGAGCCAAATTCTCCACAGCCACCCTTTGTTTTGTCACAAATTGGGAGGTTTTTTGTGTAATTCCAGCCCTGGAATACCTCGTGGAATTGGGAATTTTTGGGAATATTCCAATTGTGGGGCTTGAATGATGGTCCAGCCTTTTTTATCCCAAGATTTTTCTGTTTTGCAAACTGACTCGTTCTGGGATGCTGAGGTTCTGCTGAGGCTCTGCTGCCCTCAAAATTATTGTGGAATTTATTCTTTCCACCCATTAATGCTGAAATCTGCCTGACTGGTGAGGGTTTAGCAACCCCCAAATGCCACAGAGCTCCTGATTATTAATAATCAAACAAAAATTTCCATTTTTTTATTGAAAATTTGTGGGAAATTTGGTATTTTTCTGTTGTTTTCTGCACTTTATCTCTGAAAACATCCTCCAGGGACCATCCCAAGGATGGATTGACAGAAACTTTGCTCAGTGGTTGTTTTTACACTGATTTCTTTCTGCTCTCTGTAGGTTAAGGGTGGTGCCTGAGCTCGTGTTTGCTGTGTCCACACACTCTGTCACATGTGTTTCACAAGACTTCTCCGTTTTTGGTGATATATAAAAAAAAAAAAAAAATTCCTGCATTAAAATCCCTGCTTTTGAGCTGAGTTTTTTTGATATATCCCCGAGCTTGCCCTGCAGCTTTTGCTGCCAATCTGAATCCTGTGAAAAACTCGCTTTTTCCATACAGAATTGCATCAAAGGTTTGCTATAAAAAAATGCCCTTTCTTTGCTTCTAGGCAAGAAATTAAATCTCATTATTCTTCTGTTAAAACTTAAGAAAATAGAATTGTGGCCCAGTGTTTTTCTCATGAAATGGGAATTATTTTGCTCCACAGAGAAAAAATTCCAAAGGCTGCTGCAGGAATGTTCCAGTAGGTTCTATCCCATGCTAAATGTTTTTTGGCTGCTGTGTTTTAATAATTAATCCAGGTCCACTGATATGATTTTGAATTAAGAGGTGGGAAATATGAATTTCAATTTTATTGACTGTCCATGTTTTTTTTTTACTTCCAAAGAGCACAGGAACTTTTACACCTGCTGGTTGTGCCTACTCCAGGTTTGCTCCCTGTAGTACTTTACCCTTTGACCCCTTTACAACAGATATTCCCCTGAGAAGTGAATTGTCCAAAATTTACCAACTTTCAAATTGTTGCACTTCAAAATCTCATCTTAAGTGCCATAAATCAGAATCACTTTTAAAAGTGTAAAAAGTTTTATGGGTGTTTTTGCTCCTGGCCTGAAAAAGGAGCTTTGGACCCCAAAATCTGTCTCTTCTGTCTGAATGATAAGAGTTGATGTAATTTTTATTCTCTTCCTTGTAAACTCTGTCCAATTTTTTTGAATGAAGGATTTAGGGTCACTAAAATTGATAATTATTAGACTCAGAATAATTGATTATTATTAGACTATTATTCTAAGTCTAATAATAGTTCAATAGGAAAATGTCTTTGAATCATTGACAGTCAGCTTGATTACTGTGAATTATGATTTCATAATAGAAATATTCTGGATTATTAAATAAGGGTCAATAATAGAATATGAAATCCAAAACTATCTTTTTATATTAGAAAATCAAAGTCCACAGCATCAGCTTTGTGTTTCCAAAGTGGTTTTTTTTCCAAAATAAATTTTTTTTTGAAGGTAATAAGTGATAAGATGAGAGGAAATGGCCTCAAGTTGTGTCAGGGGAAGTTTGGATTGGATATCAGAAAAAAACCACAAAATGTCACCTGGTGAATATTGAAATGACAAATGTGTGTGCATGGAGCACACTGAGAGACTGCAGACAGGCTGAGCTACAGCCAGAGCTGCTTTTTTAGGGTTTTTTAAGCTTTTCAGTGGTTTTGTTCAATGATTTCCTGGTCAGATTGTTGGTAGGTGCTCCTGCCAGCTCTGTAAGCATATCCAAAATGATGGAGTAACTGCTCTGTGAGGAGAGACTGAATTCTTTAGGGTTTTGTCACTTTGTGATGAGAGCACAAAATGCAGAGTTATGGGGGGAGCCTCTGAACTCGTGAATAGAGTGGGAAAGGTGCACAGAACATCATTTTTCATCCTTTTCCATATACAAGAACCAGGCAGAAGGCAAATGTAGAGTGTTCTTAAACAGCACAGAATTAAAATTTTCAGGTCAGGTTTTGGTGAGTGCTGCTGTCATGTCTGAACCCTGGCAGTGATTTCGATTCAGGTTTTGTTTGGTTCTTGTGTCATCTCTGTGAGCTTTTGCAACAATTCCCAGGTCAGGTTTTGGTGGATGCCCCTGCCAGCTCTCTAAACTCTTACAATAATTCCCAGGTCAGGTTTTGGTGCCAGCTCTCAGAACCCTGGCAGTGATTTCCCCATCAGATTTTGGTGGGTGCCCCTCTCATCACTCTGAACCCTTGCAATTAATTCCCAGGTCAGATTTTGGGATATTCTCCTCTCAGCTCCCCAAACCCTCTGCACACTGGAGCTGCTCCCTGTGGCCCTGGGTCACTCCCAAAGCCATTCCCAGGTTTTGGTGCCCCTGCCAGCCCTCTGAACCCGGTGCCCCTGCCAGCCCTCTGAACCCTTACAATAATTCCCAGGTCGGGTTTTGATAGATGCCCCTCTCATCTCTCTGAACTCTTACAATAATTCCTGATCAGATTTTGGGATATTCTCCTCTCAGCTCCCCAAACCCTCTGGTGCTGGAGCCGCTCCCATGACCCTGGGTCATTCCCAAAGCCATTCCCAGGTTTTGGGAAAAATGTGTATTCCCAGGTTTTGGTGCCCCTGCCAGCTCTCTGAACCCTTGTAATAATTCCCAGGCCAGGTTTTGGTGCCCCTCTCCTCTCCCTGAACCCTTACAATAATTCCCAGGTCAGGTTTTGGTAGGTGCCCCTCTCATCTCTCTGAACCCGTGCAATAATTCCCAGGTCAGATTTTGGGATATTCTCTCATTGCTCTGAACCTGTGCAATAATTCCCAGGTCAGGTTTAGGTGCCCCTGCCAGCCCTCTGAACTCTTACAATAATTCCCAGGTCAGATTTTGGGATATTCTCCTCTCAGCTCCCCAAACCCTCTGCACACTGGAGCTGTCCCGTGGCCCTGAGTCTCTCCCAAAGCCATTCCCAGAGCCCACATTTCCCTGCAGACACCAAACCAACCCCCTGTGCATAGCTGGGGCCAAAATAGTCCCAATATTCTCTTTCCTGCTATACAGCAGCTCTTAGAATGCAGGGTGAGATCATCGCAGCCTTTTGGGGTTTGCTGCAGTTTCCTATTTCTTTTGGGCTCTTTTTTTGAGCTGGGCTGTCCTCACGGAGCCACTGCTGGGTGCTGCCTGTGCCCAGGAGCCCTGCAGGCATCCTGAAAACCCTGCCCAGCATTTTTAACTTTATTCTGGATCAGAAGGTTCAACAGGGATTCGCTGACATTCCTGGGAATAATCCAATGGAGAGTGGCACAAAGCGCTTCTTAATTAATCATCAACAAAGGAATTAATGCCAGTGCCGTTTGTTTTATTTTTAATTCTGTAAGTTCACGGTAAAGAAATCCTGGGGGTCCTTTTATTTCGCACCATTTGAGCCTCAAGCAGGAATAGACTGGCAGGTCCCAATAAAAACCTACTGGAAGAAATTTATTTACACTGGTGGATGCCTCAAGTAGTAAACCCTACACTCAGCAGCATGTAAACATCCTGAAAATATATTTTTATTAGCTGCTGTAAATCAATTTTTATTTGTTGCAGTCCCTTTAACATTTTTAATTCCATTTCATTATCATGATTCTTTACATATCAACAATTTTGGAGGAAACAAGATGTATTTTATCATTTGAGGGTTCCAGCTGAATGTTCATGTCCTTGAGTTGCAGATGCCTGGGTGTCATGAGATCTTTTATTAAAAAAAAAAAATACAGCACACTGTTCCTATGCCAAATATTCTTTTGGAAAGCTATTCTTGCTCCCACCCTCAATAGTAACAAGAAAATACTGCACTAGGAGTTATTTTTAAGTGGCTGGAAATAGCATCCATATTATTTCGAGCTGCTGATGTATAAAATCTTTGGAAGAAAAGAACGGCCCCTTGTTTACTGCAGGTTGTTTGTTTCCATTTGTTAATTCTTCATTTTTAGGGGAAGAGCCACGTGGCCAGAAATTGCCATCGGAGATGATTTGTAAGCATCAGGCAGTCTCATGTCCAAAAAGATGATATAAATGAGAATTGCTTTTATTTTTCCTGTTTATATTGTGATTAAACAAAACAACAAACCTTGGCATCCTTGATTCTTTGTGCTGGGATCTGTCTGTTAGAGCAGCTCTCAAAAACTTGGGGAATCAATCCCATGGAATGATTTTTTCCCTTTTTTAACAGAGGAGGAACGAGGATTTATGCACAACATATTGGGTTAATTCATCAAGTTTTACGGGTGTATACAATATTACATCAGAACAGGTTTTGTGCATTAGAAAAATTCAGGATGTGGAAATTATTTCAAACATTAAATAAGTGAGACTGAGTTTTCAGCTTTATCACAAGGGGTGTGACACAATTTTTCCTGCTCTACCTGTGATATTTGTGCAGGAGTTAATAGCTGCACCTGAAGAAATTGAGCTTCTTATCCCAGCAACACAATTTATTTATTCTCAGTTCAGACACCTTGGATAGGTATAAATAATTAACCAAAGCTGGAAGTAATTGATATTTTCCACGACTTGATGCAGGCAGAGGTAGAATTGAACTAAACACTCAGTCTATTTCCAGTGTCACAGTCAGCTTACGACTTCAAAGACAACAGAATTTGTACCATATGTGTCAGCAGCAGCTCGAGAACTTGTAAAATAACATCTTAAATGCGCTCATTCCGTGTGTTTCACTTTTAAAAATTATATTCTTCAAAAGAGGAGTTTTTGCTGGGTGTTGTTACGTTCCTAAAAGCATTAAAAATAAATGGTCAACCGCCTTCAGTAACGTTTGCTTGTGAATTTTAATTCATTTTATAGATAATTAGCTTTGCCATAACCAGGATTAATTACTCCTACAATACCCAACAAAAGAGTTTGTGGAATTACCATAAGGAATTTACGTGAGGACACATCCCAAAAATTCCCTTCTCAAGGAATAGCCTGTTTATTTGACCGATAACATTTTTTTTTTTTTTTCCCCCCTTCCCAAACTGTACCTAATCAGCTCCTCCCAAAGCGATGCCACGCATCCCATAATTCTCTCTGGAGACAGTGCACAGCTGCTGCAGTGAGTATTAGCCCCTTCTTAGGGCTGGGTATTTTTTTTTTCCTGTAAAAATCCCAGATGGCCGCGCGTCTTTCACACCGCCGCGGTAAATATCAGCCCTCTTCAGGTGCAGAGGTGATGTAAGTCCAGATAATTCTGCTTTAAGTGCAACAATCCCACGCTGAGCTCTGTTAGTGACTGTTTTGCTCTGTTTTTCTCCCATCCCTGGAAGGGCCAGGATTGATCGGAGGGTAGGAAGGGCTGGGAATGGGAATTGTGGTGTTTTATGGAGTGTGAGAGTGAGGAGAGCTCTGCAGGGCTGAGCTCTGTTTGTGGGGTCCAGCTTTGCTTCTGAGTCCTGTAAGGGCTCCAGGCTCCTCCAAATTTCCCACTCGTGTCCAGTTTGCCTCTCCAGTGTCCCTCTGCTCAAATCCTCTGGGAGCCAAATCCCATTGTTTGCTCAGGATTTGGAGACAGCTGCTTTAGGAGGGGTTTGCTGCTCTTTTTGGGGTGACAGAACACAGCCAACGAGGTGTGGTTTGATGATACTGATACCTAATTCAGGTTTACCTAAAACCTAAACCAGAGGCTGGATAAATTCAGAGAATCCAGAGCAGTTCTGTTTTTTTCAGGGCCTTCAGGTGCATCCAGGGCAGTCCCACACCCACAATGGACAATGGCTCACGGGTTTTTCACCCTTTCTCACTTTTGTCCATTTGCACATCGGGATTTGCTGAATCCTCCAATTGCAGCTCAGCCAATGCAGTCATTGACTCCAAGTTGGCTCCCCCCAATTCTCTGTTGTTTCCATCTCTTGGGGCCTGGCCCAGGGAGGTGTCCTTGAGTTTGGGGCTGCAGAGGAATTGTTTTGTGTAAAAATGGGAGAGCAGGAGCTCAGCACTGTCTGTGGGGTCTGGAGTTAAACACTGGAGGATCCCAGGATTGCAGAGACATGGAAATAGAGAAACTGAAATCCTAAGGCATCAATACCAAAAATCATCACAGATATCTCACATTCTAAATCACATTCTTTGTTGAAAAAGAGTAATCAGGGACAGGAATTTGGTCAATGCTCTGTGAATTTTCAAGGAATGACTGCTGTGGTGACGCAATGGGGATCGTCACACGCTGGGCTCTGGTCTTGGAGCTCTTCTCCAGTGGCTCTGTGATTGTCCATTGTGATGGGAGGATACCCCAATAAAAGGCTAATTCAGGTTTACCTAAAGCCTAAACCACAAAATTCAGAGAATCCAGAGCAGTTCTGTTGATTTCAGGGCCTTCAGGGCCATTCAGGGCAGTCCCACACCCACAATGGACAGTGGCTCACGGGTTTTTCACCCTTTCTCACTTTTGTCTCACAGAACCCTTCAGGTTCCATCAGGGTTTTCCCACTGCTGTCCCATCCCAGCTCAATCCCACCCAAGCTGAGCAGGAGGGTGGAAAAAACAGAATCAGGGGGTGGTTCAGAGCCAGAGGAGCAGAGAAAAGGATGGACACGAGCACAGAGCCATTTACAGGGCCGGGGTTATTACTGGAATTAGTGCTGGTGGATTCCAGCTTTGCCTCTGGACAATCTCTCTGCTGAACTTTGAAATTATTGCAGGCAATTGGAGAAGTTTCTGGCCCCAGAGGTTTGCTGAGAACATTGAGTCCAGCTGACAGGGCAGGCCTGTTCCATGTGTTCCCAGGCTGTTTTCCAGCTTGTTTTCCAGGCTGTTGGGAGCACCATGTGCTGAAATTCCACAGTTTCCTTTTTGCAGCTTTCTCGGGTCAGAATACCAACACTGCCCACAGATTTAACAAGTCCACCTTGATTCAGCTCTCTAATTTACTTTAAATTTCTCCTTTTTCCACTTCTGAGTTGAGTCATTACCCCCTAAAGCCAACAACAGAACTCCAGGGAATTAAACACAATTTCAGCACTAATATTGATCCCATTGAAAAATGCACGGGCAGTCCTCTTTTTCCCCCAATTTTTCAGAGTTGTGTTTAGCTATGATATCTACATCTGAGGTTTTTTCAGAGTTCTAATGATTTTTCATTTGTCCATGCTCGCTTAAATTTTTTATTATTCTTCCACGAATTTTCTGTCATTAATTTAAATCTTCCTGGTAATGACAATGCTCAGCTGCAGTCTCAGCATATGGAAGTTTGTGTCACTTCAGCTTTTATTTTCCTGCCAAGCTCAGTTCTCACTCACAGAGCTGCTCTTCACCTCTGCCTAGATGAAGGGCTTTATTTATTTTACTTTTCTTATGAAGAAGCATTTCAGATCAATTTCTTTTGCTGAGTTTCTCAGCTGAAAGGTTTTATTTTTTCACCCTGTTCCATCAGTTTGCTGCCTCTCTTACTCCCCTTTAAAATTTTTATCATTCTTCCTCAAAACTGCAACATCTTTGAAGGGATTTTTTTTTTTTTTAATTTCTCAGAGTTCATTTTCATGTTGGTTACTTTTTATTCCAGAACACGCCATAAAAGAGCTTTGAATCCAGCCTATTGCCAGTCTTTGTGGAATAGTCTAGAGTAACAGTTCATTACATTTGCCTTTAATGATCGTGTTTTGCATTCTGCTCCTCAGCAGATGAGGAAAATGTTTGTTTAGGGTCTGGGTGTGCACTGGTATGGGATGGAAATCCAGGAAATGCTGGTGGATGATGTGGAAAATGATAATTCTTGTCCCAGTTGTTGACTGGAATATTGTTTGGGTGTTGGGAAGGAATGGGATGGGAGGTGGGAGGCTGAAGAATTCTCAGAGAAGCTGTGGCTGCAATTGCTGGCAAAGCCAGTTCTTATCACCCCAGACAAGTGGCTTTGAATTAATTTTTTATTTTCCTAAATAGGAATTTTGGGTTCCAGGCTATTTGTGTGCTCCTGTTATCTTGGAATTTTTAAAACCTGGGTGTTGGGAACAATGGGCAACACCCAAATTGTCACCAAATTTTTCGCAAAGGGGCCCCAAATCTTTGCTATCTTCAAGAATGAAGCAAGATCATTAAAAGTAATTATCCAATGCCTGCTGCTTGTTAATTACTTGTAAGTTCATTATTTGAGACTCCACTCTGAGTATATCCTGCCTGGACAGTAGCCTACAGGTTCTGAATATAATTTCATCAGTGTCTTTGAAGTGGTCTACTACCTATTTAAAAATACTCCAAAATGTAATTATTTTAATGGTTATTAATCCTACAGGATGCATTGCTAATGATAACTGATATTATGAATTTATTTTATTGTATGGGGTGGATTTTACCTGATGAGTTTCGGGGGTTTAATTAAAAGTTCTAATGGATTTATCACTAATAGCTTTGGGCTCTATTAACCGAAACGCTAATCACCTTTTCTCCCCAGTATTTTCTGTGGGAGATGTGGGCAATCAGAGAAATAATTCAGAGAAATTCAGAGAAATATTGTTGGCTGTTGGGATGGGATGAGGAGCTGGGACTTGTCCTGGATGGTACCATGGAAAAGGTGGAAAATCAAAGGGCAGAGGTGCTGCTGGGAATTTTGCTTGGAAAAATCACCGTGCAGCTTTATCTGGGAGCTTTTATCTTTTATTTATTTGGCAAAACCAGGGTGTGGAGCTCTCTGGGTGCTGCTGAGAAAAGCAGGAGCCACTGGAATATTATTCATGGAGATGGGATTGTTTTGGCAGCCTGCAGCCATCTGGTTATGGTCAACATGTCCATTCCTGAGGCCTTTGGAGGCTGCAGTGACCAGAGATCCTACACATATTTCCATTCCTTCACCTCTAGAGCATTCCCAGGAAGAAAATCCTCCGAAAGCAATGCCGGGAATTCGGTCGTTTCGCCACATTGCACAACGAGGATGATTAAAAAATCCCTGACAAAGCCAAACAGACAAAAAAATTATTTTCTTAAGATAGACTTCTGATAATGGTGTGATTTAAAGGAGCTCAAAGCATTTAAAATGTCCAAATTACATGAAAAGTTCTTAGGAAAAAGAGGAATAAGCAGTGACTTTGTGTTCTTTGAAAAATTGGAGAAGGGATGGGACGGTGTGGCTTAGACTGGTTCTTACCCCCCCTATTAAACTGCAGTTGTGGTGTTTTCTTATCCCCTCCTATCTGAGATAAAACCCAGAATCTGCACCTGAATTGGAATAAACCAAATTTGGAATAATTAAATTTGGAATAAACTAACAAGAAGTCCCTGCATGAGATGAGCTCCTTGTGAACACAATTCCGAGTTAAAATATTTCTTGCACCTGGCTCCAAAAAAGCCATAAACACATATTTAAATGTAAATTTACAGACCTGGCAGCCAACTGAACAGAAAGTTTGCTCCTGTAAACCAATTTATTGATTAAAAACGGGTCCCTGTGCCCAACACCTCCATCAGGGAGGCTCGGACTGCTCTGCTCCCTGCTCCAGACAAATTCAAAGTGACATCTCCAAGAAGAGCAGCTATTACTGGCACTCGGGACTTAAATCTCTGACCTGGCATTGCCTCCCTGACCTTGGCACCAGCGGGGAGATTATGGCTGGCAGCGTCTCCCTGGAGTGTTTGTTTCCTTGGAAATAAACCCTCTCCTGAAATTCGAACGAAACGCAAAAAAAATTGAAATTAAAATTGTGAGCCGTGAGGTTAAAATGAAGCGATTCGCAGGCAGAAAATGGCAAACCCCGCCCATGTGGCTGCTACAGAAATATTTCGGTGAAAACGGCAAAGAAATGTGAGGAGCAAAGTTTATTTCTTCTGAAACAACTCTGAAATTTCAAGGGCATAACTGGAAAATAAAGTTGTGCTCACGTGAGTTAAATCTCAGCGAAAGGGTTTCTGAAACTCCAAAATGCTGCAGCACCACAGAATGTTCTGATTGCACCAACCTCCCCTATGAGTCTCTTTCCAGTAATCAGGAAAGCAAATTTCCTTGGGAGCCAAGGGTAGAAGTGAATTTAGAGTTATTCCCTGCCAGCTGCTTTAAAAGCTGCCAGCTAAATCGTTTCCCTGCTTTTTTTTTTTTTTTTTTTTTTTTTTTTTTTTTTTTTTTTTTTTTTTTCATGTCAAAGTTGAGATCTGTCTTGATTGAGCTGAATTTTTGTGGAAAAGCTTGTGATTGCTGGGGTTTTCCTGCTGGAATAAAAAAAAAAAAAACAAAAAACCAAAAAAACAACCCTCCAGAGAAAACTGAGCCCATTTTTTATAATCACAATTTTAGCGGAGTCTGAGAGTGCTGGGAGAGTGAAAATGGGAGAATTACCAGGAATTCACATTGACCATTCATTCAAGGCACAGCGGTCGCTAGGTTTATGGATTTTAATATAAAAATTAAGGTTTTTCGCGGAGTTTTAGCACATTCTTTGGTGGACAGCAGAGCTGTGAGCTGCGCTGTCGTGCTTGGTGTGTACACAATGTGGATTCAATCCGGAATTCAATCAGGAATTCAATATTCTTTAATAGAGTGATGATCAATCCCAGGGGAATTCTCCCCTCAGTCAAAGCTTCATCGAGGTCCATGTTTTCACTTCTTGCACAATTTTGCTTCTATCTCTGCACTTTCTGCTGCATCTTCTGGAATTTTCTTCTGTCCTCACATCCTTCTGATCCCTTTTTTTCTCGTGGTATTGACCCATCTGATATTTCTGAGATTTGTTCCATCCCTGGAAGTGTCCAAGGCCAGACTGGACGGGGTTTGGAGCACCCTGGGACAATGGGAAGTGTTCCTGACCATGATGGGGTGGAATGGGATGGGCTTTAAGGTCCATTCCAACCCAAACCATCCCAGGATTCTGTGATTCTGTATTTTCTGTGTCAAACAGCTTTCCTTTTTAATAGAAAAAGTGAATTTGGAACAAATTCTGGAAGCCATTGGTGCTTGACAGATTCAGAAAACACCTCTCCCCTTCCCAGTTTTTCCCAGACTTCCTTTCTAATTAAAAAAAACCAAAAAGTTTTATGCACAACTGCACAACAGAGAGAAATATAAAGGTTTTGTTAATAGTGCCCATTGAAGTAATTAGGAATAATTATTGAAATGATACAAATTTAGGAAGGGAAGGATGGGTGGAAGTCATGGCTTATTTTCCAGTCCAGCGAGCAGCAGTGGGCAGGAATATCCCAAGGAAGTGGGAAGGGTTTTAGCACACAAATAACAGCCCTCCCTCCTTCCCCAGTGCTGCATTTGGCACAGCCTCACCCAGAGTTTTCAGCCGGATTTTTTTTTGCAAGTTTAATTTTCAGAGCCTTTATTATTCGCGAATATTTTCTTCCTAAAAAAAAAAATATGTTTTAAAAAATTCCAGGGAAAGTATCCCGGGCAAACAAATGGTTTCTGCTCCAACTTTTACCTTGAGGTTTTTAAAACAGTCCCAAGGAGTAGGTGGTAAAGTCATTAGCAGATCATAATCACCTCTCTGGTATTTGCTTTAGAAATCCAAAACAAAAAGCAATCTGTGCAGCCTCTCTCGGGGTCAGGTGTATTTTCTTTTTGGGATTATTACCTGGAAATGTGGACATTCCTAATTTTTGATCATATCCTTCCAGGTGTACTGTGCTGCTGCCTGGAGGGAACATCATTTGGGGTAATTTTTGCAATATTGTTTTGATTCTGAGTGTGGGATTTTGGTTTGCTCCACGTCTGAAACACGGGAGAACATCCTAGTCCTGGAAATGACAGAATTTGGGGTAATTTTTGCAATATTGTTTTGATTCTGAGTGTGAGATTTTGGGTTGCTCCACGTCTGAAACACAGGAGAGCAGCCTGGTCCTGGAAATGACAGAATTTGGGGTAATTTTTGCAATATTGTTTCAATTCTGAGTGTGAGATTTTGGTTTGCTCCACGTCTGAAACACAGGAGAGCAGCCTGGTCTTGGAAATGACAGAATTTGGGGTAATTTTTGCAATATTGTTTCAATTCTGAGGGTGAGATTTTGGTTTGGAGAGCAGCCTGGTGCTGAGTTACACCAAATCCTTTGGGAAAAACTCACAAGGAGCAGCTCTGTTATTTCAGGCTTTTATTAACATCCCTGATTTCTTCAAACTCCACACCAGCGGTGCCTTTCCCAGTGCTGAAATAAATATGGGTTCATGAGTTATTCAGAAGGAAATAGGAGAATTAAAAGTGAAATTTAAAAAAAGGATTATTTTACCTGATAAATTGGACCTGATTTGACTCATTTCAACACCCAAATTCCATGTTGATACTTTGATTGTTGGTTGCAGCAACCAACAGCACCAGATGGGGAAAGAACCATGGTTAAAATGAAAATATTTACAAACAATGGTGCTGGATATTTTGGAAATCCATTCCTACCCACAAATAACCCTGATCCAAACCCTCCTTTATCAAACCTGTTGTTTTCCTCCCTGGAAAAGGAGGAATTTCACCTTTCCCAACCCTTTTTCTGGGCAGTCTTGGCACATCCCCATCGCTCATAAACCACATTTATTCCTCAGCTGACAATTTTTTCACAGCAGTCGCATCCTGAGCTGTGGCAGAGGATTCCAAGGCAGAAATCCTTTTGTTAAAAGCCTCAATCATACCTGGTGTTATTAAGGATGATAATTACCTCGGGAGGGTTGGAGTGGTTCTCCTGAAATTCTGAAATTCAAGGTGTGTTTTGCTGCTTCGTTTCTGGTTTGGTTTGCAGTTGTTTGGATTTAGGTGTGAAGTGGGGATTGAAGCTGCAGTGACCCCAATTTAATTATTGAAGTGATTTAAAGGTATTTAAAGGCATTTGGTTGTTGGAAAAATGGACAAAATAGTTTTACTGACAATCCATCGTTGCAATCTTTGATGCTCTTTGTAAAAATCAGCACTTTGCAATTTCAAAAAAAATTGTTTGAAATTGCTAATTTTCTGCTCAAGCAGCCACTGCAGCTGTATTCTTTGTGGGAATTCCTAAATTCCAAACCCACAAACCTAATTCCTAACATTAATTAGCAATATTAGCAATATTTCTAATGAATTGTTACAGAATGCTGTGTTTAGCAGCACGGTGTCAACCATCCCCACCTTTCCAAAATGTCAGAAATTCAGCTCTGATACCCAACCGTGCTCCAATCTATCCTCAGGCATGACCAAGTGTCAATTCTTGAAGATCTTCTTCATTCTGAAAAGTTCATTTTATTCCTACAGAAACATTTTTTGAGACAGATTCATGCTTGGAGAGAAAAAAAAATAAGGCATTCTTTAGAAAAAAAACAATTATACCTTTTTACTAATAGAGTAATAATCCAGACTTTTAGATCATTGCTCCTGCTCTTCGTTGAAATGAAAATTAAACAAACTCCAGCCTAACTCGAAGGAGTTGTACAAAAGTAAAAACCTGAGGAGAAGGAAAAGCTCTTAAGAGATTTAAGCACAGGGGGAAGGAGCCCTTTTAGAGCAGATTAAAGTGCGTGACGAGCAGCAGGATTTCAAGGTGCTGCCATCTCCTCCTGGATTGATGTGCCTCCCAATGAGATCAGGCACATTAAAAGCTGAAATAATTCGAGGTGGTGTGAGGCTGAACAGGAGTAATTATCAAATAGTCAGGAATTAAAGAAAATGTGGGATTTTGGGGAAATCTACAGTGCTGGAGCTGCCATGAGATCCAACATCGCGGATTCCAACTTCTGTGAAACACAAATTTGGGGAGACAACGCTGCTGGGGGAACTGGGGAGCTGGGAAGGAGCAGTTCCCATTTGGGTGTTTCTGTCTGTGAAAATAATTCAATTTAACCAACATTGAAAGAGCAGCAGGAGTGGTTGGGGCGGTGTGGACGTTCTCCAGGCGGGTTTAGCCTAAAACGCCCAGAACTGGGATTAAACAAACCCAGCTTCCCACTGCTGGGGCTCCTTTGGGATCCAGGCCTGGGGAGCCTCCGAAATGGGGTGAGAAAGCACAAAAACCACATTGAAAAGGTGTTTTTGAATAGTTGTACACGAAGAACAGAGGTGTTGGCAGCAAGAGGAATAATTGCTCTTTGCCTTGCTGGTTTCTTCCAATAATCCCAGAAAAAGCAGGTCCTTAGGAAAACCGGGAATTTTCCTGCATGTGGATTGATTTGCTTTCACTGAACTCAGCTGAAGTTTTGTCCCCGAACTAAGAAAGCCCAGAGGAGGCCACGGAGCTGCTCCAGGGCTGGGAGAGCTGGGAATGTTCCCTGGAGAAAGGAAGGATCAGGAGAGCTCAGAGCCCTTTTGGGCCTGAGGGGCTCCAGAGAGGCTGGAGAGGGACTGGGGCCAAGGGATGGAGGGACAGGACCCAGGGAATGGGGTCACACTGCCAGAGGCAGGGATGGGTGGGATATTGGGAATTGGGAATTGTTCCTGGGAGGGACTGGGATGGAATTCCACCCCTGGATCCCTGGAATATCCAAAGCCAGCTTGGATGGGGATTGGAGCACCCTGGGATGGTGGAAATGTCCCTGCCATGGCAGGAGGTGGATTGGGAAGATCTTTCAGGTCCCTTCCAACCCAAACCTCTCTGAATTTTGAGGGAATTGTGTCCTACAGCACCCACAGGTGGAACCTCGGGGTGACCCCTTCAAGGTCTTAACTCTTTCATTTCCACGTAATCAGCGATGCAGATATTTAAGCACAGCAGCTAAAACGTGGATTAAAATATTGAAAGTCTCTCTGATTTGGGGAGCAGTCAGAAATCTTGTTTGGAGAGCAGTTTTTTATATTTTCAGGAGATTCAATCCCAGTTTTTCCCTTTGGGAAAGGTGTCATTTTCTTCTGGGCTTGTTTTTGCTTGCCAGGCTTGCCAAGCTCTGTGTCTGCATCTCAATATTTTTATTAAAAACCAGGTTCAGGGGTAAATTTCACTTTGTCAGTCTGGCCTAACCTCTGAAAAATAAAACACATGAAACAGAACCCCAGAGAAGCCCCCAAATAAGACCTCAAAGCTCCCTGACTTAAAAAAAACAACTTTACAAGACAGGAAAGGAGACTCCTTCAATATTTTTACTGCGTTCTCTATTAAAAGCAGAGGTGGCATCAGATAAAAATTAGCTTAATGAGATCTGCATATCTTATAGCATTCCACCTCCTCGAAGCTGATAAGAGGTTTTCAAGAATAAGCACTGCATGGATCAAAGTTCCACAAATAAATGAAGGTTTGGTTGGGTTTTCTTTTCCTTTTTTTTTCTTTCTTTTCCTTTTTTCTTTTCTCTTCACTTTTTTTTCTTTCTCTTTTTCTTTTTTCTTTCTCTTTTTCTTTCTCTTCTTTTTCTTTTTTCTTCTTTTCTTTTCCTTTTTTTTCTTCTTTTCTCTTTTTTTCTTCTTTTCTTTTTTTTCTTTTTCTGACTCAGTCATTTGAGGGCTGAGCTTTCAACGGCCACAACAGAAACAAATCCTTATGCTGAAGTGACAAAAATCCCAAAAATCCTTGGGATGGGGAAGTTCAGGGTGTGAGATGCAGCTTTGGGAAGTTCAAATGTGTCCCACCCGGGCTTTGGGCTGTACCTGGGGAGGATCAGCTGCTGCCTGGAGTCACCTGGAGGTTTGGAGAAATCTCTGGGGGTGGATGAGGGAAATCCCTGCTCTGGAATTTGGTGCCAATTTCAGGCTCCATCGTTTGGGATCACCAGCAGACTCAATGAAGGTTGTGGAGATTCTTATTCTTAAAACAGTGCAAGAATTTCATTTTTTTTGTGAGAAGGCTCCCCTGTGAAGGGAATTCTCCAATATTCATCCTTCCTTCGAGATCTTTCAGGTCCCTTCCAAGCCAAACCCTTCCATTATTCCATGGCTGAGTTTTGCAGCCTCAGAGCTGGAATGCTCAGATTGGGGATCCAAACTCCAGTGATGGTGTAATCCATATCCAGTCCTTGAAATGTTAATTAATTTAATTGATTTCCAGCTTCCAGGTGCTCCATTTTCACCCCCTCAAACAGCCGGCAGGATTGCCCCTCTGAATAAAACTCACTTGTAGAACATGACTGAGTCAACAGAAACCACATAAAAATATTTATCCAACTTTCCCCTTGAGTTTGTAATGATTATTCAGGCAAATTTTTATTTTTAACTTATTTTTATTTTAAAATATTTTTTTAATTATTTATTCTTATTTATTACTTTACTCAGGCTTTTTTATTGTTTATTTTTATTTTATCTATTTTATTTTTATTTTTCTATATTATTTAATTTTATTCTTATTTATTTACTTTCACTGAGGTTTTTATGTTCATTTGTTTTTTATCATTGTATTTTATTTTTAATTTTTATTTATTTATTTCTTATTTATTTCACTGAGGCTTTTTATTGTTTATTAATTTTCATTTTATTCTATTTATTTTTATTATCTATTTCTATTTTTTAATTTAATTTCATTCATTTGTTTACTTTACTCAGGCTATTTTATTTTTTAATTTTCTTTGCTCCTTTTTGCTTCAGAAATTTGAAATTTCACCGCTTTTCAAAATTCGCCTTTCGAAAATCGCACAGTGAAAGAGAAGAAGAGGTGGAAATGAGGAAGGTGAGAGGTGTGGACTCTCTGAATTATCAGATTTTTTGGCTGTAGCAGGCACAGGAGGTTTTGGGATGTGAGGAAACAACCAAAAAGAGAAGAAAAATATAATTCTGTGAGCTGTGCTGTGTTTGAGAGGCGAGAAGGACGAGCAGAGGATGCTCCCAACCACAATTTCCTCTCACTCCCATGCCCCACGTGGATTTTTCTGCCATTTAAATGTGCTCATCTTCTAATTACTGTTGATTAACCCCATTGTTGCATTAATTTCCCTTCTCCTTCCAGATTTAAAACATCCACCAGAGAGCCGACAGCATCCCCATGGCCCAGGAAACGCATCCCGGGTGGAAAGTTTATTTTTCCGTGTGACATCACCGCTCCTCAGGTGCCAGTAATTGTAAACATCCCTTGTTTTCAATTCTTTGTCCCCTTAATCTCGTTAGGAGAATATCAGACGTTAAATCTTTTAAGTAGCATTAGGGGAGGGCGCTCATCCATAACATCTGAGAGCGCCGGGCAGTTCTTAGCACCCCCTGCTCCCCGAGGTTTGCTGTTTTGTTTTTTCCTCGTCTGAAAAAAAAAAAAAAAAATGAGATTTGATCCCGAGAGAGCTGGGCTGGCAAAGGTTGTTCTGATTTGGAGGGTTGGGAATGGGGATTTAGGGTAAATTTGGGGGAAAAGGAGATGAAATAATGGGGCATCCCCTTCTCATTTCCTTCTCCCTCTCCTTCTCTTCACACACCCAATCTCACTGCCTTCCCTAACCCAGCTTTGCAGAAAAAAATTAAATAATTTTTTTAAGTCAAAAGCCTTAGCCCTTCATCTTTCCAGGCATTTCATGGCTTTGCTTTGCTGCTGGTGGTTTTTTAGCCTTGGAAAGATTGTAGCTGCTCCAGGCAAATCTTTGTAAGTTCATTAAAACCGAGGCTTTTTTAGTTCTGCCGTGTGTAATTTTAAAGCTTGTGTCTCTGAAAGAAACAAAAATACCCCTCAAAATTGAAGAAGAAAAAAAAAAAACAGGAATGAAAATTCTGGATGCAATTCTCTTCCAGAGTCAGTGAGGAAAATGGGAACCTGGTGATGGTGAGGGTTGTGTGGAGCCTTCCTTAGATAAAAAACAGAAAAATTGTTCTTGCTGGTTAAAGAACTTTAAGAAGAAATAAGAACTTTGATGATTCCTGCAATTCCATGGGAAAAAAAACCTGATCCCAGGTTGCAGGTGTTTGCCAGCCTCGTGCTCACAGAGTTTGCTCTGCCCCATCAGAGTTTTCCCCCAGTTAAAACAGAAGGTTGATTTTTATAACGTGGACTTTCATTCGACAAATATTATAAAAGACATTTGATCAAACAAAGGCTGGGGGTAAAAAATCGATTCTCTGTCAAATTTCTAAAAGCGCCTTGATATGAATTTTATTTTACCTCCAACTCACGGATTCTGTTTGTGTAAAATCCACATCATTTTCCTAGAAAATGTGTCTGAAACCATTTGATGTCATGGCTGATTTGCAGAAATATTTTCAGACGAGAGATGCCGTCTGTAAAACTGCTGCCCCAGCCGTCGCTCAGAGCACGGAAAACCCAAAATTTTGTCTTTCAAAGCCAAAATTTCGTCTTTCAAAGCCAAAATTTCGTCTTGCAAAGCCAAAATTTCATCTTGCAAAGCCACCTGGCTGCAGTTGATAGCAAAATCTATGGCTAACCCCTTTTGTGTAATATAATTAAAACACTGCTGACCATCAGCGCAGCGCAGCCCCGGGAGCGCAGCTCTTTGTGCCCGATAAATCCCGGCCTTTGTGCGGGGCTGCCCGCGGCCAGGAAACCTTGTTTGAAGGTTTGCAGATCCCCCTAATCCCTTCTTCAGCTGATGAGACACCCCTGGCTGAAAGCTGGGGGGAAAGGTCCATCTGGCTCGCACCATATGCGTTTAGGGTGTAAAATGGGTAAATGCGGCAGCAGCGGGGATTCCCTTCAGCCCCCAACCGAGACGTGTTTGGGTTTTGTCCCTGGAATTTACACCCCCGAGGGATTGGGATCGCAAATCACCCATAGAAAGCTGAAAAGAACCGGGCTGGGAGAGCTGGGAATGTTCACCTGGAGAAGGGAAAAGGATCCAGGGAGAGCTCAGAGCCCCTTTTGGGGTCTGAAGGGGCTCCAGGAG
This sequence comes from Malurus cyaneus samueli, assembly GCA_009741485.1. Taxonomy (NCBI): domain Eukaryota; kingdom Metazoa; phylum Chordata; class Aves; order Passeriformes; family Maluridae; genus Malurus; species Malurus cyaneus. Next base: position 894,374 of record CM019220.1, read on the forward strand.
AGCTGGAGAGGGACTGGGGCCAAGGGATGGAGGGACAGGACCCAGGGAATGGGGTCACACTGCCAGAGGGCAGGGATGGGTGGGATATTGGGAATTGGGAATTGTTCCCGGAGGGCTGGGATGGAATTCCACCCTGACTCCCTGATCCTGGCCCAAGGCCAGGCTGGAGCACCCTGAGACAGTGGAAACATTCCTGCCATGTCAGGGGTGGCACTGGGTGGGCTTTGAGCTCCCTTCCAACCCAAACCATTCCAGGAGTCCGTGAATATCAGGAACTCCAAACTGAATTCTCTAGCACATTGCATGCTTTAGTTTTAATCTCATTCTGGTACTGAAAACTGCTTTAACTTCTTGTTAAATTTATATTTCTGCTCAGAAAAGTGCCAACCACACCCCCACCGAAATCACTTTTTAAATGTTCACTGGGGTTCCTGTAACTGCAGTGCCTCGGGAATGAAGTTACAGAACATGGGCTGCTCTGTGATGTTTTGTTCAGATTTTGGATTAAAAGTGTCCCCTGGATACGGCAATTGAGTTTTAAGAGATGATTTAAGTACTAAACCGCTAAAAAAGGGAAGCCCCTGGCAGCTCTGGGATGAAATGGATCCATTTGGCAGGCGGGGGTTTGAGCCAAAACACCATTTTTGAAACAGGTAACACCCAAAGGTAAATCTCCAGGCGGGGTTTGAAAGAGGGCAACTTGTGCAGGAGAGAATTCCTCTGTGCAACAGCAGCAGAGGAAACATAAAATAAATATTTGAAAAGTGGGAAAGGCAGAGAGAGTCTGGCTTTTGGGCTGTGCTGAGGTGGAAATCAACCTCGCAGGCAGTGAAATAAGAAAGATTTGGAAGGAGAGAGATGTTGAGTTACTTTGAGAGATGTTGAGTTACTTTGAGGATGATTTTGGTTTCATTTTGAAGGAATGTGTGGCCAGGACCAGGGTGTGAAGGCTTTAAAAATGATTCATATTAACGATGCCATCCACTGAAAAGGGCAGAGAGAGCAGAGCCTGTGGAGCGTTCATCCTTCACGGAAATCACCTGAAATTTGCTCTTTTCTGTTCCCAAGGAGATTTGGGAGAGAGAGGTTGAATTCTGGGATGGAGGAGCTGGGAAATGGCTCTATCTGTGAGTGATTTAACCCCCAAATTCTGTGTGAGGGACACTGGAGAGAGGACTGAGGGGCCCTCAGGACACTTCCCCGATTGTCGGGAATTCCTGCAAAGCACGGGAATTGTTGGGGGGAATGCGTGTGGTAATAACCCGCTAATTACAGCCCGGAGAACAGAACAGGTTAAATCAGGTGAGAAAGCAGAGGAGGATCTGATGGATGAGCAGTCAGGTGAGTGCCTGCAGATGGGATCGGAGATAGGGCTGGAATCACAGCACATACTCCCCGGGAGCTGGGGATGGAGAGGAGAAATCGGATCCTTGTAAAAAAAAACACGGGATATCTGTTTTCTAGGAATGCTCATCCATTCATCCTTCAGTTTCGACAAAGAGCCTAGTGGTGGCTTGGAAAATTTGTTCTGAAACTTGGGAAATCACCTGCTTTTACTCCTCAAAAACTTCCGATTATTGGTGTAGGTATCTCCTCAGAATTTTATCCCGTTTTACACAAAACTGGGGATCTCATGCGATATTCCGAGATGGTTTCTGTTGAAAAAAAGAAGAAAAAAAAAGTATTTGGGGGAACAACACTCGCGAGCCATCCCGAAGGAACAGCAGCGCAAAAATAGCAGAGAGAAGCTGGAAAAGCAGAGGTGGGAATGCTCGTTTTGGAGAGGGCTGGGCCGGGATCTTGCGAGACGGGATTTTCTGGGTTGGAGATTGATTATCCCGGGAGATTACGGGCCATTGAAGGAGCTGATGCTGCCTGGGCAGGCAGGAAAAACATTCCTAATCTGGGGGTAATGTCACTGGGAAAGCGGGGAGAAAGAAAGTCCCGAGGGGTTTTCAAACAGAGAGAGAAAAAAAAAAATCAGATTGTCTCTGTTACCCTTGAAAAACAAAGCAAAACATCTAACTCTAAGAAATATTTCTATTTTTCCTATGAATTTCTTACATTCTTATTTTTTTTTTCCTCACATTTTTCTCATTGACAAGAGCTGTGGAAATCACCTGGGTAACTCCTGTCCCGGTGCCGTGATTAATTTTTTTTTTAGCAGATACATAAATTGCCGTGTCAAAGCATGAAAAATTTGCTCCATTAGTGGAGGAGAGAGGAGCAACAGGTTGAGAAAACATCCAGCCCTGTGCAACATTAAATCTGATTTAGGTGAGGATCAGGAGCTGATTCTTGGAAAAATTAACGTGTGGTGGTTAAAAAAAGAGCAATTTTGGGAGGTTTTTAAGGATTTCTGGTTTCCAGGACGTTTGTGGACATGTGGAATGGGAGAAGGGAAGGAAAATAAATCCAGCAAGGAGCAGCTCCTTGTTATCTTTGGAGGCAAAAAGATGAGAACATCTGAACCAGTGGGTAGCAAAGAATGTCAGTTATGTTCTAATCGAGATTGGTGAATAAAAAGATAATCATCAGTAAATTAGAAGAGGTGTTGAAAGCTCAGTTAATTATAGGAAATGAGGAAATTAGAGTGCTGAGTCTGACTGTTTCTGATTCACTTGTTAATTTAAAAAAAAAAAAGAAAAAAGAAGAGTGGTGGATTTTTTTTTTTGTCACCTGTACTTTTGGCTCAGGTATGTAGTGAAAAGGATTTTTTAATTTGATTTAATTTTTAATAACTCCTCAAATTGGGGATTTGTCTTTGGCTGGGCATCACCTGGAGGAGGTTGTGGTTTTAATGCTTCTCGCTGAGGTCGGGGATTGTTTTCTGTTGCACAGAGCCCGAGTTCCTGCTGGCCATGAAGTGCAACACAAAAACTCTGCTGCCTCTTCAATCAGAGTCATTTTCCCAATGATTTTAAGAAAAAAAAAAAAAAAGTTGTAGCTGGAGAGTCTCCATATCTTATTTTTAACTCATTATTAAAGTCTGTGTGAGAGGTAGAAGTGGTTTGGCCAGAGGAGCGTTAAGAAATGTTTCAGCCTAAGTTTTGTGTCATAAAAGGCAGAATTCATTTTTGCATTTACTTTAGGAATTTCCTATTTTTAGTAGTTTTTTTTTCTTTCTTTGAGCACCAGCAAACAGACGCATTTAAATAATCCATAAAGTCCCTTTCAGAGCTGGAAGAGCTCCCCAGAGTCACCATCACCTACCAAATTTCTCACGTTTATCCTTGGAAGGAGCTTCTTTACATGAAAATAATGAAAAGCTGTTGATTTTTCAGACTTTATAATAATTCTGAGCAACCCCAAATCTTCCTGGCGGTGCCTCTCACAGTTTGGAAATGGTTGTGAAACCACGCTGGAATTATTGGCTGAGGTACAGACAACAGAATATTGGCTGCTGGCAAGGGAATTGGGTGAAACAGAAATCCAGTGCCCCTCTGGGACTGGAAAACCAGCAGGAAATCTCCCCAGGAACTCAGAAACTGATTTCCTTATATTTTTTAGGGTCTTTGGCGTGTGCATGCTGTTTTCTGAATTTACAGAGAGGTTCTTTAAATAGCAATGGGAACAAATACGATGCCTGAATAAATAATTCCAGATGGTCCAGATATTACACTGCAATTATATGGGAAAATTACATTGGAAAGGGCAGCATTTCAACATTTCAGGGCCTCTCTGGGAGTTTATGGATAGAATATTGTCCATATCAAACTCTTGTCCTGTAATCTCTTTTCTCAAATGCTCCATGGCAGGGTTGGAATGAGCTGAGCTTGAAGATCCAACTCAAATTATTCAAGGATTCTCTTGGTTCTGTGGTTATGGGAAGAAAAGATTCTGGAGCAGCGCGATTTTTTCAACTTTCTGTGGGGTAAACCTCGTGCCCAAAGGATAATTATAATAATTTAAAATTCTTTACAGTCCTTTGATAAACAGTTTTCTGGTCCAAATTCTGTTTCAGCCTGAGTAGCAACTTCAAAAGGAGATATTGCCAAAGAAAAAAGGTGAAGAGGAGATGAAACAAAACCCCAGACTTTGGTGTTGAATGGAGTTTGATCCTCCTCAACTCCCCTTTGCAGTTATTTTTAAATTTGGGATGATATGGGTTATAAGAAAATGTGCATTTTCCTGATTTTTGCCCTGTGTGAGAGGTTTCCTTTAGTGCAGGTATGAGGGGTTAAGCAGGATGAGGTCCTGCAGCAGCTCTGGTTTTCTGGGAAAAGATCTGGGAACGTGGAAATGCCCAGCTCAGCCCTTCAGCCGTGGGGCAGAGTTTCATCCCCTGGGCTGGGCCTTCAGCTCCAACCAGCAGCAAAATTCTGTGGGATTGGAGCATGGGTCTGACTGCAGGGGATAAAAACCCACCAGAGTTATCCCAGAACTGCTCGTTCTGCTGGGATAAGGAAGAGGAAATCTCCAATTTCCCCACTTGATCAAGTGCCCAGGTTTTTGTTGCTCATCCATACTCGGTTTGTGCAGTTGGGATGGGAGAAACCACGGCCAGGGAGAATTTTCCAGGGCTTAACCCACAGAAAATACCCATGGTTTGCTCGGGAGCATCTGCTGTGAGCCACGGGGGTTTATTGCCACACTCGAGTGTGACGAACTGTGATAGAAATAAAGGATTTTATCCGAGAGGCTGTTCCCTCACGCGGCGTTTGCTAGGTGTGGGACAGGACAAATATCACCCTGCATTCCCAAAACCTTGAAAGCTCCTATAAGAATCCTCCTCGCTCAGACTCATCCCTTGCTCAGATTGGAAAATAAGCAAACGCTTCCTTTTCAGGTTTTTTTTTTTTTTTTTTTTTTTTTTTTTTATATTTCTCCCTCCCTAACTTGTCTAGGAATCATGGAACCGCTCTAATTGACGGGGGGGTTATTAGGGCGGGTTTGAGCCAAGGTTAATAAAGCAGCAATTGAGCAGATACATTAAAATTGCTGGAGAGCAGCTCCAGAGCTGGCGACCCTGCCATTGACCTCGGCGCACTTAAGGGCTCCCAGTCAGACTCCTGACGCCACGAGGCGCGAGAGCGCGGCCGTGCTTTTATGCCTCGGGTGTAATTCAGCCTCCTGGTGCTCTGAGAGCCGTTTCAGGCATTGCTTCAGCACGTTTGGACTTAAAAGAAAAAAAAAATTGAGGTATTTTCTAGCTGAAGGTTGTTTAAATTTGTTTTCCCCTCCCAGTGGTTTTATTTATCCGCGGTTCAAATCTTGGTATCAATTGTTTGCTTGCAGCGATCGATGGAAGTGGATCAGGGATGAGGAAGGAGGAAACCCTGGAATGATGAATCCTGTTCCTCTCTCCAGAGGGAATGGATTTTGGCCTCGATCCCATTGGGTGAGGAGTGTGTCCCTGCTTTAGGAGGGGTTGGGTTCGTTGTGCAGAGGGAATGTGAGAAAAGTGAAGCCACAAAGCTTCTGATCCATCTACAGAGTCACGGGGTGGTTTTGGTGGAAGCCTTAACCACCTCCATCCCATCTCCATCCCATCCATCCATCCCATCCATCCCATCCCATTCCCATCCCATCCCATCCATCCCACCCATCCCATCCAATCCCCCCATCCCATCCCATCCCATCCATCCCATCCCATCCATCCCATCCCACCATCCCATCCCATCCCATCCATCCCACTCCCACCCATCCCATCCCACTCCCATCCCATCCATCCAACCCATCCCACTCCCACCATCCCATCCTCCATCCCATCCATCCCATCCCATCCCACCTCCCACTTCCCAGCTGTCCAAGCCCCAATATCCAGCCTGGTCTTGGGCACTTCCAGTGGGAGCCACAAGTTCCGGGAATTCCATCCCACCCCTTCCCCCCCTTCCAGCCAGGAATTCCCAATTCCCAATATCCCATCTCAACCCCTCTCTTTCAGTCTGAATCCATTCCCCCTTGTCCTGTGAAAAGTCCCTCTCCATCTCTTTACAACTCCCCTTAAAGCACTGAAAGGCCACATCTGAAAAAAAGGGTTTCTTTTTCCTTTTTCCCACGACAAATTTCCAACCAAAGGTGTGATTTGCCTTTCACCTGAAGGTTCCTTGCTTTTGGACAACTGGGCTTCACCAGAATTGTGGTTTTGGACAATTGGCTCCTTCCTGAGGAGTTTTCCTCCTTGAATTTCTGAGTTTTTCACTCTGCTCCACGGGCTGAGTGTGCCTTTGTCCAGGACCATTATTCCAGGCATGAAAGCATCTCAAACCGGTGGGAATTCATCCCAGGCACTGCCAGGACTGTTAAATAGATTTAAAATCCTTACATGAAACTGGAACAGCCCACACTGCCTCGAACTCTGCTCGCACAAACCGTGGATTGTCCAGCTCTCCCAGTGCCACGGGTCACATGTTTGGAATGAAGGGTTGGGATCAAGATATGGATGGGGCTGCAGAGGGAATCACTGATTGCTGCAAGAGTCATTTCCTTGCGCAAGGCAATTTAGCTGCCCTGGATATTAACCTCTCCTAATTAATATCACACACTCACATCTGTGTTTCTGTGTGGAGGAAGAAGTTTAGAAACCTCCAGAAAACAAAAACTTGTGGCTTTCTCATCCTGGTTTCCAAGAAGAAAAACTGGAAAATAATAATAGCGAGATACGACGGAGCAAAATTTAAATGGGGATTTGAAGATACAGAAGTGGTTTCAAATATCCTCTAAAAAATTAAATTCAGAGGATATCACCACTGAAAGGAATCCAAGTAATCACTAAATATTTACCTCGTTGCCAGCCTGATGCTCTAAACACTCATCCAGACAACAGCGGAGCCAAAGCGGAGCTTCTGTGTTATTATTTTAGTCTGAGATGGAGTAAGCAAACAACAAGAAAAAACATAAATTCTTCACTTGTTTCTGGCACTGTTTCCCTTAAAAAAAGCACAGAACAGAACAGGCTTCTGTTTTTATACCATGGCTATCAGTAATAGTCTAAAAATACGTCTCGTGATGGAAGTGTTAAGTGCTGAATTGATTATTTCTATTAGCATTCACAGCTATTGGGAGTGGATTTATTAAAAGCTCCCTCGCAGCAGCGTTCCGGAAATGTTCACAGGGATGTGCACTTTTAATGGAATGGCTGAGTTCCACCCCGGGCTGGTGGGAGGGATTATGGAATGTCAGGGATTGTCTGCAGGTGGGAAATCAGGAAATCCTAAACATATGGGCTGTGTAGGTGTCATGTGGAGTGACAGGACATAGGGAAGGGAGGAGAGATGGAGGGGAGGAGGTTTAGATGGG
>CM019220.1:901640-920041 GCA_009741485.1 Malurus cyaneus samueli
TAGATGTGAATTGGGATGGGAATTCCTGGTATGATCCAGTGTGCTGGGCTGCTTCCTGGAATCTGGAAATGTCCAGCCAGCTGGAATGGGCTGGGGGCAGCCTGGGGTGGTGGGAGGTGTCCCTGCCATAACAGGGATGGAATGGGATGGGATTTCAGGTCCCTTCCACCCAAACCATCTCCATGATTCCATGATACCCCAGTGAGCAGAACTCTCGTAATTCCGTGGTGATTCTTTCTGGGCTGTGTCACTGTGGGATTTCTCCATCTCCCCACATCCCACGGAAATGTGGAACATCCCAAATCCCTGAGCTGCCATCAGCTGCCTCCCATTCCAGAGATTTGGTGGCTCCAGGCCTGCAATGATCAGAGCTGACCCTGCTCGCTCTGTCCTGGCCAGACCCAATCCCAAATCTGGTTACCAATCCTCATTAATTACCCAGTAATTAGCACAGGAGAGGCAGAAAGCAAGCAGAAAAACCTACAAATTCAAAGAAAAGCAAGAAATAACAAAATGAGGACACTCAGCTTGTAGACATTCTAAATTCTACAATTCTACATTCTAAATTCCACATTTTAAATTCTGAATTCTGAATCTTAAATTCTACATTCTAAATTCTACATTCTAAATTTGAAAATATGAATTCTGAATCTTCAGGTTTACGTCTGCTAAATTCTCCTAATATCTCCATCGCATCAAGCAAAATGGCCCCATTAACTGACCCAACATGGTAATTATGCTGGTACCACGATGTTATGTCCCACTCCCAGTTTCCTTTACCACGTTTAAATTTTAAATTCACTTAAAGCCTCTGGACTCATTTCCGAATCTTAGTTTTAAGAAGGGACATCAATTTAGGTACTTTTGTTAATTTTTTTTTCATTCTGTGTTGTCCTCTCAATGTTTAAAAGTAAAGCAGTCACTGGTCTGGTGGCTTGGTTGAACATCTGCCTGATCTATGAAGAGTTTTCTAGAAAATATAAACTTAAAGAAACCAAAATTAATATTACTTCATACCAGACACTGCCACAAAGTCTGGTTTCAAGCTGTGCTGATATATTTTTCAACAAAGCCTGAAAAAAAACCCTTCTGGAAATTCAGGGAGACATCCCAGAGCCATTGTCACACACTTCCCTTTACATTTCCTAAAATAAACCAGACTCATTTTCTCTCCCCTTCTGTTTTTCATGAATAAAGTTTCAGAATTAGCGATTTATCAGCAAAAAAAAAAAAAGGGTCTGAAAAAGCCATGAAGAGATTCTTCTGTGTGGCTGTATCATTTACTTTGAAATGTTAAGTATATCTATATATAGTGAGCAGGTGGATTTTAATGTCTGTGGATATATATATATATATATGTATTTTCCCCCAAATTAGTTTTCCAGCAGCATGTGCTGATTAGAGGAACGACAAGAAAATCTGATGATGACTGAGGGAAGTTTTTCTGTAATGAGATCATTTCAAGGGCAAGAGGAACTTGTGATGGCTCTCATCCTGGAGCGCGGGGAATTGAGCGCGGAATTCCTCGCCATCCTCACGTTTTGAGAGTTGATATTGGTAACTAATCCCGCTCCCATCAGTCGCTTTCTTAGCGTGCGTTTCTCTTTCAAAACGTGGATGTGGCTCCAATTAATACTAATTGGATTTATGGAGGAAAATACCCTGCAGGACTTTCGGGCTGGGCCGGTGTCAGAGCCGCCGTGTTGTGGAATGTGATGGCTGCGGAAGCAATGCCAAAAATATTCCCACCAAATTCACCCATTTTCCTCCTTTTTCTTCTTGTTTGTGGCAAAATGTTATTTGCAAGCCATCAAAAATATCGCCATCAAATCGACCCATTTTCCTCCTTTTTCTGGTTGTTTGTGGCAAAAAGTTGTTTGTAAACCACCAAAAATATTGCCCGACCACATTATAAATCACTTTTTTCCTCCTTTTTCTGGTTGTTTGTGGCAAAAAGTTGTTTGTAAACCATCAAAAATATCGCCACCAAATCCATCCTTTTCCCTCTTTTTTCTCATTGTTTGTGGTGAAACCAGTTGTTTGTAAACCACCAAAAATATTCCTACCAAATCCACCTGTTTTTCTCCTTTTTCCCATTGTTTGTGGTAAAAAGTGCTGTTTGTAAAATATTCCCACCAAATCCACCCATTTTCCTCCTTTTTCTCATTCTTGTGGTGAAACCATTGTTTATAAAAATATTCCCGCCAAATCCACACGTTTTCCTTTCTTTTTCTCATTGTTTGTGGCAAAAAGAGTTACTTGTAAACCACCAAAAATATTCCCACCAAATCCACCCATTTTCCTCCTTTTTCTCATTGTTTGTGACCAAACTGGTTTGCAAACCACCAAAAATATTCCCACTGAATCCACCTGTTTTCCTCTTTTTTCTCTATTTGGTGGCAAAACCGGTTGGTTGTAAACCACTAAAAATATCGCCACCAAATCCATCCTTTTCCCTCCTTTTTCTCATTGTTTGTGACAAAAAGAGTTTTTTGGTGAACCAACTTTGTGTTAAACAGAGCACAGGGCCTGATATATAGGCTTATGTGAGAAAATATATTGAAATTTAAATATCAAAACAAGGAATCAGGTTGTTAAGTGTGCAGTGCCAATGAATGCAGGTACAAAAGGGACATTAAAGGCAAAAGCAAAGAGAATTCCAAGGAGTGCTGAACCTTTGGGGTGGCAGCTAAAGCTGCAAGAGGAGAATAAAACCCTTGGTATTTATCTGCCTGGTGGCTCCTGGTAGTTCATCACCATCATCATTCTTTCATTTCTGTATCCAGTGAAGAAATTTGCATTTCTTGCTTCTCATGATGCCTCATATCATAAGACAAAAACTTTTGCAACAGAGTTATAACAATAAAACAAGAATTGGGCCTTTATTTAGAAACTTCCAGGTGTCCTGGTGGTCATGGGCACATCCGACTTCAGATTTCTATGATTTTTATAATTTTAACTAATTAGCATATCTAACTAATATTGTCCAATCAGAAGAGCCATTTTTTAGGTAATTATCCCCTGGTTGCTGCTCCATTGGGATTGGTCCAGGGGCTTCTTTGCCCTACTTCTTGATACATCTCAGATTCTGGTTGGAAAACAAAATGCCCTTGTCGGGGCTCTTTTCTTGAAAATTAGACTGAACAGCCTTTCAGGAATGTGTTGGAAGGTTAGTTTGTTCTAAAATTGAAGAGAAAGGTTTGGAAAAATCCTAGAAGCTATGACTATAAGAAACATGCATAAAAAAGCAAAAATCTTTAAGCATCACTCACAACACACTGGTTGTTGTCCTTATAGAAGAGAAGGGGGATTTTCCTTTGATTCAAAGGTGTTTGTGAGCAGCCTGGAGCTGGAGAAAAAGCCTCCCAGAGTGGTTTATGTGGTAAAATTGGATTATTGAGGCTGGGGTCGAGGGCTCGGTCTGAAATTTGCGCGGGTTCTGAGCGTGGAGCCACGCGAGCGAACCGGCATCGCGGAATCCCGGCACATTCCACCTCGCTTGTTTGGGCTCTCCCACCTTCAGGAGGACGGGAAGCAGAACCCAAATACACCACGGGGCCGGGGGTATTTATAGCCAGCGCTGTTATTGAGGGTTGCTGTGGGGGATGGAGACGCCGCTCCTTCCCCAGCACGTTCCATATGCTCCGCGGATCCGTAGGTGGTGTTCCCGTGCGCTCGGGGATCTGTCTATTAACTCATCCGACGGAAAATGATTTTTTTGCTCTGTTTATTTACCCAGCTAAACTCGGCTAATGTTGTCATGGGCATGTAAAAATATCCCTTTGCCTCATTAGCCAGCCGAGCTGGGGAAGAGGAGATGCTCAGAAATGCTCTGTGGTGCCTTGGAGGTTTCTAGGACCTGACTGGTTTTAAGTCCGAGGAAGTTGGTGTGGATTCTTGGCTGGAGAGGAAGATTGGGCTGGAATTCTCCTTCCTCAACAACTCAAATTGTCCCCTGATCGATGCTGAGGAGATGCCAAGACCTCCTGTGCATTTTAGGTACAATGTGAAGTATTTTGATAATTCCCAATTCTCCTGCTCCTCCACTCCTTTCCTTATTTTCCATCCTCATCTGCAGCCAAATTTACTACTAGGCTGGACTTTACCTCCTGCCCCATCCCTGAATTAACTCCAATTAGGGCTCGTTCATTTGCATTAATGAGGAGGGCAGTGCATCCCACAAACCTCCTGCAGGATGTAGAACAGGAATATCCACCATTATCCCATAGTCAGAGCCACATCCAGCATCGGGGCGAGGTTCTGCACCTGGAACCATCCCAAACATCCCGACATCCTCACCCTCATCCCAACAAAGCCCTGAAATTCCCATTCCTTGTCTCCCTATCCCTGTGGACCTTTGCTGGGTGCTCTCAGAGCCTCGTTGACTCACTGGAAATGTTTTGGTTCCTCTCCTCTCCCAGGAACTTTCTCTCATTTTCAACTGGGAATTTTCACATTTTTGCTGCTTTCCTCGGCCAAACAGAAGAGTGGCTGTTACCACAGTGGGAATTGGGCATTTTACTGGGTTTAAAATTAAATTTCAACACTTCACTGGACATGTGCTGGCATGAGAAAAACCCTTGGACGTGGAAATCAGACATGATCTCGGGAAAAAGTGATTTTCTGTCGACAAATGATCTTTTTTGAAATATAAATCATGGCAAAAATGAATAAAATGGATTAAATATTGCTGGAGTCAGCCTTAAAATCCAAACAATCATTGTGGAATGAAGAAAAAATAGAAAAATCTGACATTTTAGACTAACTTGGTTTTAAAGGGATGAGATTCCTTCCAACAAGGATTTAGAAGATGAATGTTGATTTAAATCCCTAGTGGTGGCCACAGAGTCATTAGAATTATTTTGTCTTTACTCTGATTTTGATGGAACCTGGGTGCCCAACAGGTTCAGTTTTAAAGTGGAGTTTTATCTTGGAGATTACTTTGATTTTACAAAACAATCCCAAATTATAAAGGCAAAGGCACAGAGAGTGGATATAAAAACTTTGTGAGGGATCCCTGGAGGTATCCAAAGAATGCCTGGATGCTCTGAGTGGGGATTGGTCACATCTTGGACTGGATGATTTTTGAGGTCTTTTCCAACCTCAATCATTCCATTACTCTCCAAAATCTTAATGTTTTGAAAAATCCCAATGAAATATCAGCAAGAAATAAGATGGGAGTTTAAAACCCTACTTCTTGTTATGAAATATGCCACTTTTTTTTTTTTTTTGGGTGGTTATTTTCCTCACAATTATAGTGGAAGCAAAAATAGGCACATCCTTCAATAATTTGGAATCCATGGATGCTTTTGGTTCTGGCGTCGTGGATACAATATAAATGGAACGCGTTTGCTTTTTTTAGGGAGATACAGCTGCAGTTGCTTTTAGATATTCCGAGGCAGTAACCTCTGTAAATGACATTTCAGGAATACATCTGAAAATTCCTGCTGGAGCCTTGTAAACCAGCAGTGGATTTCAGATGGCAGCCAAGGGAGGAAAATGCTGGATGGGGAGCAACTGGGAATCTTGCAAGGAGAAAAGCTGGGGTTTAAAGCTCAACAGCTGAGGGCAGCTGCTCTTGGGTTGTATCAAAGATTGAACTGCCCCTGTGAGGAAAAATCCTGTATTCATTGCAGAAGAAAGAAACATGTCTTTTTCTTTCCCTAAAAAATATCTCCTTTCTTAAAAGAATTCTAATTCTTTTTGAGGAATAGCAATCCCAGCTTTGAAAATCCTCATTTTTTTTTGTGAGAGTTTTAGTGGCACCAAACGGAGCCCAGCCTGGGTTTGTTCTGCTTATCCAGTAAGGAGATATCTCCAGCCTGGAAACTTGAGTAGGAAATTTAAAAAAATTCCCTTTCAAGCCAAATTATTCCACAATCCTGCGGGATTTTGGATCTCCAGCAGGGAGGTGAGTGCTGTAGGAAAGAGCAGGAATATCTTCCAGCTCCTCCTGCCCTGGTTACAAGGGAGAAGTTTTGCAGAGCTGCTCCATTGGCTCGATCAAGCTGGGAAACTCCCTCATCCCGAGGTTATTCCTGGTGAATCCCGTTCTGCTGGCTCCGGTGCCTCTTCATGTGGCCGTGGCAGCGCGGATTGGAGAGGTGGCTCCACCATTTCCATGACTTTGTTCTGCAAAACAGAATAGATAATGGATGAGATAGGGAGACCTACATGCTTGGCTATAGAAAGGAGCAAATTAATGGGAAAAAAATGGATTAGGAGTGTTTTTATTTGCATAATTCCCATTAAGTAAACATTCTTTTATCCCGAGAAAATGGAGCCTGAGCTGGAGTTGAACTAGGAGAGGTTGTCCCCAAATCCAGAAGCCATGCTGGAATCCATCACTGTGCTTCCCATGGCAAAGTTCCCCTGTTCTCATGGATGGGGGCTTGGATTTCTGGGCTTTTACCTGGGAATCTGCAAATCTGTCAAAACTCAGGTTTTGACAAGGAACTTTCTGCTGCACCAGGCCACAGCTTCCTGCCACACCTTCTGGGAGTGTGGCCTGGCTGAGACTGTGAGTTCTTCCATCCAAATCGTGATGTGCAAACCAGGAATTCCAAACAGGGGCTTCTTCCCTTCCTGTCTCTGACCTTATTAAAAACCAGCAGCTTCCAGATTGGATGGTGAGAAGGTATCCCAGCGGATTCTGTCACAATGTCACAATGATTTCAAGGAAATGAGTGAAAGTTTTATCACAGAATCTCAAAATTGTTTGGGATGGAAGGAACTTTAAAGCCTCCTGTCATGGGCAGGGACACCTTCCACTGTCCCAGGGTGTTCCAAGCTGCAGCCAGCCTGGCCTGAAACACCAACAGCTATGGACCCTGGATGTTAATTTTAATTTTTTTTAACTCCAGTGGACACGACTCAGTGCAGATAATTTGCCTTTTATTGATGATGGAGACAGGAGACACCTAAAACACATTTATTTACCCACTCTTCACTTCTTCCACATTTCCTACAGGTCAATTTGAATTTCTCTGTTTCCCCTGGCTGGACACAAACCTGCTGTGGCTTCAACAAAGCAGCTTGATGTAGAATGTGATGATTCCTCAGTTCAACCTCATTTTTAAGCACCCTTCCTCAGGTTTCTCTTCCTCTTTGCTTTCCCTGGCCCGGCACCTGAGCGGGGCGATGCTTTGGGGGGTTCCTGCTCCCGTTGTCAGCTGTGAGAAAGGTTGGAACAACTTTCCTCCATGGCATCCTTCCCACAGCTGTCATGGCTGTCTGCAAGTTTATTCTCAGCGCAGTGTGAAGATCTCAGCCCCGCAGAAGGGCAACACTTCCCCTGAAATCGCGAAGACGCCGGTTTTTATAATCAGTTTGCTCTCGAGCAGAATGGAACTCGTTACCTTCCCTCTGTAAATTCGAGATTGGTGAGCATTGTTTGGGGAATTTCAGGCCAATTTGCTCTGAGTGCTGAATAAAAGTGGTTTGTTGTGAGGCAGGAAAGGTTTTCTGGTTAGAAAATCGTTATGGTGTAGATAAAGCACTATTGAAGGCCGCTCTTTAAAAATACAGAAATGGTTTTTCTTTGCACAGAAAGCTTGTGTTGTCACACACACTCATCAGATTCTGATTTTTCGTTATCTTCTAAAAGCAGAGCATTTCCTTATGGATTCTGTGTTCCAGTCTCAGTCTGGCTGCACTTTCCTCCTGTAAATAGGACATTGGAAACTGGGAATTATCTGAAAAGCTCATCAGGGGTAGCAAAACCTCGTGGCTCCGCAGCCATCAAGATATCTGCTGGAGAAGAAACCCACAGAAGGAGAATATGGAAATAACTGGCAGTGGAACAAACAGCAGTGCATGGAATAAAGAAGAGGGAAGAGGAAGTGGCTGGCAGGGAATAGCAGATGAGAATTTTGTAGGGAAAGTTGGTGGCATTCTGCGAGTTTCCAGCTTTTATGGCTGCGGCGGCAGCTCTGCGCTCCCCAGACCAGCGTGGCTCCTTCCTGCTCTGCAGGAGGCTGAAAATCAGGGCTCAAATCTCCTTCTCCATCTGAATTCTGTTTTACTGGAGGACATTTCTTAGGGAGAAATTCCTGGCAGGGAGGGTGGAGAGGCTCCGGGACAATTTTCCCAGAGAAGCTGTGGCTGCCACAGATCCCTGGAAGTGTCCAAGACCAGGCTGGACAGGGCTTGGAGCACCCTGGGATGGTGAAAGATGTCCCTGTCCATGGTGGGGGTGGAATGGGATGGTCTTTGAGGTTTCTTCTATCCCAATCCCTCCTGGGATTCCATGATTCTGTGATTTACTGAAATCCATTCTCTCTAAAACAACTGGAATGGTTCCTGTACCTTGGGCAGCCATGCACAAGTGCTTGCAGGCTCTGAAATCTCAGATTTTTCACTTTGAACCACAGGGAAGGGAGAAACTTTTCATCAATATCCAGATAATTGAAGCAGAAAAGGGATTTATAGTTGTTGATGCAGAAATTCCAGAAAAAAACAATTGCTAAGGCAGCTGTGAAATCATTGCATGGGAGAGAAAAGAGGCTGAGGGAGCTGGAACTGTCACTGTGTGAAGGAACTGGGGCTGTGGTTTCCTGAATTGAGGATCAGCTGTTCCCCGCTCACAGGAGAGCTCTCCAGCCCTGCTCTTGTGGGCATAAAAAATTCCAAAAGCAGAAGGTGGAAATTAGTGGACGATAAAACCGGTTCTTCCAGCCTGGCACTGGTGCAAAGGGAGCTCAGGTTCAAAAGCAGGTCAGTTTTTCATTCCAAGGAGCAGGAATTCCATGGAAATTGTCATTTCCCCACCAGGCAGGGGTTCTCCATGCCCAAGTCATCCCAGCCACTGTGTCAGGGACCTTCCAGCCTCCGGAGGGGATGCAAAATCCAGATGTTGATGGATGCAAATGCTCCGGATGGGGTAGAACAGCTGGAGGAACAGGACAGGACCTGCTCCTTGCAGCTTCCACCCCAAATTCCCGATCCCATTCCTGCTCTGCTTCCCTGCAGAGATCCCTGCCAGCTCCTCATCTCCTCACTGATTCCCAATGTTTGTTCCTCGTGAGTTTCCCGGATCATTCCCATCTCATGTTTGGGGCTGACATCACCATTCCTGGAGCGAGTTCCTGCTCCTCCTCGGGGCTGAGCTCTGACCCCGCTCTGAGTCCTGGAGTTTGGGAATGCTGCCTGGAGGAGCCACAAAGGCAGAAACTTCTTTGTTTTCAGGGATTCCTCCAGCATTTGCCATTTGTGGCCCTTAAAGATTTTAAGAGCTGGACGCTCTTTATTGGGATTTCAGTTCTCCCTGCCAATTCTCTCACAAATCTCTTTCTGAGAGGTCCTTGGCTCTGTGGGTGTTTTTTCCCCTCTTTTTTAGTGTTCAGATGAATCTGCTGAAGGATGCATCCCTATCATTCCATAAATTTGGAATAAGGAACTGGTTTCTCTTAATATTTATTCTTACAGTAACTTCTGTATCCCACTAAAAACAAACCAAAATCTTTTCGCTGCTTAAAATCGCACAATTGATATTTATTGTTCACTTCCTCAGGGGAGGAAAAGTAACCACAGAGCTCTTAAAAGGACAGAAAAGATGGATGCTTTTGCAGGAATAGCTTTAAAGCATAAATATTTATTTTTTTAATTGCTAAATCCTGCTGTCCTTCAGGTTCAGGGATGATAAGGTCAGACAGGAGACACAGGTTCTGTGGAGAAGTTTGTCAAGTTTCTTACAGAACTTGTAATTCCTCCTTTGTTCCCCATTTCAGTAGCAGGTCCTGGAAAGGTTAATAATCAATAAGAGTGAGAGAATTTTCCTGGAGAAAAAATTGGAGGACAGGGCATTGTGGTGGTTGGAATCCAGGCTGGGAACATAAGCTAATTTGATGAATTTATCCAGGCAAGCTATTCAACTTTGGAGTGACTCAGCTTCCCTATTTTGAAGCACAGTTACCAGTAAGACATTAAATTTCACTGTTATTAATGGGAAATCAAGTTACACTGCTGAAGGAATAAAAAGGGTTCATATCCTGCTTTAAATATAACTATTTTCTCACTTCCAGTAACTTCTGAGGCTGTAAAAATGGTCTGGATCACAACTGAAATGAAACTGATAAAGGACAATGTGGTGCTTATGGAAAATAGGAACGATGAAATGCGCTGATCCAAGGAAAACAGGAAAAATGCTCCACTCGGGATCTCTCAGAAGGACAAGAGCCTGAGACACCACCATGGTCTGCTCCTCTGTCACCCCAGAGCCTGCAGGGAATGAGGTGTTTCCAGAGCACATTTCAGGTGTCGAAGCACCAGGTAGAATTGAAAGGTCACAAGTTAATTTTAACTGGAAGAAACTCTTTGAAAGCGGCGAAATAAATCAACGAATGGTGTTGGTGCAGCCATGTGAATAAAAGTGTTGGGTCCCGTGAGGTTTCCTGAGTTGTTCAAAATACCCAGACCTTGCAGTGACTCTTGTTTTGCTGTCAGTGCAGGGAATCTGTTCTCTGGGCTTTAAAATATTTAAAAGTACATAACCAGGCAGTAACTGAGCTCAGCACTCTGCTGAAAGAGTTGTGTTTTAGGGTCTGAAAACCTCGGAAAAACACATGGGAAAAGAAATCTGCATGATAAAGGATACTGGGTAGTTTGGAACATGGATGAAAGTGGGTGTGAAACCCTGAGCTGACCTCCAGGCTTGGTTTTGAGGCTCATCCTGATGCAATAATCAACTGCTCAGAGTTGTACGAACTCAATAGTTATTTAAAGCCATTTAATACAACAAAATATCTGTAAATGACTAAAACCATCCCAGTGCCTTTGTCAGCGGGGCAGTGGCCAAGAGATCAGAGTAGGGATGGATTTCTGCCTGCCAGACAGAGACTTGACAGCATTTGTGGGGAAATAAGCTGCTCTGTTTGCCGACTGGAGCAAAAATCCTTTGGGTGCAGCTGGTGAGTTTTTGTTTTTGCAGTCAAAACAGATTCACGGGCTGGGGCAGCCCTTGGGAAGGGTTGGCTTTGCCCCATGCTGCAGCCATTAGGGGTAAATTCTGCTAACAGCCAACTCTTTGCTATTTAAAGAGGCTGATTCCTGGCCAAATTTCCAAGGAAAAAGTTACCTGTAGCTGTTATGGCTTTGATTAAAGGAAAGCTCCACCGAAACAACAATAAAAAAAAGTCAAACACCCCTGCTCTTTCTGCTCCGTGGCCATTAAAACTTGGGGAAAATGTAAAAAGAGCACATGGACACTTCTTTAGAGTTCTGAGAGGGCCCTAAATTCGTGCCGGGGAGATGCTCAGAGAACGTGGCTCTTTGTGGCCGTTAGGCACGCTCATTCTTCGGGAAGAGCTGGCTGTAAATCCAATTTTATAGATTAAAGCCTCACAGCATAATGTAGGCACCTGTCGGTTTGTGGCAGCCTAAAAATATCTGCCTGCCTCTAACGTGGTTTTTTTTTCTTCTTTTCAGCAGCTCTGAGCATATGTATGGTTTTTGATACCTTTCAGCTATTTTTTTCCTGGTCCTTGTCTGCCACCTCAGCTCTAAGAGGAATAATAAAGGACATGCAGGATCAGATGCCATTAGCAGGGAAAAATGAAACTAAATCTCCCCTCATGCTGGAAGAAGGAATTGGGAAGCAGAACTTTGGCTTCCAGGGTGGTGTCTGGCCCTGCTAACGAGTGGGGTGGGGTTGCAGAAATCCTTCCCACCCAGGAACACTCAAGGATTCTGTTTGTCCAGGATTACGTGGTGGTGGCAGGGTAAAATGAGTTCTCTGGGCGTGAGGATTCGGGATCTTGGTTTGGGAACTCGGTGTGGGATTCCAGGGACAGCCCTTCCTCCAGGACAGGGTCACCCTCGAGTCTGTGCCCCAGGATTGGTGTCCTGTGAATGGAAAATGTTCTGTACAAGGTTTTGTGGAGCTTGGGATGAATGGATATAAAAATCACGGCATTACTGAATCCCAGAATCCCAGAATGGTTTGGTTGGGAGGGATTTAAATCCCAACTCTTTCCACCCCTGCCATGGCAGGGACACCTTTCACTGTCCCAGGGTGCTCCAATTGTCCACTTGTCCCTTGGACAATTCCAGGGATCCAGGGAAGCCACAGCTTCTCTGAGAATTCTATTCCAGGGCCTCCCCACCCTCCCAGCCAGGAATTTTTTTCCAATATCCCACCCAAATCCACTTTCTTTCAGAGAGAAACCAAACCAGACGTTTTAGATCCTTTCAATCCTTTCCAAGATCAGATCAAACCTGTCACTTGCTCTGGCGCAAACAGAGCAAGAACCAATTCCAGATAAGATTTCAGAATCTCAGCACCCCAAACCTGAATCTGATGCCCAGAACATGGGATCTCTGCTTTGGGAATCTCTGTTTTCCTTCCCACATTCCTCCCTTAATGGCATCAAGATTTCTCTCGTTAATTTTTTGGTGAAGGGAAAATCTGTGTGCTGTCAAAATACGTGCTGTCAATATGTCCAAATATCCAAATATCCAATATACAGATATCCAAATATAAAAATATAAAAATATCCAAATATCCAAATATCCAAATATCCAAAATTCAAATATCCAAATATCCAATATACACATATACAATTATACAAATATACTAATAAACAAATAGACAAATACACAAATATACAAATGTACAAATATACAAAACTGACTACACAACGAGGTTTACTCCAACGACTGGGTATTTTGAACACCTCTGATAAACCTCAGGTATCCACATGGGACCCAACACTTTTATTCATATGGCTGCACCAACTTAATCCATCGATTTTATGGTTGAAATGGTCGAAACTGGCCAGTGGCTCCAAAAAATCCTCGGTGGGATGGGAGACCAGAGGCACAGCGTAGAAACTGCTGTATTTCCATAATTGTTTTTTAGGACTGGCTGAAAAAAAAAAAAAAAGGGGGTTGATGTAACCTCTGCTGGTGCTGGGACAGGGCTGGCTCAGGCTGGAAGTGCTGACTCACCCCCAGAGTGTTTAATTTGGTCTGACAGAGCTCCAGCGGGGTTTGCAGATAACACAGAGTGAGGAGTTGAGACTCGGACATGGGAGGGAAGAAACAGGAAGGAAATCTGAGCTCTTGTAGGTCAATCTTTTGGTTACATTGGCGTGAAACCAAGAACGGGAGGAGAAAAATGTTGCAATGAGGATCTGAGCTTTTTTTTTTTTTTACCCTGGCTCGCCACTTTCTATTTATGGGAACCCAAAATGACCCGGCTTCCTGGGCTGAAAACAGCAGCAAACACATCCTTGATGTCAGCCTGACTTCTATGTTGCCAGCCAGTCTCTGCTGTGGATTTAGGACAGTTTTTAATGGGTGCTGTAGTCTGGGAGGTGATGGGACCTGGGAGTGCATCCTGGGACATGGGAAGCAGCTGGAGAGGCAAAATCATGGAATT
This sequence comes from Malurus cyaneus samueli, assembly GCA_009741485.1. NCBI lineage: Eukaryota > Metazoa > Chordata > Aves > Passeriformes > Maluridae > Malurus > Malurus cyaneus. The sequence goes on from CM019220.1 coordinate 915,019, forward strand.
CCAGACTGGTTTGGGTTGGAAAGGATCTTAAAGATCATCAATTCCACTTCCATCCATGAGTAGAGAAAACCTCCATGCAGGCTATCCTAGTCCCGCCCTGGCTTGGACACTTCCAGGGATCCAGGGCAGCCACAGCTTCTCTGGGAATTCCATCCCAGCCCCTCACCAGGAATTTCTCCCAAAATCCCATCTGACCCTGTTTCATTGAAATCGGCTCTGATGTCAGGGCTCTTCCACCCCCAGTAAATCAACATTTGGTGCTTCCCTCATCCCCCCTCCCCCTTTTATCAATATTGTCACTCATCCTTTTCCCAACAATGCCTCCAGGAAGAATGAGGCAGAAATGGCCGGCATCAGAGAGATTAAGCAGAGACATCAGCACTCCAACTGTTCCAGTTTTTCTCCCTTGCTTGGCTCTTGTACTAAATTTAATCTGTCCCCCAGACAGCTCAGAATCTATTTTTTCCCCCCTGTTCTGTTTTAATACACTCTGGTTCTTACCTGTGCTGAGCCTGTACGATCCAGGAGTGCAGTGATGGGACAGGAGGTGACACTTGGCACCCATTAAATCCTGGAGAAGGGTCCCCACTGACTGCAGCAGAGCCTGGGAATTGCTCAGTCTGTTTATTCTTGGGGAGAGCAGAGGTTTCAGGATGTGTTAACAGAGCGGGGTAATTAAATATTAGTTGTATTTCTGAATTCCTGCATTTAGGAGAAATCGCAGAGTCGTGGAATGGGACAGTCCCAGACTGGTTTGGGTTGGGGGGGACTGAAGCCCATCTCACTCCACCCTGGGACACTTTTCCTGGCCCAGGTTGCTCAGGATGACACTGAGAATTTTGTTTTTCCTCCCAATTTCTTCCTCAGTCTTTTACCCTGCAAGGCCTCAAAAATTGGACTCGAATTTTTGGTGTTTGGCTTTGGTGACAAGAAACACCATAACAGACAGCCCTTAATGGCCCTTCAACAGCTCACTGCTCCCAACCTCCCTCAATCCCCAGAACCAGGAGGAAAAGTGTTCCCTGTGCCTTTTCCTCATTTTTACCCAATATTGAGACCACAGGGTTCCTGTTTTTCTTGCAGTGACTTTTACCAGTTTCACTTTGACTGCTCACCCTCAGAAGCTTTTTTCTTCTCCTTCTGTACATCTCTGGAAAGAAAATTTCAGAAACTTCTTTACAAGTTTAATCAAACCTACCCAGGAGAGAAAAAATTCCACTTGGGAGCAGTCTCTAAAAACAGTGGCATCTGGATTTTCCAAAATCTTTTTCCTCAGCAGTAAATCTGTCCACCTCATTCCATTCAGGGCAGAATTAGGATTCACTGCTGTATTTTTTGAACAATATACACCCAGGCATGGATTTATTTAATCATAGGGGTGAGGAAATGGTCTAAGGACTTCAAACAAAATTAAGATTTAAAAAATGCATGAAAAGTGATTGCAGTGTTTAGTCCGGTCTTAGATGTGGAGCTTCTTTTTTTTCTTCCTCTGAACTTTTGGAGAGAATTCTGTTTCTGAAACCAAGCGCCTGTAGATGTCAGAGGATAATTAGGTATTAAATCAAAATAAATTACATTCATTTCTGTGAAGCCCCCACCAATGGTTGAATATTTGACCAAATAAAAGGGGTGTGGATAAAATAATTTCTTTTATCTGAGTGTTGTATGGATGCATGTGATGAAGGTTATGTTGTCTTTTACAACAAGACACTCTAAAGATGTCTCCAGAGAAAGGCATTGATGCTTTCAACTCTTACAGAAATTCTTGGATACTTAAAGCTCTCACTTTTTCTTGCAGGAAAAAAGAAGAAAAGACAGGATAATACCAAAGGTTTTGCAGGTGATTTCCGCAATTTGAATATCTTCAAATCAGGGATTCTGCAGAGAGAATGGCAAATGGAGAGAACAGAAACAAAGGGAATTGGAAATTTAAAAAAAAAACAGAAGTCAGAGGGCTCTTGCATTTGGCCTTCTCTGAGTATTTGTTATTTCTGAGTTCTCATCTTTCTTGAGCACATGTAAAGGTGGGAAATGGGGATCTGAGGGAAAGGAATGGCTGTTTTTCTGCTGGCCAGAGGCAGGTTTGGCTGGCCCAGAGCAGAGAAGGGGCTTATGGCAGCAGGAGCAGCTCCGTGTTGAGCAGGACCGGACGTTCCTCAGCCGTCCCTGCCGGACACCAGCACTGTTCCTTTGTTCCCATCTGAGGAATTCGCTGCCTGTACCACAGGCACAACGTCTGGGGTGAAGTTTGCAGCTTCTGTGGGTGGTGAAGAATGTTTCCAAGGGCTGAACCGAGTCTTCTTCTTCTTCCTGGGGAGGAGGGTGGGTCAGGCTTGTGCTGGTGCCATGATCTCACTGGGTCTGCTGGCTTGGGCCTGCTTGGTGTTCCTGAGCCAGATGGGCTGGAGTCATTCTAAATAAAAAAAAAAAAAAAAAAAAAAAAAAAATCTCTGGTTTTTAATGATGTCATATTTTTTACAGGGTTGATCACATCAGCTGGTCTGAGCAAGATTAATGTTCTCGATAGGAGAGGAGAAGGCTCTGGGAGGAGCATTGAAGTTCAGGAGGCCTGCAAGAGAGAATGGGGACAGGCTTTTAGGACTTGCTAAAGGCCACAGGACAAGGGCTGATGGATTTAAAGGATTCAGATTGATTTAAATTTGATTTAAAGAAAAGAGTTATTACAATGATGGTGTGAGGCCCTGGCACAGGTGCCCAGAGAAGCTGTGGCTGCCCCTGGATCCCTGAGGTGTCCAAGGCCAGGCTGGACATTGGGGCTTGGAGCACCCTGGGACAGTGAAAGGGATGGAGATGACCTTTAAAAGTCCTTTCCCATCCCACCCATGATTCCATGAACCCTTCCTATACTCTGCTCTGCCCTTGAGGCCGGATCAGTGTTGATGCTCCTTTAGGGATTTTCTCCAAAGCACAGATGGAGCCCCGGAGCCATCCCCACCCAGCCCTGCTCCACCAGAGAGGCTCCCCTGCTCCTCTGTGACCCCTGGTGGCTGTCACCATGTCTCTGGGGGTGACAAGACCCTGAGGCAGGACAAGGGCTGATGGATTTAAATTTGATTTAAAGAAAGAGATTATTACAATGATGGTGGGGAGGCCCTGGCACGGGTGCCCAGAGAAGCTGTGGCATGGATTCCCTGAGGTGTCCAAGGCCAGGCTGGACACTGGGCTTGAGCACCTGGACGATGAAAGGGATGAGATGCTTTAAAGTCTTTCCCATCCCACCCATGATTCCATGAACCTTTCCTTGATTCTGCTCTGCCCCTGAGGCCGGATCAGTGTTGGTGCTCCTTTAGGGACGCTCTCCAAAGCACAGATGGAGCCCCGGAGCCCATCCCCACCCAGCCCTGCTCCACCAGAGAGGTTCCCCTGCTCCTCTGTGACCCCGTGGTGGCTGTCACCACGTCTCATGGGGGTGACAAGACCCCAGCTCAGAGTGACACTGCTGGCAGCTCCGGGGAGGAACCAGGATGCTTTTGGGAGCTGTCAGCTGGAGACACCGGAGCCGCCCGCTCTTCTGAAATCTCAAGGGCTCCAAGTCCTTGAGCTGCTGGCTGCGAGCTCCCATCGTAGCATCCAAGAGCCTGCTTCTCCCATCTGCTCCTGGGCAGGTAAATGTGACAATTCACTCAGGGGACAGCCCTGACTTCCTGCATTAGCTTGATTTTCCTCTGATGTTGCTCGTTTTTCTCGGAGCTGCTGGAAAAAAAAAAGGGATGTGTCAGCTCAGGGAGCGGAGCTGCTCCTCGGGATGGGCACCTGTGCCCTGCAGGTTGTTCCTCTCCATGGCCTGGAACAGGTGAAATCCCAAATCCTGAGATTTCCCTTCCTCCTCTGTTCATTATTTTTGCCGAGTTTGCTCCCTGCTGCCACAGGAACGATCAATAGCAGCCTTGGACCGTGGCCAGCGGGACTCGCAGGAGCCAGTCTGGAATGACTTCCTGCTGCTGAGTGCCAGAATCGTGGATTCCTGGCATTCCTGCCACCTGAACAGGTTCACCGGGCACCTCTGCAAGGGATGGGGTGGCATTTGATCACACAGCAGGGATCAGAATTCCTGCTGGTCCGAATGGAATCACGGCACCTTGGGAGGGCTGGTGGCACCAAGGGGCTACCATTCCTTGGTAAAATCATCCTTCCTGGTTGGTTTTAAGAGCTTCACAGAAACACCTAACCCTCTGAATAAATGCAAAATTTCATATTTTTAATGCATATTTTAATTCTATTTAATCATTACCTGCTCTAGAAAAAAAAAAAAATTTTTTTTTCAATTTAAAAGATCCTTTTTGCTTCTCCCCCTCAAATAATGGGGTAACATCACTATTTAATTCCAGAAGCCATGAGCAGAGAGCTCCTCTCAGCAGTGCTCTGTGGCTGGGCATGAAATGCTCTGGTTGGGGTTTTATGAGCCAAATGTAAATGTGCTTAATGAGACACGAGGGGACTGGGCTGGGGCTGGGGAGAAATGGCTTTTAGCAGCAGATGCAGACAAAAGGATTGGATTTCAGTCCATGAAAAGTCAAAGACAGAAAGAAATATAGAGCGGAGTCCCAAACGGAGGGAGGAGGTGTCAAAATTTGGAAGGTTGAACATCTGTGGCCTGTTTATGGATTTTAATCCATTGTTAGAAGGCTGGGAATTACACAAAAAGCAAAGGGCATTTAAATCTTTTTTCCTTCGAAAAGATCTGCAGTTGACAAGATAGGCCACAAAGAGAAATGCAAAATTTATTAAGGGTTTTCAGCTTATATGGAATGAACTTAAAATACATTGAAAAATTCTTCAATTGTGGGGAAAACACTCAAAATCACAGGATGAAAATAAAATCATTGGAATATCTCATGGTAACAGAAATCTGATGAGTGTCTGGAACCTGCTCTTAACCTACAGCTGAGGATATTCCTGCCACAAAAACCCTTTACTGGCTACCTAGAGAAGCATTTTTCCCCCAAGTGTTGAAAAGTGGAACGTTTCTGACCTTTAACAACGATGATATTTGAAACTGGCA
>CM019220.1:923932-1002547 GCA_009741485.1 Malurus cyaneus samueli
GTACCCGTGGATGCCACTTTTCCTCTGGGAGCTGTCACTCTGTGGAACCAGAGCACGGCCTCAAGCTGGGGGTGGGCTTGAACCCTCCCCCTGTGCTTTGTGTTCTGCTTTTTGGGGTGTTTGCCGGCACCTCCTTGCCTGGTGTTGCAGGTGAACACCCCAAATCCAACTGTGAATATCCACATATTATTATTTTGGTTATTCGCACAATATCCTGGTCTGCCCGAGGTTCTGCGACAAGGCAGACCCAGTGCTTTTTCAGGGAAACACCTTTTAGGTTGATAAATGTTGGCTCAGCCCACAGAAATCACCTTTTTCAGGATGTTTTAGCCCTGGCAGGGGTTTTGGAGGTCTGTCCTGGGCCACAGAGCAGATCTGGCAAGGTGGGCTGAGATCAGGATAAGATCAGGATGCCACAACAGGTGGAGGTGTGGCAGTGTCTGTATTTTCCAATTTTCCCCTCTGTTTCAAACAGATTGGAGATGGAATCAGCTCTCAGGATTCCCTGGAAATTTATTTTGGGCATAAGTGGCTGTTCCTGACTGTGTAGGGATGGGGATGGACATTTAGCCTTGCTTTCTGCTCTCCACGCCATGTTTGTTCCCAAATTTTGCCATCTCACAGCTTCATCTCCTCATCTTGCACACAAAAGTGCAAGAAAAAGCTCTTCCCAATTTCCCCAGTCTTCCCAATAACCCAAGATTTGAAGCTATTGTTTTGAGATCTGTGATGGTGACATTATAAAATTGCTCAGGATTCAGCAGGTCTTTGTCCTATGGGAATGATGTTTATTTTATCAGCCTGATGAAAATCCCTGTGGGCCATTTCTCCCAGGGGATCCTCAGACCAGCCCTGCAGCCCAGAAATTCTGTGCCTTGAAGAGCTGATGAGAGTGCCCTCATGATCCTAAAATAGCTATTTTTGAAGGGCAGAATTGCCTTGACTTTTGCCTGACCCCACAAACGTTAAAGAAAATCAGACTTTTCCAACAGTCCCGAACAAATGAATGTGGTTGCATTTGTCACAACAAAATGGATGCTGGAAAACCCTCTGCATTTTCCCTAATTTTCCAAACCTCTCACATCCCAAAAGCCCTCCTTTTTGGATCTGGTTCCCTCCCTGCCTGTGGTTATTTATTGATTCAGACCTTGGGCAGGAGGGGCTTGGTGCCATCCCTCAGCTTCAGTGTGAGCCCCTTCGTGCTCCCAGCTTCTGGAATTCCTTTCCTCTGGGAAAACACACTTTGGCTGCTTCTTTTCCTGGATTTCCCTCAGTTTTTGGAACCATCAAACCTCTCTGGCAAAGGCCTCATGCCATCACCTCTTCTGCTGGATTGAAACATCAGCGAGTTGTAAATGCAAACACCAAATTACTCAGTGAGGCAGCAGCCAAATTTCAACTCTGAAGCCTTTTTACACCCCCAGTGTTCGAATTTCACATAAATAATAGAAATTGGCCTGTGTTCTTGATGCAAAATAATGCCTGGGATTAATGGGTGCTGTTTATTACAGACCAGAGATTGTCTTTCAATTAGTGACCTAATTTGGGTGGCAGGTTCAGGGGGTGAGCATGGAAAGGGGTTTATGAAACAGAGGAGAGTGACTTTTTACATGGCCAAGTGGTGGCAGGACAAGGGGGAATGGTTTTAAGTTAAAAAAAAAAGAGATTTTAATTACTAACTGGTAAGAAATTGTTCCCTGTGAGGGTGGAGAGGCTCAGAGAAGCTGTGGCTGCCCCTGGATCCCTGGCAGTGTCCAAGGAGAGGTTGAACTGGGTTTGAAGCACCCTGGGATAGTGCAAGGTGTCCCTGCCCATGGCAGGAGATGGAATGGGATGATCTTGGAAGTTCCTTCCATCCCAACCCATCCCATAATTCTGTGACAGCTGAGTTACAGCTGTGCTGTGTGTGGGTACCACACCGATCCCAATCTCCCTTCCCTTTCTCCCACCTTGCAGTGTTTGTGTAACACAGGAATCCCTTTCCTTCACCACAGCATCACCCTGGTTTAGCACCCAGGATTTGCCTTGACAGAGGCTGAAAAAGAATCAATTTCATCAGACATTAAGAATTTTGCTTCAGTGTGTTTGAATCGAGGACAGAACTCAAAGCTGAACAATGCCAGGTTTTCCCATCCCCAAAACGCGAAGTACCAGCGAGTTAATTCCCAGACCTGTTGGTTCAATATTTATTCTCCATGCCAGGAGTTTCAGTAGGTCTTGAGCAGATTATTCTGCTCAACTCCCAGTTGTTCCCTAACTTTATTAAAACAGTTTCCCATGTGCTGGAGGAGCAATTCTGATGTGCTGCGCTCCAGCTGTCACCCGCACTCGGTCTGCAAACCCCTGAACGGTGGGAATTGCTTTGTGTCCGAGGAAAGTGGACAATTATTTCAAACCTTTCATTCCCACTGCTGCAAAGCAGCAAATGCTGGGAGCTGCCACGTAATTCCTGCAGCTCTGCACACCTCCAGCTGGACAAATCCCACTGAGAGGTATAAAAAGAACCTTGGAGCTGCGTGCTGTGCGTGCTCAGGCTGGAAGTGTTGGGTTATTCCCATCTGAGATCCCACCACAAATGTTCCAGGTTGCTCTCCTGAGAGCTGAGGCGGGCAGAACGTTGGAGTCGCTGCTTCCAGAGCTGTTAAAGATCCCTTTCAGGCCAGGAGGCATGTGCAGCTGGAAAATTCCTCACTGCCAGCCTTGGAAACACAAAACTGTGACCTCAGACCACCATGGAATGCCAGCCAAGGTTTGCAGCACCGTGGGTTTTGTGTTTTCCACGTGTGGCTCGAGATCTGCTATGAAATATCTGCCAAGGGGCAGCCAAAGTTCCCTTTGATGTCACAAACCTTGGACTTTGCCTCCTTCCGTTTTAACGGACGAGTTGTAAAAAAAAATAACTTTCCTTGTTGGTTCACAGCTCAGGACACAGTGCTGAAATCTTTGTTAGCAGGTTGAGAGTCAAGGATTTCTTGCCACTGGCGCAGATCTAAAAGAGCAAGCAGGAATTTATTTATAGAGCTCCAGATCCTGCAGAATTCTGAACAACAGATTCAAGGGACTGGTGGTTATTTCATTCTCCAGTGAATGTTTGACTAATTATGAGCTATCTATTTTCTTTCCAAATATCAAAATGGGAGGAAAACAAATGTTTAGCAAACTGAGCCCCGAGTTTATATCTCAAACAAATCTGTGAGGAAATGTGTCTTGCATTCACAGCAGGCTCTGCTCTATTAATCCATCAGGGGAATCTGAGCAGAGCACGGCAGGATAAGTGGAGGTTTTTAGAAAACTGCCATAAATGTTCACAACAGTAAATAAAGAAATACAGATTTCTGTATTCAGCTGCAGCTGCTCAAAACCTGGTTTACCTTGAAACTGGAAGGCAACGTTTGCTTGTGGCAGTGTGGAAAAACAAACTCACTTCTGCTGCATTTTTGTTGAGCAGCAAAATACTGGAAAAAGCCATGGCTGTAGAAATTCATATTTAGCATTTAGGTGTCTGTCCATGGCCACCACATCCCTGAAAATTTCCAGGGCCATGCTGGATGGGGTTTGGAGCACCCTGGGACAGTGGGAGGTGTTCCTGCTCATCAGGGGTGGAATAGATGAGATTAAATTCCCCTCCGTCCAAAACCAGTGTGGAATTCAATGTTTTATTGTGCAAAACACACAATTGAGAACTGACAGATTTATTCTCACATTATCCCAGGCTCTGCACTCGGCCTCTCTCCTCCCCTCAGCTTCGCCAGGTGCCATTTTTGAGGGTGTGTTTAACTCCTGCCCAAGAAAATTCCCAATTTGAAGCCATAAAACCATTCCTGAAGGTCTCACACAGGAATTATTCCGTGCAGTCCTAAAGTGTTCACCCAGCAGAAACCCAACCTGCAATTCCTCATTGGGTGACTTTGGGAAGTTCCTTTGCCTGAGTCTCAGGTTCCCCATCTGTTAAAAACAATTCTTTGCAAAAGTTCTTTAAGATCTGCTGATAAAAACCATTTTTATACTTTTTTTTGCAGCTGTGAACACTTTCCATGTGAGAAATCTTGCATAGTTGCACATGGATTCATCATAAAACTGGCAAAAAAGAAAAATATTCCAAAAAGCTATGCTTTTATATTTTTTTTTTATTTTTTAAAATTGTATTGGTTAGAGAGGATTAGAAGCTGATATTTTTTGAGAATAAATAAAAATAAAAGGGATTATTTAAGCAGCTCATGTTCAAAGCCTGCAACTCACAGTGAGCCTGGGTGTTTTGAAGTTTGTGAGGAAATATTCTGAAGTCATTGGGCTGCTGCTGTTGCTGCTTGGAAGCAGAGTGGAGTTAAAGGTTCAAGGGAGCAGAGAGGATGGTGAGAGCTGCAGAACCATGGGCTGATATTTTTGAAAAGCATAATCCTGTTTTTTTAATCTCTGGAGGATTTGTAAAAATGAAGATTTGGATGGGAAAACTTCCTTCTTGTTCAGTGCCAGGGTTCACCTGCAGTTCCTGGACCCTGGGATTTCCCTGTGCTCAGAACAACATCCTGTGCATTCCATCCACCAGGTTCATGCATTTCTGTGTGCATTGAAAGGGCTGGCTATGTGTGATAAAAAATGAGCTTAAAATATTTAAATTTTTAATAGATAACTCTGCAATTTCCATCACAAGGGGCTTTAATGTGTTCCTTTCCTGTAGATGTGCCCATAGTTGTGTTTCCCACTGCACAAACCTTGCCTTTCACTGTTTTGTATTGAGATTTATAAATAATTACCTTTTATTGGAATTATTCTTGGTGCTTGATGTGCCCTTCCTTTCCGAGCTTTTTCCTGCTGTGTGAGTTTGGGGGGTTTTTTTGTGTGTGGTGTTTGATTATCCCCCGCTCTTCTGACATGGCAATAATGCCAGAAATGAGGGGTTTTGGTCAGATCCTAATCCCCCTTTTTGTCAGGGAGATTTCAGGGAACTGTTGCCAAAGCCTCTGATGGCAGAGGGCAGACAAGGAAGGAGGGAGGAGGTGTCCAGAAATCCCAGAATCAGAGAATCATAAAGTTTGGAAAAGTCCTCAAAGATCATTAAATCCAATGCCAAGGCCATCACTGGCCCCTGTCCCCAAGGGCCACATCCACAGGGCTCTGAAATCCCTGCAGGGATGGGGATCCACCACTGCCCTGGGCAGCTGGGACAGGGATGGGTGACTCTTTCCAGGAAGGAATTTTCCCAATATCCAAACTAAACCTGCCCTGGCCCAGCCTGAGGCCGTTCCCTCTCCTCCTGTCCCTGTTCCCTGGAGCAGATCCCAAATCCCCCCGGCTGTCCCCTCCTGTCAGGGAGTTGTGCAGAGCCACAAGGTCCTCCCTGATCCCCCTTTTCTCCAGGCTGAGCCCCTTTCCCAGCTCCCTCTGCCTCTCCTGGGGCTCCAGACCCTTCCCAACTCCATTCCCTTCCCTGGACACGCTCCAGCCCCTCCAAGTCTTTTTATCAAGAGATGCCCAAATCCAAGCTCAGGGCTTGAGGTGTGGAAGCATCTCATAGTCAAGATTTACTCCAATAAGTTTATGCCTGGAAAAGTTCAGCCACAGGAAATTCATGGAATCGAGTCTGACCATGAGCTCAGCCTCCAAAGGCTCCAGAGAGGAGATCCTTGGATATGGCAGGGGAATTTGAAAGGCACTCGAGGGTGCAAGGCATGAGCAGGGCTGGGCAATCCCAGTGCAGATGGAATTGGGGTGGATCTGGGATATTTGGGAACCTTCCCTCATTTCCTCAGTGCCTCACTCTTGGGCACAACAACGATCCTCACAATGAGCAACGCGCCGCTTTCCTCGCCGCCCTCACCTCCTGCCTCCCCGCAAGAATTTCCACCTTCGTTTCAAACAAAGCTTTCACTCTCTGGAGCTACAGGAGGAAAACTTGGAGCCGTGGGCTCAGCTGTCGGAGCGCCAGGCGCTTGTCAGTGGGAATTTCACCGCCCAAATCCGCAGCGGAACGCGGCGTTTCTCGGACCCGTCTGGGGATCTCGCGCCCGTTGCTCGGCGCTCCTTTGGGATCCGAGGTGTCCCTTTGTTTCCACACATGGAATAACGTGTTACTCATCGATCCCTGCCCTCCCTGAGCCGAATCACTCGCCTGGGTTTGTGTCTAAGAGCCTCATGACTCCGTTCCTTCCACTCGGGTCAAACGAGACAAATTTTTAGCTCCTCGGCGCTCGGCTAAATTTACCCCGTTCTGCACACTTGATTTGGCAAAACCATATGGACTTTTCGATGCATTCCTCAGAGCTCCTCGGAATCCGCTTCCAAAGTCTGTATTCCTGGCTTGTACCCACTGTTCAGTGGGAGGTGTAGAAGAACGACGCCTATTTTAGGCGGAAGGTTTCCTGTCAATGTTCTTGTCTCGGACCAGCTCTTCCCTGCAGCTCCACAGAGTGTGGAAGGGGCCAGACCTGTCCTCCCACCTCCTCCCATGCTCCCACACCTCCCCCGGGATGGGGTCAGGGATCCGCTGGGACCAGGCTGAGCGGGGATTTTCTCTCCGTCCTTGGCGCTGAGATTTCTTGGTCTCATCCCCAATTCCTGTTCAGCTCCCTGTGCTTCTCCCTGTGCATCTGGAGATGAAAAGGAGGACTGGAGGGGGTCTCAGGTCATCTTCAGCTATTTCTGCCATCACACTTCAATTTTTGCTGTGGGTTACAGCTTTAAAAATAAAAGGAAAATCCCCTTTTAACCTGTAGGCAGGATTTCCACAGGAAAAAATGTATTTGCCAAACACAAGCTGTGAAGCAGCTGAGGATCGATCCCCAAGGATATGCCTGCAAGTCATCCTGGGGGACATTAGGTTTTATCTTTTCTCTGAGCAGTTTGCTCTGGGAATGAGAGCTGGGGATGTCTCGCTCTGCCAGCTGAGCTTCCAGTGGGACTGGAGCATGAGCACGCAGCAAATATCCAAGGCTGCATCCATAAAACACTGAGAGCACGAGGCCTGAGAAGGTTAATTAGAGATTCAGGGAAAAAAATCTATGAGCTATTGCAAAAAAAATAATTTGAGAATGGTCTTAACCTCCTTTATATTTCAGAAACAACAACTGGCAAAAAATACGTTCGAGGATAGTCTGAAACTCCTTTATGCTTCAGAAACAGCAGCTGCATGAATTGCCTTGTAATTGTTTTTGAGGAATTTTCAAATTGTGAGTGGGGTTTGGGGTTTTTCCCCTTCTCTCAATGGGAACGGATGATTTGTACCTGAAAGGAGAGCTCTGAATCACAGGGGTGCTGCAAAGTCTTGGGTTAGAGATAAGACAACCCCAAAATCAGCTGATGCGAAAACATTACACATTTATCACAGAATCTCCTTTTTCCTCCTGCTCCCCAAACCATGTGATCCCAGAGCTCGTTTGCCCTGGGAGGAGCTGATTCAGGGAGCTTGGAGGCAGCAAACAGCTTGCTGGTTTCTGGACAGTTTGGTTCTTTGCTGCATCGTTTTCTGCTCTGATTCACCACAAAGTGAGGCAGATTCCAAAGGTAGGAGAGGAGGAGTGTGGGCAGCTCAGTGAAGGAGGGAGCCAGCAGGACACCTCCTTCCCACTGCAGCTCACCTTGGCACTCATTTCACTCCCATCAAAATCTCTTTTTAATGATTTTAGAGAGATTTAAAGCTGTTTTTCAATATTAGGTGGTAGCAGAAATCTGGGGAAACACAGGTGTCTGCATCAGCTCATGGTTCAGAAAAGTGTGAGAAGCCAGCTTGGGCTCACAGGGGTTAAAATTTGGATACACTCATTGTGTGTGCCTCAGTTTGGCAGGGTTTGTGAGAACAATCTGCAGAAACTCACTTCGAAAAATAAAATCAGAATCGTTGGCATTTTTTTCCCAGCAGAATCTATTAACTTAGAATTGAATGCAACATTTTGTTGCACATAAAATATTTTGCTTTGAGCTTTTAAATACTTTCCAAGTTTCGTATTTCCTCTGCTCTGCTATAATAAAATCCAAACTGAACTTGAAAATAGTTTGTTTACTCCAGAATCCTATTTTTTTTTTTTTTTTTTTGGAATATAAACCATTCCTTTTTTTGCTGCCAGCTACATCTCCTAGTGCAGGCTCATGGAGTTAGGCCACTTCCCCTCCCAAACACTCCCAGTGAGTCAGGACTGCGGGTGGAACTGGAGTTTGTCACTGCCAAGAATAAAACCCCACTGCTTTGGAGAGCAGAAAAACTTAAGGGCATCGTTTGTTCTGACATTCCCACTGCACAAACCTTGCCTTTCACTGTTTTGTTTGAGATTTATAAATAATTACCTTTTATTGGAATTATTCTTGGTGCTTGATGTGCCTTCCTTTCCGAGCTTTTTCCTGCTGTGTGAGTTTGGGGTGTTTTTTGTGTGTGGTGTTTGATTATCCCCCGCTCTTCTGACATGGCAATAATGCCAGAAATGAGGGTTTTGGTCAGATCCCAATCCCCCTTTTTGTCAGGGAGATTCAGGGAACTGTTGCCAAAGCCTCTGATGGCAGAGGGCAGACAAGGAGGAGGAGGAGGTGTCCAGAAATCCAGAATCAGAGAATCATAAAGTTTGGAAAAGTCCTCAAAGATCATTAAATCCAATGCCAAGGCCATCACTGGCCTGTCCCAAGGGCCACATCCACAGGCTCCTGAAATCCCTGCAGGATGGGGATCCAGCACTGCCCTGGGCAGCTGGGACAGGGATGGGTGACTCTTCCAGGAAGGAATTTTCCCAATATCCAAACTAAACCTGCCCTGGCCCAGCCTGAGGCCGTTCCCTCTCCTCCTGTCCCTGTTCCTGGAGCAGACCAAATCCCCCGGCTGTCCCCTCCTGTCAGGGAGTTGTGCAGAGCCACAAGGTCCCCTGATCCCCTTTTCTCCAGGCTGAGCCCCTTCCCAGCTCCCTCTGCCTCTCCTGGGGCTCCAGACCCTTCCCAACTCCATTCCCTTCCCTGGACACGCTCCAGCCCCTCCAAGTCTTTTTATCAAGAGATGCCCAAATCCAAGCTCAGGGTTGAGGTGTGGAAGCATCTCATAGTCAAGATTTACTCCAATAAGTTTATGCCTGGAAAAGTTCAGCCACAGGAAATTCATGGAATCGAGTCTGACCATGAGCTCAGCCTCCAAAGGCTCCAGAGAGGAGATCCTTGGATATGGCAGGGGAATTTGAAAGGCACCGAGGTGCAAGGATGAGCAGGGCTGGGCAATCCCAGTGCAGATGGAATTGGGGTGATCTGGGATATTTGGGAACCTTCCCTCATTTCCTCAGTGCCTCACTCTTGGGCACAACAACGATCCTCACAATGAGCAACGCGCCGCTTTCCTCGCCGCCCTCACCTCCTGCCTCCCCGCAAGAATTTCCACCTTCGTTTCAAACAAAGCTTTCACTCTCTGGAGCTACAGGAGGAAAACTTGGAGCCGTGGGCTCAGCTGTCGGAGCGCCAGGCGCTTGTCAGTGGGAATTTCACCGCCCAAATCCGCAGCGGAACGCGGCGTTTCTCGGACCCGTCTGGGGATCTCGCCCGTTGCTCGGCGCTCCTTTGGGATCCGAGGTGTCCCTTTGTTTCCACACATGGAATAACGTGTTACTCATCGATCCCTGCCCTCCCTGAGCCGAATCACTCGCCTGGGTTTGTGTCTAAGAGCCTCATGACTCCGTTCCTTCCACTCGGGTCAAACGAGACAAATTTTTAGCTCCTCGGCGCTTGGCTAAATTTACCCCGTTCTGCACACTTGATTTTGCAAAACCATATGGACTTTTCGATGCATTCCTCAGAGCTCCTCGGAATCCGCTTCCAAAGTCTGTATTCCTGGCTTGTACCCACTGTTCAGTGGGAGGTGTAGAAGAACGACGCCTATTTTAGGCGGAAGGTTTCCTGTCAATGTTCTTGTCTCGGACCAGCTCTTCCCTGCAGCTCCACAGAGTGTGGAAGGGGCCAGACCTGTCCTCCCACCTCCTCCCAGCTCCCACACCTCCCCGGGATGGGTCAGGGATCCGCTGGGACCAGGCTGAGCGGGGATTTTCTCTCCGTCCTTGGCGCTGAGATTTCTTGGTCTCATCCCCAATTCCCTGTTCAGCTCCCTGTGCTTCTCCCTGTGCATCTGGAGATGAAAAGGAGGACTGGAGGGGGTCTCAGGTCATCTTCAGCTATTTCTGCCATCACACTTCAATTTTTGCTGTGGGTTACAGCTTAAAAAAAAGGAAAATCCCCTTTTAACCTGTAAGGCAGGATTTCCACAGGAAAAAATGTATTTGCCAAACACAAGCTGTGAAGCAGCTGACGGATCGATCCCCAAGGATATGCCTGCAAGTCATCCTGGGGGACATTAGGAGTTTTAATCTGTTCTCTGAGCAGTTTGCTCTGGGAATGAGAGCTGGGGATGTCTCGCTCTGCCAGCTGAGCTTCCAGTGGGACTGGAGCATGAGCACGCAGCAAATATCCAAGGCTGCATCCATAAAACACGAGAGCACGAGGCCTGAGAAGGTTAATTAGAGATTCAGGGGGAAAAAAAACCTATGAGCTATTGCAAAAAAATAATTTGAGAATGGTCTTAACCTCCTTTATATTTCAGAAACAACAACTGGCAAAAAATACGTTCGAGGATAGTCTGAAACTCCTCTATGCTTCAGAAACAGCAGCTGCATGAATTGCCTTGTAATTGCTTTTTGAGGAATTTTCAAATTGTGAGTGGGGTTTGGGGTTTTTCCCCTTCTCTCAATGGGAACGGATGATTTGTACCTGAAAGGAGAGCTCTGAACCACAGGGGTGCTGCAAAGTCTTGGGTTAGATATAAGACAACCCCAAAATCAGCTGATGTGAAAACATTACACATTTAGCACAGAATCTCCTTTTTCCTCCTGCTCCCCAAACCATGTGATCCCAGAGCTCGTTTGCCCTGGGAGGAGCTGATTCAGGGAGCTTGGAGGCAGCAAACAGCTTGCTGGTTTCTGGACAGTTTGGTTCTTTGCTGCCTCGTTTTCTGCTCTGATTCACCACAAAGTGAGGCAGATTCCAAAGGTAGGAGAGGAGGAGTGTGGGCAGCTCAGGAAGGAGGGAGCCAGCAGGACACCTCCTTCCCACTGCAGCTCACCTTGGCATTATTTCACTCCCATCAAAATCTCTTTTTAATGATTTTAGAGAATTTAAAGTGTTTTCAATATTAGGTGGTAGCAGAAATCTGGGGAAACACAGGTGTCTGCATCAGCTCATGGTTCAGAAAAGTGTGAAAAAGCCAGCCTGGGCTCACAGGGGTTAAAATTTGGATACACTCATTTGTGGTGCCTCAGTTTGGCAGGGTTTGTGAGAACAATCTGCAGAAACTCACTTCGAAAAATAAAATCAGAATTGTTGGCATTTTTTCCCAGCAGAATCTATTAACTTAGAATTGAATGCAACATTTTGTTGCACATAAAATATTTTGCTTTGAGCTTTTAAATACTTTCCAAGTTTCGTATCTTCTCTGCTCTGCTATAATAAAATCCAAACTGAACTTGAAAATAGTTTGTTTACTCCAGAATCCTATTTTTTTTTTTTTTTTGGAATATAAACCATTCCTTTTTTTGCTGCCAGCTACATCTCCTAGTGCAGGCTCATGGAGTTAGGCCACTTCCCCTCCCAAACACTCCCAGTGAGTCAGGACTGCGGGTGGAACTGGAGTTTTGTCACTGCCAAGAATAAAACCCCACTGCTTTGGAGAGCAGAAAAACTTAAGGGCATCGTTTTTGATCATCAGAACCGAAAAGCTGCGCTTCAGCATTTTGATATTTTTGTATTGCTGACGGTTTCTTCGTCTTTGAAATTAAAATACGCAGCTCCAAAATAAAAAAAAAAAAAAGGCACCAAAAAAGCACCAAAAGCCATCCAAATGCAGCTTTTGACATCTCAGGGTGGTCCACGAGGCCACCAAGGCCCTTGACCACTCTTGGTCACCACGGTGGTTTCAGGAGTTCTTTTGTGGGTCCAGTCCCAAAGAAAGCTCCCCTCGCAGGAGATCGTGGAGAACTTTAGGATCCGGTTGGCTGAACTGACAAATTTTCTGGAAACTCCCCTAAAATCTGAGCTAAAATTATTTCTTTTTGATGCTGAAATCACAGCTGTGACAAATATTCAGCCTTCTCCGTGATTCATGTGCTCTCTGAGAATGGGAAGTGTCAGAGTAGCACAATTTAGTAACTTGTGTTTCCTTCCCCCTACTTCAGCAATTCTAATTTCACATGTTTTCTCTGGAGTGGGATATCTTCAGACCTTTTTTACCTGCCTTTATCCCTCTCTTTCCCATTTCTCCAACCATTCCCTGCTCCCCAGCTTTCAAATTTTCAGCGTCCTGTGACGTGACCAAGCAGGGGGAACATTTTCTGCATGAAATGCTGCAGAACTAATTTACAATTTCCTGTCTTTTTTTTACATTATTCTGTCTCAAAATACACCCCAGTTTACCTGGAAAATATAATTCCTGTCTTTTTCTTGGCAGATGCAAAGTTTCTCTGAACCTGGACACCTCCACCTCCCTGAAGCCACCTCCAGCAAGGTAAGGCAATGCTGGGCACCTTCAGAGGTGTCTTGGAGCATCCCAGGTCTCAGTTCTGCTCCTCAGGGATACAAAAATAAGAAATTACCCCTCTTTTCCCATCATTCCACCTGTCCCTGACATTATTCCCGTACAACTCTCTCCTTGCTAATAAATTAATTTAAAACTTCTCCTTTCACCAAAGCACCGAACCCCGGTTTGGTGCACGCCTGAAAGTCACACTTCCCGTCATTTTCTGTGCCTTTTTGGTTCCTTTAAAACCGTTTCAACATCTCAGATGGGTTTCCTGCACGCAATAATTGTTTCTGGGGTGGTAGGCTTCAGAAAGATCTGTTTCCTGCGCGTAAGAGTTGTTTCTTTGGTGATAGGCTTTGGGTTTGTGTCTGACAAAGAAATCCTGGTGGCCTTCCATGCAATTAAATTCAAAATAGCTGTGGGGATCCTGAAATGAAAATACATTTCACTGCAGAGCTGTCATCCTCACCAATCACTTCAGATGAGTTCTTGCTGTTCTCTCCCTCGCTGGAAAATAACGTGTGTTCTAAAGCCGGGATTTCTCTTTTCTCGCTGCCCTCGCGCTCGTTAGAAATTTGTAAATGAAACCTCGTCACGTTGAACAGCTGGGAGCTGTGTTTTAAAACCCTCACATTAAAGAACGAGAATTAAATAAGTAACAAAGTTAAAATGTGCGTGCTCAGAGGCCAAAGTGGTAACGGGGGCACCGGAGACTCGGCAGGAACAGCTGAGCACCAGGAAAAACGCAGAAAGTGAGTTTTTGGTGAGTTTCATAACTCACCAAACCCACCTCGTTCAAAGTCACAAGAGATTTTTTTGAACTTCCATGCTTTCAAGGGATTGGCTGGAATTAGGGGAAATTTTGTTCTCCTGCTTACAGCAAGGTGATTTTATTTATGGGGCTGCACTTCTGGAGGAGTGAAACAGAGCTCGTGGTGTTTAACTGAGGTTTTAACAAAAAGAACAAATCTGGGGCTGTGTTTGTGGGGAATACATCTATGTGACAAGGGGAATGGGAAAGGGATTATTTTGAAAATGTCAATTTATAAATGCCAGTCCTCTCTGTAGAATACGGAACAGCTCCATCAGAGATGAAGGATTTGAGGATTTGCTTTTTATTGGGATGCCTCAACTCTGCACTTTGTAGGGCTCTTCTTTGGGAAGGACTTTTAGAAGGGCAGTGTCATCCCAAGACTGGCAGCTCTTCGACCAAAGGAGGATCTGGCTCCACAATCCCTCATCCCGTTAATCCTCATTAACCTGGAATTTGAAGCTGCTAAGAAAACACATTATTCTACATTTGACTCTCATTTTATTTTGGGGATTGAAAACTGCATTTCTACATGAATTTTCATGAAAACTGGAGATGAATTTAGATTTTTAAAGGCAAACTTTCGAGGCAGCTCACTATTTTTTTGCAAGAATGGGTTGGACAGTGGCTGGAAGTGGGATGGCTGGGATCACATGGTGCTTTTCAAGTCAAAGATAGCTCCAATTGTTCAGGAGATGCTTTCATGTGGTTTCCAAGAAAAATGGTGACTCCTTATGACATTTTTAAAAGAGAGCCGATGTCAAAGTGCCTGGTGGCAAAGTTTGGCTGTTTCAGCCCCCAAATTAATCTTCCCAGCTGAAGTAAATGTTGGCGAGGAATAAAACTCCTCTGTGAGAAGTGGGCTGAGCAGGAGGTTTTAAAGGTTGGCAGTTTAATGGAATTGAAAATTCTTTTCCCAGCAGAGCCTTGTCTTTGTCTGGGAATTGTTTTGGCCATTGATACTTCCAAGATCAGTATCCAAATAATAACTTAGATGTGATAGGTTTAACTTCTCTCTCTGTGTTTTCTCCTAGTCAAACCAAGATGTGCTTTTTTTTGGTGTGTAAATGTTTTTTTTTTCCCCATTTTAAATGTTAGGCTCATCAATTACTGATTAAATTCTGATGGTTTTTCTTCTGCCAAGCTTTAATATGTTTTAAAGAAGCTTTTCCCCATTCAGAGCAGCACCAGTGGCCTGTCTGTGAGCTCTGGGGTGGGCAGGAGATGGCATCTGCTCTGTCTGAGAGGCAGCCCAGGCCTGGGGGCACCGATGGGCTCCATTTAAACCTTTTTACCAGTGACAGCCCCCATTTGTGGCCTGTGCCAGCCATCAGTCCTCGTTAGGCTGATGGGAGATGATATCTGGACATGTCTACCTGCCTTTCTGATCCGATTAAAATCGGTCCCAAAGTTACTGGGCCGAGGGAGGATGAGCAGTGTGAGCTCAGAACTCCACTCCTTTAGCATTTAAAACCAATTATAAATCTCTTTTGTGCATTTCGGGGAGATATTTCTATTTTTTTACCATTTACCCCTCATTTCCAGTGATATTTTCCATCACCTGGAAAACAGGGCTGGAAAATGAGGAGGAGCAACAGATTGTGAGAGGAACAGCAGTCACGAGAACATTAAAAGGGATGAACATCAGAAAGGCTACTACGCTGGGAAGACATTAGGTAGTTTATGTACTATTTTATGCATGGAGCCTCCCAACAGTTATTTCTCATGGATCTGCAAAACAGAAAAGACTTTAAGGTTAAAGGAATAATAATGAATCATTTATGAGATATTATCTACCAAGATGGATTGGTTCCATCTGTTGCAGTAATAAAAATAATAATGCTCAGCAATTACATCGATGCTTTACAGGTTTCCAGCGTGCATCACAAACATTAATCTAAGATCTAGCCCATAGCACCGTTTTTAAGAGCTTGTAAAAGGCCTTCAGCTTATACATGTGGGGTTATTTATTTATTTTTAACGAGGAAATTCATCGTAATAGAGATTTTAAACTGGTTTAGAAAAATTGAGTTGCATCTCCCCGGTCTGAGGCACTCCATAGACGGCCACAAAATTGGTTTCTTTTTCCTTCTGTTGGTTGAAGTTGCTGTAAATGTCCAGGAGGAATACAGCTCCATGGTCAGGTGCTCGTTATCACACAAATGATGGAACAGTCTTCCAGGATGCTTCACTGGCATTATCTGCCAGTTATTTGTTAATCTCATTTTTTGAGTTATTTGTTAATCTCATTTTTTGTGTCTTGTAAGCAGCTCACTGAGGGAAGGCCAAGGATTTCTGAGGCAGTCTGGCTGTGGTTGTGCTGTTACACGTTGTTGTATTTCACAGTGGATCTTTCTCCCCGAAAGAAATAATTTATTTTCTCCACTGCAGGAAGAAATCAGATATAGGAACAAGTGGTTTCATACCAACAGGTTAAATAACAAGTTAAATAACAGGTTAAATACAGAATGAGTACTTGGTTTAATTCCATTCTGGTTGAATTTTAATTTGAATTCTAGAAAAAGGAGAGATGATGATTTTAGACAGAAGAACTGTTGGATTATTGGATGTGCTTCCTGATAGGCATAGGTGTGGTAAAATCGGCAGGATTTATATGAAATGCAGTTTGATACAGAATAGTCCCAGCTGATATTTTGGGCATGTCCATAACTCTGTGAACACACAGATCAATACAGATTAATACATTCGTGAGGGTGATTGGGAAGAGGCTCCTCTGCAGTTCAACCTGTGACCTTGAGAGACGAGGAGCCACAGGAGCCCTTGCCCTGTAAATCTGTTTATCTGTGCACGTCACAGATAAGACCCAGGCTTTGCAATGCCCCTTGACTGTACAAGTGACATTAATTCCATTAACTCTGGGCAAAAAGAATGTTTGTATTGACAACTGGAACTGTGTCTTCCCCCACCAAATATTTGGCTTGGAAATATTTAGCACTAAATCTGGAGAATAGAAAGGTTTTGTTGCAATTGAACATTCATTTGGCAAAACAAGGAACAATTTCTTTCAGCAATTTTCTGTTAATTCATATCTAATGAGATTAATTAAAACAGATGGGGAAAAAAAAACTTCCAGTGATTCACAGGCAGAGAAAATGCTGGGTTCAGTTTTGTTCGGAGCATCAGACCTGAGTGCTGATGATGATTCAGGAAATAGAGAAGGGTTTGTTGTCAGTGTAAACTGCCCCCTGTAATCATCCCTGACCTGGACAGCAGTTCCCTGGAGGAAATATTTCAATTTCTTATTTTATAAGATTATAAATAATTATTTTATGTATACCATTAGTACCAATTAATACAATTTATTTATAATACTTAATTTATTTGTATAAATTTTATTTAATTTATTGAAATATTAATAAGTTTTATTTCTTATAAACCACTTTTCCTTCTCTGCCTCCTAGAGGTGTTTGCCCTCCCTTCTGGATGATCAGAAATCATGATCGAAATCATGATGCTGCTGCGAGATGCTGCCCTGGTTTAAAATAACCATCTCCTGCTAAATCCAGAGTCAGGCAAGGAAATAACCAGGGTGATATTTATTTCTTTCTGTTTTTCCTTCCCTAAAGAATGGTAATCAGAGCTGAGGATATTGCCCCACAGTTACAAATAACTCGCTGAATTTTCCTGAGAAAATGGGTTTTGGTCGTGGCTACTCAGATGGGAGCTCAGCACGTGGCAGGGTTTGAGAACAGTGGAAAAAAAAAACCAAAGACCTGCTAAATAGAGGTGCTGTTTGTGAGGAATTTATAAATAAATGGCTGTGTTAGCCAGCAGGACGATGCACAGAGGAATATATTGGTTTATCTCATGCTAATGGCTCGATAATTGTGATAACATCAGAAATCACTATCACTCCTTGCTGAGAAATTACTCGTTACCATCCTCTTGTTTAAATGTGGCTGGCGGAGCTCTGAAATTATTTTTGGCACTGTTTGGAGGCTTCCCCTCGTTTAACCTTCCCAATTCTGCTTGTAAAAATAAAAAGCTTAAATTCTGGGTGATATCTTCCCCATGTTGGGTTGCCTTTTGTGCACCTTCCCAGCTGGGTGTAATATTGAGTTTTATTTTATCTTTTTAGTGTCTTAAAAAGAGCCAGCACCTCATCTTGTAAAAAGTGCAGGGGGAAAAGAAAGGTATTAATGGCTAATGAGAAATAATCTCTGGTAAGTACAGTTCATCCTTTTTTTCATGCTCTGTCATGATTTTGCTGCTTTTGAACATTGGATTATCAAACTGCAGGGTTTGAGGTGATGGAGCAAAATGGTTTGTGAACCTCTTTGTATTTGAGTGAAGAAGAGTTGTCTGCTTTAGTGGAATTTCCTGTGAAAATAAATCCCACCCAGGAGTCCAAAAATATTGAGTGTTCATCGGGCAACAGCAAAAGTATTTCCCCAGCTTGAGAACTTTGAACTGCTGGTGTTTCACAGTGATGTTGAGAAGGTAAGAAAATTTTGTTTTGGGAAAATGGAAGCTGAAAACACATTCCAAAGTATTTGTGTTGCTCCTGCCTGTGTCCTTAGGAGATATCTCAGGCAATCCTGCCCTAAATCAGGGAAAAGCTTTTTCCCCCAGGGAATGGGCACTTCCCAAGGCTGCCAGAGCTCCAGAAATGTTTGGACAGCGCTCTCAGGGACAAGGTGGGATTGTTGGGGGCTCTGGGCAGTCCTGGGTGATGCTGATGGGTCCCTTCCAACCCAGGATATTCCACGATTCTCTGTAAATCCCAACAGCTCTTAAAAACTATCACTTCCTAAATTAATGATCATCAGCAGCCTGTGGTGATAGACTGGCACAAGTGAAGGAATCTGTTTATTAAAAGGGAAATTTGTCCCTTGGAGGTCTTTTAGGACTGATTGGTTGTTTTTTCCTAAATTCTTGAGCTGTTTTTATTTTATATAATTTTAAAGTGAATCCATGCATATAGAAGTAGCAAAGAGAGAGGGGGCAGAGCCTTTTCCAGAGGATATCGATGATTTAACAGGTCTGGGTGAGTTTTGGTGGTGCCTGTTCCACAAGAACCACGAGACTTCACCCCGACAAAACCCTCTGGAGACGCCGAGGGACAGCTCAGTCGGAAATTATCCTGGCAATTTGGCTGCCTGCGTTCCTTCTGCTGCCTCCTGCCAATTTCTGGGCGGGATGGCAAATTTCTGGCTGTTGGGGAAATGGTCAGCTGGGTGAATGGTGCCCTTCATTCCCAACGGAACCAAATAATTGGATTTTATTTCGTTCCCTCCGCCATAAGGCTCCCCCTGACACTCACATGACAACGCCGTGACCTGGAGCGTGGCTCTGCTGGGAGAGGAGAAGCCAAAGGAGCCTTTCTTGTGTGTTTTTGGGCTGGTTTAAAGGGTTTTCCTGCAGGGAAACCCCACATTCCTGCAGCTCCCAGAGAAAACCTCTCATCCCGTTTCCCATCAGAGCAGCGAGAGGAGAGAGATGGTGGCTGTCCCTTTCCATTGAACATTAATCTGGAAAACGTGGAATTCTAGAGCTGCTCAGCAGAATGGAGACGACTTTCTGAGAGAAATAAACCCACGAGTCAAGAGCAAAACCCCCATTCAAGGGTGTGGGTGTGGGGAGGGATGAGTGGAAAGGGTAAAATCAGCTGGAAGGAAGAAAAACATTCCCAGCAAATCTGCTCACCGTGTTTTCCCAGCGCAAAAGCAGCAACCCACGTCGGGCTCCTGATTTAATTTACAGAAATATGAAGTTTTTCTGTAATTAGGGGGCTTTACTGTGACATTAGCAGTATAAAATGGAATGTTTTAGAGGCTTTGTCACCTGCACGGTGTGTGCCCCCTTCCTGCAGAGCACCGAGCTCGTTCTGCCATTCCACCCTGCTAATTTCTTCATTTCCACCGAGTTTGGTATTTTAAATATCTGCCAACTCTCCGAGTTCCAACAAGCATTGGCATGAGTAATGAGTCAAATGTTAGAGCAGCATTATTCTTTGACAGTTTCTAAAAGGATTATATAACTCGGATTTTGAAATAATATTTTTGAAATGTGTAATTTAAAAGGTCCTCGTGTTCTGTAAATGGTTTAATTTTTCATCCCGTTTAATTGACATTGCAAAAGAATCATTAGCTCGATGATGATTAAAGCAGCACTTTTATGGATCAAACTCTCTTTGGGGAGAAATTTTAGTCACTGTGAGAGAGATGTAGATGTGTTTGGAGGATGCTGCAGGAGAAGCAGGGGCTGAACAGGCCTTTCAATAAATCTCAAATAATCCAAAAACTCCTTCCAGTCAATCCAAGGCCAAGGCACCTCCAGAGTCAACACTGGACAATGTGGAAAAAAACCTTTTGTGATTTTACAGGGAAGGAAGGACTTATTTCAGGTGTTTTCAGCCCAGTTTGGGTCAGATTCTGAAGAAGTAAGGATGTAATTCAGTTATTAAATGTATCCTCAGGGTTATATTAGTTTTCTGTGTAGTGAACTTCTGCCCTCACTGAGATAAATCAGGAATTTTTCTTGGGTTTATGTTGTTTGGATTTCAAAAGTGGATCCACAGGACCATTGCTGGTTTTATTTTGACTAAAATTTATAATATTCAAGCCTATGGTAGGTCCTGAAATGGGAAACAGCACCTGGAAGTGTTTTGTCTTTTAATTCTTTCCAGTCCTCTTAAATAATGTCTGAGTGATTAAATAATGTTTGAGTGATTTTCATTCCTTTTGAGGCTGGATAGACATGATCCCATTATCCCACCCTGTGGAAAAGGGGAATGGTGTCATTCCAGACCTAACTGGATGAGTTTCACCTCAAATCTTGTGCTACATCCAAATGTGGCTGCCAGACAGACACTTGTGTTTTAAATCATCTGTCGGGGAATTTCTGTGTAAAATGTGACCTTTACTGAAGATAAAATATGTGGGAAATTCCAACTTATGGGAAACATCAGAGAGTAAATTGTGTGGAAGAAAATTTCTCCTGAAGGGGAGAAATAAATGGAATCAGGAATTAAGGAATGATAAAGGCAGAAAAACAGGTATTGAAATATCAGGGCAGGGAATTGGGGTAGGTGATAACACAGAATTGGGGCAGGATGGGATCCCAATAAAAACAAAACCTGCAAAGTCAGGAATATCTCAGAGAAGATAAATAACTGGAAATGGGAACGGATTGTCTAAGAACAAATATGTCAGCTTGAAAATTGACTCCTTATTTGTGTGATGGAGAGATAATAACCAAATTTTAAATTTTATCCATTAAGTTCCCTTCAGTGGTATCTCTGTTAAAAACCACATTCAACCTAAACTTTAAAATCCCCTAAATCAAAGGTAAAACATTATCAGAGACAGGAAAAAGCCATTTTAGAACAGGATGGTGAACCATGAAATTTTCCATTCTAAGTTCTCAAACTTCTTAATAAAACAGTTCAGCAAAAGCTTGGAAAAACTTTCACCTTGCGATGACAGGGGAAAAAAAAAGCAGGATTTTTTTCACCCACATATCAGTAGCTGAAGGTTTGACACTAAATATCAAGATCATTGATGACAAATTTTCCACCCCTAGAGAAGTTTCTGGAGAATTTAGTCGTTCCCAGGCCATTTGTTGAGCTGGTGTTGTGAAACCTTAATAATGAAATATTAATAAATAATATTAATAAATAATAAGAAAGCAAAATCACCAGCTCCACATTGAGGGCCGGCCCCAGATATCCCCCCAGAAATGGATAAATCTGGGCTAAAAGGCTGATTGCAACTAAAATAAATGATTCCTTCCCTAAAGATAAGGAACCAGATCTTGTCCCTCTCTCCCATCCCTGCTGGTCCCAAGTCCCACTTAATCCTTTTCCTTAATCCAGATTTCTCCTGAACTACCATCACTGTTTGCCCACTTTTCAGAACATCCTCTAAATTTTCATTCTTCCCTCTCCATCCCCCAAATCCTTGCTCCCACAGGGAGATTGGTGGGGGGGGTCACATCCATCTGAACTCCTGCATGGAGACCATTCCCAGAAAAATTCCTGCAGGATTTTCCCCTTCCAGGTGTCACAGTGAGCACTTCAACAGGCCCATGGGGAGATTGGGAGATCATATCCAGATGAACTCTTGCCTGGAGACCATTCCTGTGGCAGTTCCTGCAGGATTTTCCCCTTCCAAGAGTCACAGTGAGCACTTCAACAGGCCCATGGGGAATTTGGGGATCATATCCAGATGAACTCCTGCCTGGAGACCATTCCTGTGGCTGTTCCTGCAGGATTTCCCATTTCTGGTGTCACAGTGGGCACTTCAAGAGCCCTTTGTGAATGTCGGGGGTCACATCCATCTGAGCTTCTGCCTGGAGACCATTCCGTGGCAGTTTCTTTGGGATTTTCCCCTTCCAGGTGTCACAGTGAGCACTTCAACAACCCTTTGTGAATTTAAGGGGTCACATCCAGCTGAGCTCCTGCCTTGGGACCATTCCCGTGGCAATTCCTGCAGGATTTTCCCTTTCCTGGTGTCACAGTGGGCATTTCAACAGCCCTTTGTGAATGCTGGTGGTCACATCCATCTGAGCTTCAGCCTGGAGACCATTCCTGTGGCAGTTTCTTTGGGATTTTCCCCTTCCAGGTTTCACAATGGACACTTCAACAGCCCCATGGGGAGACTGGGAGGCCACATCCAGCTGAACTCCTGCCTGGGGATCATTCCCAGTGCAATTCCTGCAGGATTTTCCCCTTTCCAAGTGTCACAATGGGTACTTCAAGAGCCCTTTGTGGATGTTGGGGGTCACATCTGTCTGAGTTCCTGCCTGGAGACCATTCCCATGGCAATTCCTACAGGATTTTCCCCTTCCAGGTGTCACAATGGGCACTTCTTTGCCCTCAACAGCCCTTTGTGAGCACTGGGGGGACAAATCCAGCTCAGTTCCTTCCTGGGGACCATTCTCAGGGCAATTCCTGCAGGATTTTCCCCTTCCAGGTGTCACAGCGGGTACTTCAGCACCCTTAGGGCTGGAGCAGGATCCTCCCTGACCTTTCCCATCCCCAACCTGTTCAGCTGAGCACAATCTGAGGGACCCCAGCAGGAATTTCCTGCAGCACAATCGAGTTGGGCAGCGTGGGGAGCCTCGAGCTCGGTCCATGGAGAGCCCCATCCATCCATCAGCGCTCGGGTTCTGCTGATCCC
This sequence comes from Malurus cyaneus samueli, assembly GCA_009741485.1. Taxonomy (NCBI): domain Eukaryota; kingdom Metazoa; phylum Chordata; class Aves; order Passeriformes; family Maluridae; genus Malurus; species Malurus cyaneus. Next base: position 946,410 of record CM019220.1, read on the forward strand.
CTCCCTTCCCCGCTGGCTCCCCTGTCAGATGCATTTGTTTTACGACCCAGGACCTCAGCCAGGCTCGGCCAAAGCTCCCACAGGCTCTCTGCAGGATCTGATGCTCTGCTGGGGCCGTGCCAAAGCGTCTGCGCGGCGTCTTCCTGTCCTGCTCCTCCGTGGAGCGGCTTGGCACTTACGGGAGGGAGGCCAAATGAACTTAAATAGTCCATCAATCCACAAAAAAACCTTAATTGGAGCTTCAATTATTCCTCTGGAGGGGAACAGGCGAGTCCTTGATGAAATGAAAGGACTTTTTAAGTCTCTTTCTTGGGTTGGTACGAGCGAGGTGGGAGAACACACATGTTGCAGGTTCCTAAATATCTGTGGTGGTTCCTAAATATCTGAGGGCAAGATATGACCGAGGTAGATTGCAAAAGGCCTTTAATGGGATGGTCTCTTTGTTCCATTTTCGTCATCACTTGAAAAATCCCTGATTTTCCCCTCTGAAGTTTTCCCTCAGCTCAGTTTATTATCTCTTTAAGGAAGAGAGAAAAAACCTCTTCTTTACAAGAATTTGGGATTTGAGTACCTCTCTTTACTCTCCTGTCAATCCCTACATTTTCTTGGGGGGAGGGCTGATAAACTTAACTTTTGAAATGAGGCTTATTTTAACTGTTTTGAGCAAATGTGGGGAACATATAAATAGGGAATATTTTAATGAAAGTTTTGCATCCAGGGCAGTTCTGCCCATATTGGAAATCTTCCCAGCATGGCTCTTGTCTGTGTTTGTTTTCCTCTGTAACAAGTCCTTGAATCCAATTCTTAATATATTTTTCTGTCAGAATTCATTGTCAGTATTTTAGGGAGACTGAAAGATTCCATTGTTGGAAAGAGAATTTTAGGGCAGCATGAGGTTTCAACCAGCGCTTCCCAAGTCTTGAGTTTCCTCACAAAACCACGGCTCCTCACTGCATCTTTGGGGCATAAAACCAATATAAAATATTTAAAATAACCCCACTTTCAAATTCTGAACAATTCTTCGGTGCCTGAAAACTTCCTTGTCCACCTCAGGGCTTTGGCTGGTGTTCTTGTCCCAAAGTCCCAAAATTTTGTGTTTTGTGCTGTCATTTTAATGAGCAGCTGTGGCTTCAGGAGTCTCCACCCAGGACAGGATCCACATGCTCCCTTCTGCCTCGTGCTGTAGCCCTTCCCCAATAAAACCTCTGGAGGAAATGAATTAATTAATCTTATCTTAATGGCTCTGATAAGGTGACTGCAAGGCCTTGCAGAGGGAAGTGGGATTTGGGGAAAGCTCAACCTTGGCTGTTGTCACAATAATTAAGCAAGTTTTATGCTCAGTTTTTATCTCCCATTTTACATTTTGCCAGTTGAAATTGCTGCCTTGGAAGTTGTTATTAAAGATAAAAATAACGTCTTTTTGCTTTTGTTTAAGGTTTGGCAATATCCAATATATTGTAATTAATTTAGATGAGTGAGATGCTGTCAAGAAATTCAACCTCCTTTTTTTCCCTTTTCTTTTTGTTTTGATATTTTATTTAAACAGCTCAAGTTTGTTTCTATTTCAGAAAAGTGTGATTTTAGCTTTCCATTGAAAATCGCTTCTAAACACTTTAGGAAATATTTTTTTTTTTGGGGGGGGGAATAAATATTTCCTGGAAGAGGAATTTGGAATATAAGCACATATGGCTTGTTCAGGATCTGATTTCAGCGTTGCTCAGAAGGAGAAGAGAGGCAGAGCAGGATGAGAGAAATTTGGTGGCCGTTGAGTTCCTGTCTGGCTGTTGCTGGGATGTTTTAGCCCTTATCAAAGTTGGGAGAGCAGCTCCAGCCCAGCCAGCGGAGGGATCGGATCGATAGCTGGCAAAAAGCCCGAAGGTCAGATAAAGTACTTAGGCAGGCAGGATGCCAGGCTAAAGAGATGTCAAGAAAATCAATTAGATCCTAAAGAAAGAGCAGCGAGCTAACTAAAAATCCAATCTTGAAAGGCTCTCGATATTTCCAAGCCAGCTCATTGCTGCTGCCGTATCTCTATCTGGCTAATAAAATTACCTTTGTTAAGCAATTAAAACCAGACTCAGGCCATGCCAGGCCAGCTCAGAACCGCCTGGGAACACCTGTGAGGGGTCAGATGGGGCAGAGCAGGGAGAAATGGGGGTTTCAGTGGGGTGGTTTTGGGGGCAGAGGGTGACTCCAGCGGGATCCTCCGCCCCCTCCTCCCGCATGATCACCGCACCCGTGTGCAGTAATGGAAAAACGTAGACTTGGAACTTGTCTGCTGGTGCCAGGGAGTTGGCTTAATAAATTATGGCTGTCTGAGGTCAATAAAGAGAAATTCAGAGGGGTGGCTCGGCCTTTCGCTTTCCTCTCCTCTCCCTGATTCTCCTTTTGCTTCCTCTCCTTCTCTCTCCTCTCCTCCAAACCCCAGTGGAGGGAAGGAGCAGCATTTTACCAGTGGAAAAGTGGACTTTGTGAGCTTTCAAGGGACAGGATTTCACCTCCCTTGTGCAGGACTGAATGTAACAATGGCTTATCCAGGTTTACCTAAAACAGAGTCTGGACAGAATTGAGAGAATCCAGAGCAGTTCTTGTTATTGCAGGGCCTTCAGGGCCATTCAGGGCAGTCCCACACCCACAATGGACAATGGCTCACGGGTTTTTCACCCTTTCTCACTTTTGTCCATTTGCACATTGGGATTTGCTGAATCCTCCAATTGCAGCTCAGCCAATGCAGTCATTGACTCCAACTTGGCTCCCCCCAATTCTCTGTTGTTTCCATCTCTTGGGCCTGGCACAGGAGGTGTCCTTGAGTTTTGGCTGCAGAGGAATTGTTTTGTGTAAAAATGGGAAGAGAGTGAGCTCAGCACTGTCTGTGGAGTCTGGAGTTAAACACTGAAGGATTCCAGGGGTACAGAGACAGGGAAATAGAGAAACTGAAATCCTAAGGCATCAATAGGATGGTTTGGGTTGGAAGGGACCTTAGAGATCAGTTCCAACCCCAAGGTTCCAAGGTGCCACCCTCTAGGTCCTGTTTGGTGGTGTCTTGGTGTCATTAGCAAGGGTTTGCGTTGGCTGAAAAATGCAAATCTTTGCTTTGAGAGCTTTTGCTATTTGTATTTTGATTAGCAAACACAAAATCCTGTTTTGAACGTTGTTAACCAGCTGCTGGAAACATCCTGTGGTTGGTCTGCCCATCCATGTGGGAATCTGGATGGGAATGTGTGTGTGGACAAATCTCCCCTTGCACGGCTGGGACACTCTTCCAGAACAGAAATAATAATAATAACAACAATAATAATAAATCCTTTCTTCCTTTTGACCTTATGTGGAGACACAGAATTCAATACATATTAATGAAATCAACAAAACCTGTCTGTACATAATTAATAAGGCTATTTATCTGATTCAGGGCCTTCCTGGATGACTGAGGAATCAGAATAAGGAAGGGCACAAATAATGACAATAGAAATTTGATGTGTCACTGTGGAAAGGGCACAGGTTCTTCATTTTGTGTTCCTTTTTTTGCTCAGATGAATTTTGTGATAACCTCGGTCCGTGGTTTCAGCACACGCACCAGGTTTTAATTAATTGGAGCCTTTTTGCTGCCAATGATCTCACCAAGGAAATATTGGAGGAAATATTTGGTGTAGGACTCCTCAGACTTCCTGTGCAAGCCCTTGGTCTCCTTGCCAGGACAGATCTGTAACATTCCTGTCACTATTCATTAAGATGATTTCCTTATTCAAATCCAGATTTCATTGGCTGGTCTATAAATGAATGCAGGCCCAAAAAATATGAAATCTTTCAGGATTCTAAAATGTTTCATTTTGAAATTGTAAAACCAATGAACAAAACCAAACCATTTCCATGCCTGCCCCCACTGCCAGCTGTGACCTGCACTGGTCAGTGCTTCTCAAATCTCCAAATTTAACATTTACAATTAAAAATGTGAATGAATCTCCCCTCCTACCTGCCTTTCCCAAATATCTGTGTGTTTCCCATAGGACCAGCTTGATTTGAAGGAGTTTTATTTTTAGGCAGCTGGTGAGGAACTCCACATATTTCCCATACATTTTTCCATATATATGTGAGTTTGTGGGAGCTCAAGAGTACTGCAGAGTAGCAGACAAAATAGTGCTTTTGAAGAGTGATGGCAGTGATGAATGCACAGCAAATTAGGAGGATTTGTGTGAAATCCTTTGTGCTGTTCTGGTGATCAAATGGGAATCTTTACAGGGAGTGAAAGTCACCTCTTGTGGATATGAACCCAGAGACAAAGCTTCCATGGGAAATAGGGAGAAGGCAATTAAATTAGGAGTAATAATTTAATTATTAATGTTCCTTTCTTTGGACATTAGTAGGTACTCTTATTTTATTCAGACTGATTTGTAAATTTGTGGTTTTTTATAAATTTCAAGTGACTCTGAAGGCTTAAGATGTAATTTAATCCTGACAGTTTTGATCTCTGCTTCATCCACAAGCCCTGGGGAATTCCTGCAGGGCCAGGACCACAAGGTATCCTCTTTTTTTTTTCACTCACTTTCCACACAGGACATTTTTTTTTGTTCCCCACAAAGTAAAACAGGTGGGGAACAAAGTTTGAGGCTTATAAAAATATAACAATGTGGGAAAGTCTGTTCTGGCAGTGACAATGTGATTTCATCACCTCCGAGAGGATGCACAGATCACTGGGCTCCTGTCAGCTGCTCCACCTGAAGTGTAAAAACCCTGTCCAACCTTGCCCAGGATTACCAGCAGGAAGTAAACCAGGAGATTACAGCCTGCCTTTGTGGTTTTCCCACTCCCACAGACATTTTGTGCCACTGAGAGCCCGAAAGTTAATTCAGTTTTTCTCCGCAATCCTCCGAATTGTTTGGGTGCTTTGGCACAAGAATTCACCAATTAAGAAACAAGCAAAAAAAAAAAAAAAAGACTTTTAAATCAAACTCACCACATTTGTTCAAGCCATTGAAAAGCAGGAAATTACTGTTGCTCTCCAAAAAGCAGCTGTGTGTATACAGTGACATTTTATTTAATGATTGAAATTATAGCATAAATATACATTGTATTACTGGTTATTCTGCTTTGTGTTACGATGCTGAGAACGGCCTTGAGCAGAGATCTGGGTTCCACCAGCCTGGCTTTCTCCAGGAGCAGCACAAGCCCAGACCTTGATGATTTAAGGAACATTAATTGGTTTTTAGGAGATGATGGTGGAAGGGTTTTATGTGGACTTTTTGAATCTCTTCATTCCCTTCATAATCCTAACCCCATTCCTGGGGGTGACTCTCTGTTGGTGTTTAATACTGAGCTCAAAAATAACATTTTAGGAGTCACAGAATAATAGAATTAGAATGGTTTGGATTGGAAGGGACTGTCCAGCCTGGCCTTGGACACTTCCAGGGATCCAGGAGCAGCCCAAACTTCTCTGGGCACCGTGTGCCAGGGTCTCCCACACCCTCCCAGGGAAGGATTTCTCCCTGATATCTCATCTAAATCTCCCCATTTTGAATTTAAAGTTGTTCCCCTTTGTCTTATCAATACCTGCCCTGTAAAAAAATCACCCTCCCTCTTTTTTATAAGCTCCCTTTAAGAACAGGAATGGTAAAATTGCGAGAAAAAACAACTCCAGGATTCTCTGGAAGCTGAGCTCTCATCCCTGTTATTGAGGGGAGGTTCTGTGGCTCCTCCAAGAACCCCATCAGCTGATGGAGCTGCTGCAAACCCCACCACAGGTGAAACAACAGCCTTGGTTTATTCAACGGTGGCAAGTGCCTGAAATTGTGCAAGGATTCATTCCCTTGGAAAAAAATGTGGCTGGACCAGTTATAGAGTTTCCTGCAGGAAAAGCTCTGAGAATCTCAGCTCTGGGAAGAAGAAGCAGTTCAGCTGGAGACTTCTGTCCCTGCAGAGTGCCTGGAGCGAGCTCCTGCATAGGCAGGAAATATAAAAAATAGATGGGTTTGAGTGGTGCCTGATGAATAATGGACTGGGAACACGCACTGTGGCATTAAGGTCCTGCTGTATTTTAATTATAGAGAGGGCTGTAAATTATCTAATTATCTGCATGGCTCTTGCAGAGAGAGGATGAACAACTTTGTGCACGTGGAGGTGGCCAAGGCTGGCTGGAGCAGAGCTGGGAGGTGATGGGAGGTGTTTAAGGAAGGATTTGATGTGGAATTCAGTGCTCTGGGCTGGGGACAAGCTGGGAACCACTCCTGGCTCGATTTAATTTAAGACAATGCGTAATAAAACTGTTAAAACAATAAATTTCTCAAAGTATTTAATGTAAACACATGTTGCAGCATGGGGATGGAAATTTTCTAATTGATTCAAGTGCATCTTGTTTATTTTTGAGAGCTGAGGTGTTTTACACTTTGATTCTTTAAAGTGTTGAACTTTTTTTCTGGCTTCATATTCGAAATGCGGGAGGAATTTTTTGCCTGTTTTTCAATCTGGAAAGCTCAGAGATGCTTCTTGTGGTTAATTTTCCAGCCAAGAGGATTTCAATCGTGTGAGGGAAAATGACACTGATTTTATTCAGTCCATCAGCACTGATAATACACTCGGAGAGAACCATCTGCATTAATAGGATTGCATTTAAGTACAAACTCGCATAAATAATTTTTTTTTTCCTGAATCATGACCTGGTGAGATTTTTTTAGGGGGATTTGGGATTAATTTTATTGTTGCTCTTAGAGAAGCAAGATAAGGAGTGGTCTGTAAATATTGGAAAACAAGAATGCACCAGCCTTGTTTTAAAATGCTTCGTTGGCTGGGGATTCAGCATGAAAACAATCTGAATTATGTCTCGGAGATGGGCAAGGAAATGATTAAGTGACTCTATTTCTATGCAGATTGGGGCTGCGTAATTAAATACCTACTTACAGACAAAAGCGCGGATGAAATTGCTTCCTCAGTTCAGGGGAAAAAAAAATAATAGGAAGGGCTATAAAATGGTATGAATAAAGAAATAAATGGGAGCAGTAAATGGCCAGTCAATAGGGTGTTTTGGAAGTAGAGAGGGTCAAGCCAACCTGATCTTTTATTCTATTTTTAGTTTTTTTTTCTGAGAGTGCAGGTTAGGCTGAAAAAGAGACTGCAATAAACCTGAACTTAAATAAAACATTTGAAGCGGGGCTTGTTTGAAATGTTGATTAAGAACTATAAATCATTATCTGGCACATATAAAATAAGTTGGAAACTGGTTTCAAAGGGGAGCTTAAAGAGTTGATAACTGAGAGGAGCTAAGGGAGATTTTGGGGCTGGTTCTGGATTTTCTGTCAATGACCTGGAAGGAAGCAAGAAATCATTACTGAGCATCACTGAACCCCTGGTAAATGGCTTTATGGAGGGAATATCCATTTTTCCCATGGAGAAAATGATGTATTGGTCTTATCAAAACCGTGCGATGGCCTCACCTCTAATAAACTCTGCGGTGTGTGGAACATTGAGCAGATAAAGGCGTGGTGCAGGCCAGGAGCAGCAGCTGTAAGTGAGCAAAGCCGAGGTGCACTCATTAAAAATGGCTGTGATTAATCATTATTCTCACGGGCTGTGCGTGCAGTGCCACGTTACTTTTGATTTTTATCTGACTGCTGTCTGGTAGACAAAAAAATCCACCAGATTTTTGTCCCTTGCTGTCTGTTTTTTTCGCTGTGCTCTTGGTGACACAAGGGTGGAGATATCAAACTAAAAGTGGAGCTGCAAACCCTCAACACCTCCTTCCTCACTGCCTTTTGCAGTCCTGAGCTTGGCTGTGCTCAGGGAGCCTTTGGGGCTCCCCAAAGGGTGTTCAGTGTATCAGTGGAGAGCTGCATTTTGGAGGAACCATTAATTCAGGTGGGAAGATCGGGGGGCAGCTCTGCAATAAATTCTGGATTAATGAACATTTGCCCAAATGGCCTAAAATGCAGCTCATGAAACCGCTTTGCCTTTGGCCTGGGAGTGGGTCTGAATGTGCTGTGGATATAAAAAACAGCTGTGTTTATTGAAATACTGAAATATTGAAATATTGAAATATTGAAATATTGAAATATTGAAATATTGAAATATTGAAATATTGAAATATTGAAATAATGAAATATTGAAATACTGAAATACTGAAATATTTCAATTTTGCCTGGTTTCCTGCGTGTCCTGCATCCCTCCCTGCCCCTCTGTGCATTACTGTGGCATCAGCTGTGGTGTCTGAGGGGACCATCACAACCCCTCACCCCACCATCCCTGCTCCTGATCTGCCTCACTCCTCATTCCCAGCTTATTTCACAGAATCCCAGAATCCCAGATTGGTTTGGGTGGGAAACGACTTTAAAACTCATCCATTCCACCCCTGCCATGGGCAGGGACACCTTCCACTATCCCAGGTTGCTCCAAGCCCTGTCCAACCTGGAACACTTTATATCTATTAACAGTTTATATTTAAATAGTGTGGAGAAAACATTATTTACTCATGGTTTCATCTCTGCAGCAGAAGTGCTGAGCAAACAAGGGTTTGTGCTCAGGGATGTTCTGGGCATCCCCTCTGGCACGGAGCAGCTCTGGCTGGCTGAGCCCTGCTCTGAGACCTCCTTCCTTGGATCTGTGGCATTAATTCAGCTGCTTTCCTACGGCTGCTTTCCTCCAGGATCATTTGATGTGTTCTGTGAGCTGCCTGCCCAGGTGCTGTGTCTGCATTGCTCCACGGAGAGTGCTGCCAGCCCCAGGGATTGATATCCCCGATTTCCTGGATGCTGAGTGTGTCCTGTCTCCATCCCTCTGGTTGAGGGAATTGTTTTTGTTGAGGAATTACCTCCTGACATTGATGCATGAGGAAATTATTAAAAAAGAAAACCAAACCCTGAAAAATACAGTGCAAACTGCAAGAAATTGAGGGAAAATACGGTGCAAACGGCAAGAAATTCAGGGAACTAACAGGGAGAAGGGTAACCTTCCAGACCAACAGAAGTGTGGAAATCTTTCCAAGGATTTGTGTCATCCAGAGGCAAAGATTCCTGCAGTACAGTCCCACTCGGAATTCCAGCAGATTAGCCAATCATCAAGTCATTAGGATCCTGCTATTTGAATAAACACAGCTGTTGTTTCCCGAGAAATGTGGCAAAGAGCAGCAAGGAAAAAAAGGGAGAATTAGAGTTCCTGAATGCCAAGGGAGTTGAGCTGACTCGCTCTGTGTGGGACAGTTTGGCTTTCTAGAAAGTCCTTTTCCCAAGAGAGGAGACCCCAAACCTATCCCATATCAGTGCCATCCATGGATTTTTAAATTGATGTTGGGAATAATTCTGTTGTTCGTTTTTGAGTTGGTTTGTTTTTTTGGTGTGTGGGGCACTTTTTGTGGTTGGTTGCTTTAATTCTTTAAAAAGTATTTCATTTTATAAGAACAAATAGGAGAGCTGGGAATGTTCTCCTGGAGGAGAGAAGGATCCAGGGAGACCTCAGAGCCCCTTTTGGGGCCTGAAGGGGCTCCAGGAGAGCTGGAGAGGGACTGGGACCAAGGGATGGAGGGACAGGAGCCAGGGAATGGGGTCACACTGCCAGAGGGCAGGGATGGGTGGGATATTGGGAATTGGGAATTGTTCCTGGGAGGGGCTGGGATGGAATTCCACCCCTGGATCCCTGGCAGTGCCCAAGGCCAGGCTGGAGCACCGTGGACAGGGGAGGTGTCCCTGCCATGGCAGGGGTGACACTGGATGGGCTTTAAGATCTCTCCCAGCCCAAATCCATTTGAAATGGATTCAATCACCAAGTGATTCCTTGGTTTTGATGATATAATGGTCTGGGGAAAAATTAATTAGAATTAGGATATTTCCTAAAACAAAAATTTTATCCGTGGAATTCCAGATTTAGTAAATACTAAAGTTATCTCTGATTCTGACTGGATTTTCATGTGGAAATACCAAGCAAAGATGGCTAAAAAAAGGTAATTTTGTTTGGCACATGGATTTTAAATGGAAGATGACGGAACGTACTTGTGGAACACCACCATGGGATCAGATATTTGAGTGCAGCTCCTCATGTTTTGGGTTTGTGGCACAGAACTGGTGCGTGGAGAGAATCCATGGTTGCTCAGGCATGGCTTGGGAATTCTGTGTCCTTTTTAGTCCAGCTTGTTCCTGAGTGTTCTCTGGTCTGGGAATTGTTGAATTTCCGATGTGGCGGAGATTTATTACGGCGCTCTTGGATGCGATGTTCGGCAGCACGAGGAGCCCACCAGCCTAACAAAAACATTACAACATTCTTTTTACCATTTTTTGTAGCAATTTGATGCCCACGGTATCCCTTCCAGCTTTGATTTTCCAGCTGGAACTTGCCTGGGAGCAGGGACATATCCCATCCCAACCTGGACATCCGGGATCCGTGCCCCGAGTGCTCAGGGCCATCCAATCCATCCCAAACACCAACAGCCAAAACATCCATCACATTCCAGGGGGAAAGAACAGCAAAACACGCTTGGAAAATATTTGGGAAAATAAGATAAGTGGTGCACGCGGAGGTAGAGGGAGCCAATTTTGTGAGTCTCGGCTCCAACCGTAATGATGTGATTTAGATTAATTGCAGTGTTTTATTGCTTTGAATTGAAAACAGCATTTTTATAGGCGAGACAGCAGGTGCAGCACATCTCAAAAGCAAAGATCCCGTTTTTTTTCCCTGAATGCTTGCTAAGTAATAAAAACGGGAAAGGGAAACAAGACGGAAAATTCACTGCACAAAGTGAATTTTTTTTTTTTTAAATTGAAACTCTTGTGCTCCCCCTCACCTTGCTTGGAGCATTCACAAGTCTCCAGGGAGCAGATTTCCCTCCTGCCTTGCTGTGCTCCTTGAGGATTCAGATCCAGTGTGAACTTTGCATAACTTTGGCTGGTTTGAATTATTCTGCTGTCCCTTTCCCATTTCCAGTTCCTTTGCTTTTCCTGAGGTTTGGGGTATTACCCAATCCTTCAGCGTCTTTGGGGAGAGACAGCTGGGAAAGGGCAAGCAAAACTCTCCTATTTTAGTGTGCATTGCATAAGAGAGGCGCAGGAAGCAGGCAGAGAGATTTATCCCACACAACACTGCCAACGGAGCACAGTCTGGTAAGGGCACCCAGGGCTCGTTCCTTCCGTGCTATACATAGATCCTCCTGCCTATAACGGGAGAATTAGGTAATTTTGTGCAGTTTTTGGTATGAAGCATGGTTTGTTTAGTGTAGCTGATTGCTGGAATGGCTGGAAACCTCGCTTTCCTTGAGCTGTGACACCGGAATATTCGTTCTGTGAGAGATTGAAGGCTCCATCCCCATTTGTTTTCCCTGTGACCCTGTCCTTCTGCTGGTCCCATTTCCATTTTTAATGCGCTCCTTGGCGTAGGGTGAAAGCGGGGCTCGCTCATTCAAGGCAGCTTTTGTTGTTTTCCTTTTTCCTGTTTGTAATTTTCTTCTGCTACAGATCAGGTTGTAGCTGTTGGCAGTGATTCATGCAGAGAGGCAGAAGACCCAGTTTTTTTTTTTTTGTTTAGCATTTTTCAATATGTTTGGCATTTTAATGTTCTCAAACCACTCTTTAATTTGTTACATCTTGCTCACTCGTAATGTGCAGCTGGGGAGAGATTGGCACCATGAAGCAGCTCCTGAGGGCTCCTGGGTGAGGAGTGTCAGGGACTGGAATGTTGAGGTCATTATGGAACAACTGGGAGTTTACAGAGGGTCCATAACACACCACGAGTTTAAAATGTGCAAAACATTTATGTTTGATGGAGCAGGTGTTTTGCTTGTCCAAATTAGAATTGGGGAATGGTTCAGGTTGGAAAAGCCCCCCCAGACTGTCCAGTCCAACCATTCCCCCAGCACTGCCAAGGCCACCACTGCCCCGTGTCCCCAAGGGACACATCCACACATTTTTTGACACTTCCAGGGGATGGTGACTCCTCTGCTTCCCTGGGCAAACTATTCCAATGCTCACCACCCTTTCAGAGGTGAAATTTTACCCAATATCCAACCCAAATTTCCACATTTCCATTGACTGCAGCATTTGTAGTGGCTGCAAACCTGCTGTGGTGTGTAAATTGGTTTTGTAGCCCTGTAAATGATGTAGTGCTTCCTGCTGGAAAGGAAAAGTCCTCTGGACATAGGTAAAGGGATGGACCCCTCTGTGGAGTTGTCCACATTCTGTTTTATTTAAGCTCTGTTTTAGTGAGATTGATAAAAGGCAGCTGGAGGGTGAGGCAATTGCAGCGAGGAGAAAAGTGCTGGAACAGCAGGTAAACCCCATCCTGATTTATTTCTCTGCCCACAAAAGAAAATATTTAATCTGAGGGTAGATGCCAAGACATCCCAGTTCCTTGAAAGCAGGATGAGATGAATTACAGACAGGAACAAGGAAAGCAGCGAGGCCAGAATTTCTCCTCTTTATTCCTCCCTCCACCTTCACCTTACAATTGAATATTTTTTTTTTTTTCCCAAAGGCATCTTGCACAATAAATCTTTTGAGCGGAAAGCTCGCCGCGTGTCGGAAACGCCTTCGTAATCGCTTCCGCTCCCCTGTGCCACCCTCCCCATGGATCTGAGCGAGAAGGATCTGAGTGAGGAACCATCTCCGCCTGACAGATGGGACTGCGAGGCACAGATGGGGCTCTCTGACTGGAGCAGGGAGGAAAACGCCCCACACAGCGACACCACCGAGCCTGGAACATCTCGTCCCTCCTGGGTCCTTCCCAGCCCTGATCTGACGCTCCTCGTGGTGGGACGTACAGGAGAAGGATGAAGTCATGCCCTGATTTGGTGTGGTTTCCCCATGGAAATTCCAGAAATTCAACTGGAACCCCCAGGTCCAGGGGGTCATGAGATATTCCAATGTCACACAATTTTTTATCTTTTTTTTTTGCTGAGAATTTTGCTTCTCTTGTGGAAGAACATTCGATGCTGAAATGTGGATTATCCTCACAGGGGCTAAAGGAGTCTCTGCCATCCTGATTGATCACTGTAGAGTGGCTGGAGATGAAGGAGATTTCCTTCAGAAATCTGGGTTCTGGTTGTGCTTGGCAAAAATTGAACTCTGCCCGTCAAATGCTCTGATTTTGTGGAAGTGGTGTGCTTCCCAAATTTTTGCTTTTTATCTTTCAGATGTGGAGAGCGATACCTTCACACCAGACTGGTAGAAAAAAAATTGCTTGAAGGCTCTGAAAATCCCAGGAACTGAAGCAATAGGGGATATTTAATTGGGGCCTATCTAATTGCAGGTATTTAAAGGCAGATAAATCACTTCTGTCTTTCATTAGTAAAAAAAGTCAGGTTGTGGATTCTCCATCCCAGGCCGGGTTGGATGAGGTTTGGAGCACCCTGGGATAGTGGAAGGTGTCCTTGCCCATGGCAGGGCATGGGACACTGCAAAGCTGATGATGAGCTTTGAAGTTGGGATGAGCTTTAAGGTCCTTCCAACCCAAACCATTCTGGGATTCTGTGGTTCTGTGAAAATTTCCAGCATTGATGTGAAAATTTCCAGGTTCAAACCCCAGAACAGGCAGCGAAAGGCAAACATTGCTGAGTGCACAGTCTCCAGGAAACCCAGGGAATGACACTGTCACCTGTGATTATGGTCCTTTTTATTTCCTGGTGGAGCTTAGTTCAGAATTCCCTGTTAAAATCCTTCCTGGCGGAGAATTAATTGGGATTCATGGGTGGAAGGGCATCTTGAGCAATTCCATCTTCAACACCGTTGGCTGTGAGATGGGCAGGGATCTTTTTCATGAGGGATTATCATTCTATCCTCCTCCTGTGCAGGAGGTGTGTTTGTGTGTGTGTGAGCCCAGAAATTTGGTGATTTTCTTTTATTATTTGTTATTTTTTTAACGCTTCGGTTCAGGAACCACTCCAGGAAACAGCGGTTTTGCGTCGTTTTACCCAAAAAACGAGAACTGCTTCACTCCAGAGCCCGACTCAGGAGCTCATTTTCCCTCAGAGTTGGGAGATATTATTAAACTTTGCATCTCTGTGAATTATGTATCAGTCAGCACTTTATCAAAATAGCAACATCTTGAAATACTTATTGAACAAACATGAAAGTAGCGTCTTGGATTACTTAGGAAGCGTCTTTACACAGCGAGGAGAAATACAAGCTTTCTGTTTTTTCGGGTGATAAAGGGCAAACAAGCTCAATAAATAGCTGCTTTTGGGAAATGTGATTTAATATTCATGAAAGTCAGCATTCTTGGGGAAAAAAATATAATAAAAGAGAGAGAAAGCCTAAAAGCTCAGGGCTTTCCTCTACACAATAACAGAATCCATCAAGGAGCACTTTTGGGATACGCTGAATTTCAGGTTTTGTCAGTCCCAGGGAGGGTTTTTAGTGGCTGGAGGATCTTAGGACGTTAAAATTCACTAGGAGCTTTGAGAAGTGCTGTGAGTTCATCAAATGAGAATACTTAAAACCTCACATTTTAATGATTTTTATTCAGCATTTTGCACATCTTTCTTAAGATTTTTGGCACATATTTTGTTGCAAGGGCCTTATTTGACAAGCTGTGAAGATAACGGGGCACTCTAATTCCAAACCAAAGGGTGATCAGCATGAAGCCACACCTCGGCCAGCCCCCAGCCGAGTTCTGATGCTGCCCTAATTCCTTAACGATCCTTTAATTGCCACAACCTCCAGGCTGTGCAGGGACTGTGCAAACACAGAGATGAATGTTCCCTGTCATGCCAAAACGTGTGGATCCCAGGAAGAGGCACCAGAAGTGCTCATGGAATGGTTTAATTTGGAAAAGCTCTCCAAGGCCATCAAGTCCAATGTCCCCCAGCGCTGCCAAGGCCACCACTGCCCCACGTCCCCAAGTGCCACATCCTCACAGCTCTTAAAGCTCTCCAGGGATGGGGACTCCACCTCTGCCCTGGGCAGCCTTTTCCAATGTCTCATCACCTTTTCCATGGAGAATTTTTCCCAAATATCTGACCTAAATCTGTCTTGGGGCAACTTGGGGCAACTTTGGGAGAAGAGATTGAAAGCAGTGTTAGAGGAGGAAGGGGAGGGTATCCTCCTGTCCTGAGGGGGAGTTGGGTGTCCTTCTCTGGGATGCTCCAGGACATCCCTGTTTCAGTCCCATTCTTCAGTCTATCCCTTCTTAAAAGTGATGGAATTGAATAAATTTACTTATTATTGTTTTTATCACAAAGCAACAACTTTCATTTGTTGCAACGCCGTTTGCTGATCCAAGCAGAGTTTTACCACAGAATTTTACTCAGCTGTTGATCGTTTAAACTCAATTTTTTTTAAAATAAAGTGTCTGATGGGACACCCTGATCCCTAGATGTTCCACTGAGTACAGATCCCTATTTGTACTCCCAAGAGACCCCAATCTGTTCCAAAACAAGGGTCTGAAGGCATTCTCAGTGCCAACACCTTTTGGGATCTCCTCAGCCCTTGCAGCAGTGCAGGCTCAGGGTGCTCTGGAATCCATAAAACCTTTCTGGCTGAGTTCAGGAATCCCTGAATTCCCTGGCACTGCTCTGAGGGAGGGGAACTCTCTTTGTCGCTGTAATCAGATCCGAGCTGAGCTTCTGCAAAACAAAGTGATGTCAGGACCAGCCCGTCACGCTTTTCCAGTAAAATAAATACGAGAGGCTTCCCTTCTGCTTCTTTACAAGCTGGAATAGGCTCGGAAAAAAAAAAAATCGTGTTTTGAAATGATTATTATGGGTACTTGTTTCCATAACGCTCCAAAGCACCACCTGTTGCAGAGGTCGCTGCTGTCAGTGAAATGCACACCAACCCTGGCGAGGGGACATCAGCAGCCTCAGAAAATAATCTCGGAATCTGATTTTACCTGATTTTATTATTGATATTGCAGCCCTCATTTTGCAGTTGTAGGGCGCTGAGGAGGACCTGGGGAAACGTGATGATGTTGACAATAAATGTGTGAGAAAATTGGCCGAGCTAATTGGTGCCCAGTGGGTTTTGCAGCGGGAGCAGCCTCGGAGGCACTGGGGGAGATGGAGACAAAGCCCTGCTATCGTCTGCTGAAAACTGATCGGGGGCTGCTGGAGCTCTGCTGATTTATTGTGGCAGCTGAGGCCGTGGAACTTGGAATTCCTCGTGTTTTCAGTAATTCAGAGTGTTGTTCTGGCCAGCAGGAGTGATGTAGATGAGGTTGTAGTGAGGTGCTTTGATCCCTAGGGAAGGGGAGGAACTCCCCAATGTCCCGGGATCCTGGGGGGCTCCACAGATTGGGATTGGGGCAGCTGGACAGGCTATGGGATGGCCATTCACAACCCCACAGTGAAAACATCCTGGGGATAAAGAAATCCCTGAATCTGCAGGAATCCTTTCAGTGTTTTTGTGCCACTCCTGCCTTGCCCATCTCTGCTGCTGCTCAGCCTCCGGACAAGGCACGAATATTCCATCCAAATATTCCATCCACCACATCCAGGGATCCGTTGACTTTGATCCAAAACCATCTGCAAACCTCCATAAACACTCATTTTGTGGCTGCCATCGCTTCCCAGCGCCATTTCCTCACCCACTCGAGATATTCTGGTTATCCAGAGCAACCCTTGGGATCGCATCGGTCTGACTGGAACCCAAAGGATTTAGGGACTGGTCTGTACTGGTGACAAATCCCAGAAACTGGAATATGAAAAAGTTGCACATCCAGCCTTAAATTGTCCCACTAGGCTTCTAAATACCCATTTCAGCCCCGCTGTGAGGATAGAAAGTCTGTAAAGAGGGCAAACAGATCCAGAAATGCAGCAGGACTTTTCCATAAGCTGCCAGGAGCGTCAGTGTCTTTCATTGTTTGCAGGCCTTTTGAACTCATTAATTGCCAATTAGAAACTGCTGATTTCCTTGTTAATATTGCCAATATTAACAACAGGCTATTGCCAAATTATAAGTGTTAATTAGAATCTCTTCCATTAATGTAATTGATATTTTGTGGCTCTCATTCTTTCCCTTTTCACTTGTGATCAGCAAAATACATTACTTAAATTGTTGGTTATTCTAGCACAGGTCTCAGTCCATAATCTAATTATAATCACACTTTCAAAACACTAAGAAAATATTTAATATTGAACTTTTGTCTTTTTTTTAAAAAATTTGTTTCCATTTGTAAAAGCAGCTGAAGAGTAATTTGGATTGGCTCTGTTGAAGTTTGTCTCTGATTTAGGAACCTAATGAATATTTGCAAAAAAATGAACTCCCAAGTGAAGGCCATTGTTCCCCAGATCAACTTCCAGGGAAAGAAAAGAAAGAAGTGCAAACACAGCTTGCCATTCCATGAGGGGATTTTTTGTATTCCTGGGTCTCAACTCTTCCCCTGCAGCAACAGAAACGGGGGAAAAGTCTCCTGAAGCTTCTTGACATTTGTAAATTCACTCTAATTCATCTCCCCATCTCGGATTTCTCAGCTGGATGACAAATGTGTGTCATCCGTGGAGTTCTGTTTTTCAGACGTCTCCATTTATTGGATGCTCCGGGGTGTTTGGATTCAATTGGAACTTACAGCTTGTCTATGTTTTATTTGCATAATAAGGCTCTGAATGACAGAGCAGCTCCAGCCAGACGTGTTGGCTCCAAACGCTGCAATTGAAGCTGGGAGTGTTTTGCAAGAGTGAAAAAAGAATGAGAGAGAGAGAGAGAGAGAGAGTCTGATCACGTGAGAAAAAGTTACAGGAGGGAAACACCATCCTGTGGCAGAATATTCCTGGGATGGCGCTTCCCAAACCAGCTTGGACAGGGCTTGGAGCACCCAGGGATAGAGGGAGGTGTCCCTTCCTTGTGGGCACATTCCTGCTCAGGATATCCCATAATTAATAATTCTGTGATTCCATGGAGTGCCTCATACATTTAGGAACAGAAATGGGCAGGAGGAGCCCCACAGCCCCCACCCTAATCT
The DNA here is from genome assembly GCA_009741485.1 of Malurus cyaneus samueli. Classification (NCBI taxonomy): domain Eukaryota; kingdom Metazoa; phylum Chordata; class Aves; order Passeriformes; family Maluridae; genus Malurus; species Malurus cyaneus. The sequence continues at coordinate 964,266 of CM019220.1, forward strand.
GTGTTTTTGTTGTCTGTGCAGTCCTGTAGCACATCCCCACCCACCTCATCTCCCCTCAAACAGCAGCAGGGGAGGGCCCTTCCCGAAAAAATCAGCACCCACACCCATATACTCACCATATGTACAGAAAAATAATAGAAAATATAGCACATCATATAATATATAGCTTCTAACTCAGATAGATGTGGTTCCAACTCACATGTAGAGCTTGACTTGTGTGTTAGTCCCATGTGGAGGATATTTTTCTGTATATCCCCAAATCCTTCATTTTTCCCCTTGAGAACCAGTCTGTGGCAATCCAGCCATGAACCCTTGGAATGCTGGATGTTTCCCCATGATGTTCCTGAGATTTTGCATGGAATGGGTCATCACAATGGTGTTTATGTCCTTCCAAACTCGGTTTTTGGGATTCTGGTGAGAGGCAGCCCCAGGTCAGTGTGAGCTGAATTGCAGGGACAAACCTGGTGTTTAATTTGCAGCACTAGCTGTTCCTGTCCATGCAATTCCCTGTTTTTTTCCAGGCTGGAATCCTCTCCAAGTGGGCCTGAGCTGGGACTTGAGATCCCTGGGTTGGTGGTGCAGGAATGTGGCTTTGATTTCCCTTTTTCTGTGTATTTTTGAATATCATTCAATACACATATTTGAATGCATCTCTGTAAATATGAACCAGGCAAACCCTGTGTGCAGGAGAGGGCTGAGCTTCTCAGCATCTTCAACATTCTAAGAGTCAATCCAGAGCCAGCCTGGGCCATGATTTACAGATTTATCGAGCCGTGCGCTTTTATTTCTGAAACGACGCTTTTCAATCCTCGTCGGGTGATTTCTGCACTCGTGCCGTGCTGGTAATGGAGCCCTTTGTACGAAAACAAGACATCAGTGGAATAAAAGATTTTCCTTTGCATTCTCCAGTCTCAGAGGTTATTGATTGCAGCCAGGGCCGTGTCAGGCAGTGCATTTTTAGATGATTACTTCATACCTCAGGTGATGCGATGCACCGTAAAGATGATGGATGGAGATTTGCACTTCCAGGACCTTCCAAGCGAAGCCTGGATAATCCCTGTGGGGTTTTTTCCCCCCTTACAACATTTCCAAAACCACTGGCTGGCTCCTGAAAGGACAGAATCTGCCCAATTCTCACTTAAACGCTGCCTTGCCCAATTCCTAATAATGCCATTCATGTTCCATTGATTAAATTCCCTCTTGTGCAGCTCCCCCAGGCAGAGCAGTGTGTGAGCAGACATTATGAAGTTAGTAAACACTATAAAGTGTGAAAGCATTTGCTGCAGGAGCTGTAGTCTAAACATTCCAGGAGAAAGCAGGATTCCAGCTCCAGTCTTGGCTTTGCCTCTGAATATGATTGTAACCTTGGGCAAAGCTCTTCAGTTTGCCTCTCCTTGGTTGATTTAATTTGTGTTGCAGGATAATGAGACTTAGCAAGTCTCATCCCTTTTTTTTTTGTTTTTTTTAATGATTTGTTTTTTTTTTTGGCTGAGATGTGATGGGAGAGAGGCTGGAGGGGATGGCTGAGAGGAAACGGCCTCGGGTTGTGTCATGGGAGGTTTGGAACCAAAATTTGGGAAAATTTCTTCACTGACAGGGTGGGCAGACACTGGCACAGCTGCTCAGTGGTGACCACCCCTGGAATTGTTCAAAAATTGTGTAAATGTGTCCCTTTGGGGACATGGGTCAGTGGTGGCCTTGGAAATGCTGGGGAATGGTGGCATTCAGTGATCTCAGAGGGCTTTTCCAACCTGAGTGATTCCATGATTCTCTGATAATAAATTACCAGGGATACTCCAAGCTCCAACCCAGGACCTTTGGTTTTTATTTATTTTCCATTAACACGAAACCATTTTCTCCAACAAATCCAGTGAACTCTGGTTTTAGGACAGGTCTCCCTCTCTGCTTTCCACCTGGCTCTTTTCCTCTCTTTTTTTGTCCTCACTGGGAGATTTACAGCCATTACAGAAATTAAAGGCTGATATCCTTTCCCAATCCATCTCCTGGCAGGAGCTGCCCCGTTCCCCACCGTGCAGGGATCAGAGCTCCTGCCCAGTCTTGTTTTAAAGAGTGGGGATTAACTGCTTGCTTGGGAGCGTGTTTGAAGCTGAAACCTTCCACTGCCAGGAAGTTGTTCTTCAGATTCAACCTGAATTATCTGTCTCAATTTAATCACACCACTCCCAGCTATGCCCAGCCAGTTGCACTAAATCTTCCCTTTCCACTCTCTCTGTTTACATCCTTCACGTGTGTGCTGACAGATTTATTGCCCATAGGTACTGCTTGGCTTCACTATGTGTATTTAATTGAAAAACTTCTAATTATTCCTCCCAAATCCACCTCTGTGGCCTCTGCTGTGGTTTTTTTTTGTATTTTTTTCACTTTTTCTGAGCCTGGTTTGCAGCAGCTTGTTGGTTAAAATGATTTGTAAAAGCCTGCTCGATGCCCAAGCTTTGGGAAAGCCAGAGCAAGGGAACGAGGCCGCATCAACACGAACAAATCATTAATTTTCTAAATCCTTGCAGAGCTTTGGTGTGAAATAATTATCCTGCTCGTGTTCTTCTAATCTTCTGGCTTGTCTGTGGGCTGTCACTTGGAGCATTTATGGGCTAAAACTAAAGGTTTCCACTGCAAGATTTCCGAGTGGGTTGGGATCTCTCTCCTAACACAGCCTGTGCCTCTGCATCCTCCACCATCAGCACCAGCTCCTACATGTTCAGCTCAGTTTTGATCTAAAATTCCTCTTTTTCCCCTTTGCCTAGAGGGAGATCTAGAAAGGTTTCCCTGCTGCTGCCTAAAGCAAATTAGGAGAAGACTTCCAGGATTTTCTTTTCTGGCACTGTCAACCACTCCATGCCTTCCGCTGGTTTTGCCAATGGATATCAGAGAGAAGTGGAGAGCTGGGATCAAGGAGCTGCAGAACTCAGCACAGCTTCTCCTGCAGTGCCAGCACGTCTCAGAGGCCCAGAGGCAGTGAATTAGAAATGAGTGTACGGGCAGGATGAAAAAATGTCACCAATACTGATAAGGAAATAAAAATTTGGAGCCAAATACTCTGGAAATTCATCCAGTTTGTGTTCATGGATGTCTGGGGTGGTTTAAGAGCGGCCAGGAAAATGAGGAGAGAGTTCTGTTCCACCAAATGATTGTTTTCCCTGCAGACTGACATTCACAGCTCCCAGCACTCTGTGAAACCCCCAGCCTGGGACCTCAGGTTGTTGGGATGGCACCTGGCCAGAATCCCGAAAAACAACTGGAGCAATTCCCTTCTCCCTGCTCTGTCCATGAATGGTTCCTCCTGGAGATGGAGCCCAGGCTGGGGCTGGATGAAGGCAATTATGAAATCCCAGAATATTTGGGTTGGAAGGGACCTTAAAACTCATCCCATTCACCCCTGACATGGGCAGGGACACCTCCCATTTTCCCAAGGTGCTCCAACCTGGCATTGGACACTTCCAGGGATCCAGGGGCAGCCACAGCTTCTCTGGGCACCCTGTGCCAGACAGGAATTCCTAGATCCCAATATCCCATCCAACCCTCACTACGAGACCTCCATATGCTACTCAGAGCAAAATATTATGGACCGGGACAGCCAATTCACGGGGAAAAAAATAGATTTACTGTTGAACAAAGGAATTAATTTAAATAAATACCCAAGTAAATACCTAAATCCCCAGATTTTTCTCTAATTTCACTTCGAGAACATTAAAAGCCTTAAGCAAACTCAAAATAATTGTCGGAAATCTTCCACGTTTCCCATGCCTGGCAACTTCAAGGGGATTGACGTTTTGAAAAGCCACTTTTTTTTTTTTTTTTTGCAGATTTCCCGACTTCCCAAGTTCCAGAGCGTGGTGTTCCCAGCTCTTGAGTCCCTGCTGTCCTCACCCTGTGCAAAGCCCAGGACAGCCCCATGCCCGGGGCTCTGGGGGTTAAAGGAGCTGAACTTGTCAAGATCTTTCATTGCCGTGTGTTGTTTGTTGTGCTTCGCTGCTGCGGGGGATCAGTCACTTTGAGGGAGAGGATGGTCAGGCACGCCCCCAGCCCGACAGTGACTGTCACCACCGGTAAATCCTTGTGTCAAGGGCTGGGGAATCGTGAGATGCTGGGGAGGAACTGAAGCGTTCGGGGTTTGTCGGTGATTTTTCTGTATGTTTAGGAAAAAGGACAGATTTGGGATTGTTCAGCTTTGGAGAAGAGAAGGATTCAGGGAGAGCTCAGAGCTCCTTTTGGGGCCTGAAGGGGCGCCAGGAGAGCTGGAGAGGGACTGGGGCCCAAGGGATGGAGGGACAGGACACAGGGAATGGGGTCACACTGCCAGAGAGCAGGGATGGATGGGATATTGGGAATTGGGAATTGTTCCCTGTGCGGGTAGGGAGGGTTTGGGATGGAATTCCCAGAGCAGCTGTGGCTGCCCTTGGGTCTCTGGAAGATTCCAAGGCCAGGCTGGACATTGGGGCTGGGAGCAGCCTGGGACAGTGGGAGGTGTCCCTACCCATGGTAGGGGATGGAATGGGATGAGCTTTATGATGCTTCCCAACCCAAACCATTCCGGGATTTCATGACTAAAGTCCTGCCTGAGTAGACTCTGAAATTCCACATCCCAAAGAAATCAAGGCAGATCCTTAAAAAAATTTTGCCACTTTACCCTCATGTAGAGCCAGGTTTAACTTTTTAATTCTTCTCAGGCGAGTCTGCAGCAAAGTACGAACACGTGGGTTGGCACTTGACCTCCAGATGGCAAAGAGCTGTTCGGTTCTAGGGATAAAATCTGAAAGTGAGTGCTCAGTGCATTCAGAAATGTAACATTCTTCAGTGCTAACACCAACGAAAAGAGCCAAACACCTTTGTTAATCTGCAGATAAGGTGCTGTGTGAGGAACCTGAACAGCAGTGAGGAGCCAGGCCCTGTTTTAGAGACAAAAAGCCTGGGATTTGTTAGGGATGACAGAGGAAAGAGATGGATTTGGGCTTGGATGATCCTTGTGGGACCCTTCCAGTCAGGATATTCCATGATTCCCGAGGTGACAGGTACAAGGAGGATCTCAGGCCACCCCTATTTCCCTCACCCTTGGGACTGAGCCCTCAGATCCCCCTTTTCTTTACAGACACCTTAAAAAACCCTGTGTTCCTTCCTGCTGCCTTCTCCCCATGAACTCTACCCTCCAAAAACTCAAAAATCCCAAACCAAACCACCAAACCAAACAACACCCAGGGAAAAGCCATCAGGGAGATTTCTGCCCATGGGAGACGCCTCACAAGACACCTGCAAAACCTCTTTTGATTTCCCTGAACTCTTTCTTATCTGAGCCATTCCTCACCCCCATTTCTCTTTCATCTCCTGCCGTTCACCGCGGGTTCCTCCTTCCTCAAAGCCTTTTCCTCGCCTCCATCGCTTTGCAGAGCAATGCCAAGGCGTTTTGGCAGAAAAAGGGAGTGCAGATGCCCCGGAGATGCTGTGGGGATGGGAGCAGAGGATCCTCACCCACCCGGGGTAACCCCAGTGCCTCTCATCCCGGTTAATCGCGCTCTCCTGGCACCTCCTTTCGATAATTCTGGAGTTCACACAACAACCCCTCCGCGTTTCATCTTTCCCTGTTCCCATTTGTTTATTTACCCTCGGGATCCCAACTCCCCGCAGGAAAAAGCAGCTGCTTCCTGAACGGGCAGGTAATATGGAAATGGGGGCTGCTTTTCCTTTCAAATCCATTCGGCGTCGTTTTCGTTTGATTTTTATTTTGTGAAAATAGAAGCAGGAGATGGCTATCAGTGCCTAGGAAAATCGTGGAGTGACTCTGGAGAGCTTTAAGCCTTCAAATAGGGGATTTTTTGGGGTCAGCAGCCTGAGTTTGCCCTTTTAAGCGGGGACCTTTGGGTGCTGGGAGTGACCGGGGGATTCTGCCAGGCTGTGCTGCTCCAGCCAAGTTTTTACACCATAACTGCCTTCCCAAGTTTGGTTTTTTTTTTTTTTTTTTTTTTACATCTTGATCACTCTGGTTTGGTTGCCTGAATGTCAGATTTTTTTTTGAAATACAGAATAATTGCTGATGATTCTTCCCTTCTCCTTCCCAGCCCAGAAAAATCCACCTTGGGGTTTTCTGTTGCTGGTCCTGCTGATCATTTGTCATTGCTTAGAAACTCCTGGTTCTGTAAGGATTGCTCCTCTCGAGGAGGTGAAATACATTTGTCCTTCTCATAAGCTGAGATTTGAATCAGAGAACCAGAGAATCAGAGAATCAGAGAATCAGGATATCAGAGAATCAGAGAATCAGAGAATCAGAGAGAGAATCAGAGAATCAGAGAAACAGAGAATCAGAGAAGCAAAAAATCAGAGAATCAGAGAATCAGAGAACCAGAAAATCAGAGAATCAGAGAATCAGAGAATCCCAGGCTGCCTGGATCAGAGGGGACCCTAAAGCTCATCTTGTTCCAGCCCCTGCTTTGGGTGGGCACAGCTGGGGTGTCCAAGGGCGTGGGTGAGGATGGGTCAGTAGAGTTTTTCCCCATCAGGTGATGTCTTTACCGTGCACTAAGCACCATTCAGAGCCACCAGAGCTGCAGAAACAGTCAGGGCTTGGCTGGATGTGTTGGAGCAGGTCAGGTCAGCGCCGTGGGCTGCCCGGGCTAAAAGGAGTGTGAATCCTGCCTCTTGTTCCTGCAGCAAGGAAAGGTCCTGCTCTCCTCCCCTGCTCTGCTTCCCTTCACCTGCCCTGCTCCAGCCCTTGTCAGATCCTTCTCTTGTGGTTTTAACCTGGCAGAGAACTCTTCCCTGCCGAGTCCTGCATGGGTTCATGAACTGACCTGGCTCATGGGAGATGTCCAGAAGGCCTCAGGGAAGGGAGGGAGGAGGACTGGGAGCTCTGTGCTTGAGCAGCACGAATCTCCTGCATCAGCTCTGCTCCTGCATCCCAGCAGGACTGCCCAGCTGAGGAAGGAGCGATTCCTGCTTGCTGCTTCTGGGACCTGAGCTCATGTCCCAACGTTTTGCTGCCTTCTGTCAGAAAGTGATTTGCAAGGCCAGCGATGGGGGTCTGTGACACCCAGAAAATGCCCCAATCTTGCCTTCCTGAAACACAGAACTTTAAACCAAAGCACCACAGGAGCAGTTTAAAAACTCATATTCTGCCGTCTCATTAATTTTTTTGAATCCGCGTCGTTGCGAAGTTTGACAACGCTCGACGGCTCTCGGCGCACCGAAACACAACATCCATCTGCTGTCAGCCCCGACATCCGTCTGACAGCTCTGCCCACAATTACCAAACCCTTTATTTGTTGTCTTCCTGTAGCACTTCTGCTGATTATTTTTATCCTTTTGTCTGCCAGCGCCAATAAAAGCAGCAGCTGAGGTTCACAGGCTGCGACGCGAGGGCGGGAGCTCCGTCACCAGCGGCGGTGGCACGGGCTCTGCGCCTTCAAACCCCGCTCCACGATTGAGAAAGAAGGGGCAGAAATTCCAGAAATGCGGATTGACAAGTGCCTTGGCTCCCGAGTCCTCGAGGAGTGTCACAGGGCTGCGATCCTCCGCTCATCTCTTGGTGTTTTGACGTTGTTTGTTCGTTTCTGTACCTGGAGTAAAAAGCTTTGCGGCCACGTGAACTGGAAAAAATGTAGGTGCTGCTCCATGGATGCATCAACGGGTGGCAAGACACCTTTCTTTACTAATAATCTCTCCTTATTCATTTTCGTGAAGGGTTTTGCTTCTTTAGGCAACATTTAGGACATAAAAAAAAATAAGTGTTTATGCAGATTGAGAGATTTCTCTTTGGGAGATGCAGAGGTGCCAAATATTTTTAGTAAGATCAATAAACCGGGAGAAATAAGCAACTGGAAAAATCACATGATTGGTGCAATTTTAAACGAAAGCCTGGGAACTGGGGGAATGGTGGTGTTGGGATTATAAGGAATTTCAGGCTGGGATGGCTGCAGTGACCGCCCCATCAACCTCTGTATGGCCAAGTGCAATCATTACTGCAATTAATTGTCCCTAATTGGAGCAACCCCATAGAGGAGCCCTCGCACACCTCAGCAGTGTGAGCTGTTGGTGGTTTTCCTCCACTTCCCTTTGCTCACAGACTTCCAGGAGCATCAACAAATCTCTGCGCTGGGTCCGTGGGGCTCCAATCCATCATCAAACAACAGCTCCAACATTTTTCCTGGGCCATTATCGCCACTTCAGCTGCTGCAGCAATATATCCTGCACCAATAAATCAAGGGGGATCATTTTGGATGGGCAGAAACATAAACAGCAGTTTAAAAAATGTGTCTTTTGGCAATCTCCTTTGCTCTTGCTGCCGGTGAGTTTTAGGAGGTAAAATCAGGATTATTTTTTGGGTTTGTCTTCATTTCCTCATTTACACAAAGCCAATCTGATTATTTCCCTTTTTTTTTTTTTTTTTTTTTTTTATCGGCCACACAACAAAACCCGACATCCACTCATTCTCATTTCAACTGTTTCTACCCAGTTTGGTGGTTATGGAATGTGTGTGAGATGGTGCATTTCCCCAGGCTACAGGTGCTTACCCCACAAAACCTCTCCTGTGTCCAACAGCTCTCACAGGAAAATTGAAAATCTTGCTCCCCTTTAGTGAGGAATTTACTTTTTTTTGAGGCAAACCTCAGCTATAGCACCTGAATTACTGCACGGTGAGACTTTGGGTTACAGCTCTCAGTTCCATTTCTCATTCCCAGCACAAACCATGTTTTTATTCCTTACATCACGGACCTGTGTCCGATATTTGATACAATTTATGTGCCGACCTGCCCCTCCCCCTCCACCTCACTGCATCGTAAAGCCTTCTAAGCCTGTTCCAGGCTTTCCTCGGAGGTTTCTCACTGTTTTCCCATCCCCACAGCACACAAATATTCCTGCTGGCTGGAAAGGAATTTTTTTGTGCTTTGGCAGCTCAGGTGATGACGATTGGCTCCCTCTGCGCCTTCCAGCTGCCAGGTGGCTCCTCACACATGCAAGGAATATATTCAATTCCGGTTGAAGAATGTCCCCTCGATTGGGGATGGACACTTCCATCCCAAACGAGCCATTGCCCTTCACCACGTGAGGTTTCTTCAGCCCTGCACTCAACCTGCGTGAGGAGTGAGAAGTTTGGGCAAAGATTTCAAGTCTGGAGTCTCAGGGAGGCTTGGGAGGGCAGCAGCCTGCAGAGATGTGACTGAGAGCAAAATTTTGGGGTTTTGGGTGGCTGAAATTGGTTTATTTTCCAAGATAAAGTTGGGAATGTGAGTTATGGGTCCAATCAGAAAAATCTCCATGTCGTGCAAAATCAAAGATTTTCAATTCTTTTTCTTTTTTTTTTTTTTTTTTCATTATTTTCTCTCAAATTAAAAAATAAAAAAAAACTTAAAATCATCCCATTCAAGCCAGTAAGAATCACAAGAATCCAAATGGTTGGGTGAAAGGACCTTAAATCCATCCCCTCCATCACCCAGGGCACCTGGGAAGTCCGCAAGAACAAAAACCCAAAATATTGGTTAAAGTTGAGAACAGGAGCACCATAATACAACAAAAATTATCAACTGTCACGTGCTGCATCCAAGTGAGTTGGGAGCAGACAATGAAAAAAAGTTTTCCAACCTTCCCTACTGCCTGAATTTTATCTCAGAAAACAACCAGTTTTCTGATCACCTGCTACTCAGCACTCAAACCTCTGACCTATATTCAAATGAAAAGTATAGAACTGACAAAAAAAAAATAAAATCAGCATTTCTTTCACCTCCCGAGTAAACTGGTTTGACAGCTACATAAAATGATTTAGTTTTTTATAATTCCAAGTGTGGCAGGATTAGCTCTTCATCCTGTTGTTTCAGGATGTCTGCATTAATTATTTCTAGTCCTCTTTAATTCAACGCTAAACTCACATTTTTGGTTCAGGGGACTTGCCCGTTCTTAATTCATGTAAATATTATTCAGAGCTAGGTGATACCCACGTGCAGAGCTGCCAAAGTACACTCATTTATTTTTTAACTTCTTAGTCAGCCAGGGAGCAAAACAATCCATGATTGATACGAGGCATTTAATGAATTTCATCCTTTCCCCACTGGAGTTTCAATATTGCTGAGACACGGCCACAAGGAGAAAGAACAACAGCAGAAATCCCTGAGAAACGATCCTTCCACATTCTGGAATTGTTCTGTTTTTGTGTGGAAGAACTAAACTGCTGTTTAATTGATCAAAACCCAAAAGGAACGGGGCTGATTAAAGCCCACAGTGCCAAGGAGGGATTTGCTTTCTAGGACAAAACCATCCCTTTGAGGAATGTTCCCCGCAGAGCCTCCCATCACCTCCTGGCCCAGCAGGATCAGTGTTTAATCCTCTCAAAACTTCCTGTCTGGGCTTGATTTTTGTGGATGCTGAGCACAAATTTTGTGTGGATGGGAAGTTTGGTGGGTGTGGTTTGAGGATCTGGGATTTAGGGGAGCAGCTGGAGAGGTCTCTGAGCACATTTCCACTGTGGGATTACTGAATGATAAACTAAATACCCCAATTTGTCCATCATCCCAAAGGTCAGAATCCAGAAATCCGGAATTGTGTGGACAGAGTTGATTTTCCAATGCCTCCAAAAATGCGAATGTGGGACAGGGCAGATTTTCCAATGCCTCCAAAAATCCAGAATTGTGTGGACAGGACAGATTTTCCAATGCCTCCAAAAAGCTGGAATTGTGAGGACAGGGCAGATTTTCCAATGCCTCCAAAAATCTGGAATTGTGAGGACAGGGCAGATTTTCCAATGCCTCCAAAAATCTGGAATTTGTGAGACAGGGAAGATTTTCCAATGCCTCAAAAAAACCTCGGTTAATCCAAGCTTGTGCTGCTGCATTTCAGAAACTCCAGGCTCACAATCACCCATCTCAAATCCTTCCCGTTTTCACAGCCTGTGAAAAAAATATGATTCCTCATGTTTTACTTCGAGGTGGGAGGGGCAGAACTTTCCTAAATTGAGAGCAGCCTGATGGCTTCAAATCTGTGCAACTGTTCCAGCCTGAGCGTGCTCCACAAAGGATTCTCTTTTAAAATTGGGGCTGGGGATAAAGTCCTGCAGGGCTGGAAGGTCTCTGGGGTTTTTTTGAGTTGACAGAAACTCTCCAGCTTTGGTTTGTAGGATCTGTGCATGGTTCTGGATCCAAACATCAGCCTGTTCCAGCTCTGGAATTTTGTAGGATTTCTGTTTGGAAGGGAAAGTGTTATCTCAGTGCAATTTGCAGGTAATTGATATTTTCTCCCCGGCTCAGAGGAGCCCCAAGAAGGCACAAACAATGCAGAGGTGCACAACAAATAATAATTAAAGATTGTAATATTTATCTCCACTAATGGCCATCCTCAGGTTGCAGCTTGTGCCCTCCTTGCATTTGGAATGTAAAACACTGCTGTGGCAGAGCAAATCCTGCTTGTTCATGGCATTTGAACATCTCTCTGTTGGCCAAGATCATTATTTTCTGAGGATCTTGGCTGGAAGGGGCAGCTCTGGTGAGCGTTGCCCTTAATCCCAAAATCACAGCCCCCAAATGGGCTTTAAGATCCCCTCCATCCCAAACCAGACAGGGATTCTGAGTTTCTGTTTAATTGCTCATCTGGGTAATTATTATAATTCTAAGATACTTTATCCAAATAAATTTCAACACTGAGATCTAACAAAAATCAATACTAATTAATCCTGAATTTACTTCCTTTCCTCTTCTCCCCCAAAAGCAGGACAATGAACTGCTCTCTGAGATCCAAAAGCAACAAAATCTGCAATCCCACATATAATATTTAAATTAGAGTTTGCTTCATACCAAGTTTCCATTTTGCATTTATTTGTTAATGCCCATTCAAAGGCAAAAAAGTATTATGTGCGACCAAAATTGTCATTACACTTGTATTGGCTACTGGAACTTGATGCCAATTTGTATTTTAAGTAATCCAGGATGATAATTACCATTATTGCTTCCCTAACTGCAGAGCTGCTATTCAGGGGAGCTCATGTATATTTTATGTATGTTCTGTATCAGAGCAGACCTTTTGCAAATTGATTCATTTGCATCGTTACATCCTTCCTTCAGAAATCCATTTTGGATCGTGAGGAATAAACTTCTGCTGGAACCACAGGGAAAAATCCTCGAATTCAGCGTTGGAGCTGGGGAAAACCAAAAAAGAAATTTAAATATAATGACTTTCTGGTTTTTTTTTTTTTTGTTTTTTTTTTTTTTTTTTGGTTTTTTTTTTTTTGGGGGGTTTTTTTTTTTTTTTTTGGGTATTTTTTTGTTTTTCATGTTTGAAATGGACTTTTGACAGCACTTAGTAGAAAATTTCAACAGAATTGTGGTTTGGGTTGGAAGGAGATTAAAGGTCATCCAGTCTCACCCCCTGCCATGGGCAGGGACACCTTCACTGTCCCAGGGTGCTCCAGCCTGGCCTTGGGCATTCCAGGGATTCAGGGGCAGCCACAGCTTCTCTCACTGATTTGCTTTTGTTCATTTGCTTAGGAAAAAAATCAGAAAGAATGAATTTTAGGGTTTGTTGTGGGTAGCTTTTTTTTTTTTTTTTTTTGGTTTGGTTTTTTTTTTTTTTTTTTTTCCATATGGAACAGGTCTCCAGCTCTGGGGCTGTGTGGAACATGGGTCTGTCCTGTACCTTGGAGCACTTCCTGCTCCTTCACCCTTTATCAACCCCTTATCAACCCCTATCAACCCATATCAACCCCATACAACCCATAATCAACCCCCCCAGCTACTCTTCCCAAAGACCCTCCTTTAAAACAATTAACCCTCTGCAGAAATCCATTAGAAGGCTCTTTCCCCTCCCTCACCTACACAAATTTTCACCGCCTGAAGCCCAGGAGAAGCAAAACTCCGGGATGAGTGACAAATTTGGTGGCTTTGAAAGGCTGATGTGCTCCGGGGAGAGAAGAAAGGGGACAGAGCTGTGATGGTGCCACAGCACAGAGCAGAGATTTGGTGACTGCACAGAGCCATTCCCTCGCTCTGTTTGTGCACAGGCTTGGGGACAAGATCCTCCCACACTGGCAGGGTGACAACTGCATTCATCTGCAACATCTGAGGAAACCGCTCATTTGATGTTTTGTTTTGAAAAAAAAAAAAAAAAAAAATTATCGAGGGCTGTTTTGTATGCAAAAAGAGTTGAGTCGTCTTTTTTTTTTTTTTTTTTTTTTTTTGGTGTTTGTTTCCCTCTGATCCCAGATAACTGAAATTGTGCTTATCAGAGGTGCTATATTGCAGGGCTTTAAAAGGTGGGGTGACACATGGAAGGAACGTGCAGGGTTTGTCAAGAATGTTTTTTTGATTTATTCACTGTAGGTGTGGGCAGCCAGCAAAGAGTTAATTCCCCTTTGGCCCTTGTCCTCTTGAAATACAATGAAATTAACCCAAAGTGATACAGATTATTTTTTTTGGTTCATCTCTTATGGTCTGAACCATCTAGCAGATATTTGGACAAGGAACAGGTAGCTGAAATGGGCAGCAAAAATTTTTCATTTTTTGGGGAAAAGGACACAAATATCAAACAGTTTGGTGCTTCTATTTGTTACGGCATGGGAAGGGAAAACAATACTTAATTCTAGGAGTGATCATGGAAAAAAATGCCTGTTTAAATTTCCAGGAACTTTTGGGGTTTCACATTAAAGATCTGACTCCGTTTTGTGTTTTTATCCTAAATTGCACCCTGCATGGAACAGATCACCACCCAAACATCGGTTCATCCCTTCTCTCAGAGGAACAACTTCTCAATATCTCCTTTGCATAACATTTTTGGGGCCCTGCCTGGTGCTACTGAGCACTGCTGATGATCTTTTGATAGCTCTGCTTTTAATAAGCTGCAGATTATCTCATCTCTGTGTGCAGAGCAGCATATTTCAGAGCATAGGTATGGAAGGAGTAAAGTTGGATTGGCAGCACATGAAAGGGAGCTGAAATGCTTCAAAGGGCAGGCAGAGAGAGGCAGGAGGCAGAGAAAAGGCTCTGGTAGGTATTGGGATGAGAAGCTTTTGAAATATAGATAACCTACAGCAGAGAGGAGCTCTGCTCTCCCAGCACTAATAATTACACAGATAAGAGGGAGAAGCGAAGGGAAGCTGGGAGATATGGACAGAGTTCAGGAGAAAGCATCCTGGAAGGAAGAAGCTGTGGAAATTTTATTCTGGAAGAGGGTCAGGTGAAGCTCAGGTTGGAAATTGTTAAGAATGGGAAATGTTTGTGACAAACCTGGGGACACAGAATGAGATCAACCCCAGCCCTGGGAGTGCTTTTGTGACCAGCAGAGGTCTGAAAGCTCAGGGGACAGAATCTGACGATCAGGGAATGTGTTGAGTTGGGAGGATCATGGAAATCCTAGAAGAGAAATAATAGTATAATAGTAGAAATGAAAATAAATAGTAGACAGAAAGTGATGGCCAAAATTCAGGACATCAGCTCCCAGCCTTGGGAGAATTCAGGGTCCTGGTGATAAAACAGCTCCAGGGATGATAAAAAGCCCAGGCAGGGTGAGGTGGCTCAGTGACAGTGCCACACCATTCCAGAAACCCCCAGTGACAATAAAACTTTTGGCACAAAGAGGGAGAATTCCTCAGTCACTTCATTTTTCATCCACTTTAACCAGGGTGTGAAAAAGCCAGCCTGGAGTAGTCACAACAACAGCGAGGATCCTTGTAGGAGAGGGAAAAAACCATAAAAAAAATCAATGTACCTACAGAGGAACTGCCTAATAATGAGGAAAATAATTAAAAGGAAATTAAAGGAGCAGCTAAGAGGGGAATATGTTTGTAGGCGGCTTAGATGCTTTAAGGGCAACAACTTATTTTACTACTCAACACAAATATGCACAACATAATTATTTTCAGGAGGATATGCCAGAAAGAAAATATAAACTGACATACAAAGGAGTTATTAGGTTTGGTTTGGGTTTTATTTTTATTTTTTTGAAAGGAAAAAAAATGCAGCCTCTCGGTTTAAAAGCAAAAGGGAAGCCAAGCAGATTCCGAGCACTTACTGGATGTTGAATAGCTACCAACAAAAAGTTTTCTGAGCAGATCAGAGGCAGGAAGCTTGCCAGGGAAGCAGTCAGGCTGATGGATGATCAAGGCATCACAGGAGCACTAAAGGGAGATAAGGCCATGGATGAGGAGAGAGATGAGCCCGCACTGCTGTTCCCTGCTGGAGCCTGGACAACAAAAAAAATGAAAATCGGAGTATGCTGAGTTGGGAGGGTCCCTCAGGATGATGGATCCAGCTCCTGGCCCTGCATAGACCCCCCAAAAATCCTTCCCTGTGCATTCCTGGTGGTGTTATCCCAAACTCCTGGAGCTCTGGCAGCATCGGGGCTGTGCCCATTCCCTGGGGAGTCTGGGCAGTGCCAGCACCCTGTTGGGACAGAAGAACCTTTCCTGAAATCCATTCCAAACCTGCCTGGCAGAGCTCCAGCCCTTCCCTGGGTGCTGTCCCTGTCAACCTCCCCTTCCCTCATGGGGCTGGGATGAGTCTTCCCTCAGGTTCTTCTTCTCCATCTGAACCAACCAAGTGTCCTCAGCTCCTCACACCCCCTTTGTTGCCCTCCTTTGGACATTTTCTGATAATTCAATCTCCTTTTTATCTTGGGGTGCCCAAAACTGCACCCAAAACTTGGTTTGTCCTCTGAGGAGAGAGGGACAAAGCACCAAATGATTTCCAAGCAGGAGGAGTTGTGCTGCCTCTTCCTCAGAGCCATCAGAGCTGCTGGCCCAGTGCCACACAGGTGACATTCACAGGGTTCCTGGGACAACATTTTCATTACTACAGCCAGAAAGGAAAGGTTATCCCAGGGATGCTTTGTTTCTTTGTGGTGCTGGCATCTCCTTGGCTGAGCTCTGGACACATGTGGATATTCCTGAATATTCCACTGGATATTCCTGGATATTCCACTGGATATTCCACTCTGATCCTCCCAAACTTCTCCTTGTGCTTGGTCAGACTTTCACCACACCCAGGCACCCCCAATTGCAGAGATATCACCCTAAGGAAGTCAGCTAATCTTTAAAAAATGGGCGAAATCCCAAATTAGAATGATTTCAGCAGAGTGAAGCTTAGAAGACAATTGCTGTAATTATGCAAATGTAAACAAGTGAAAAGCCTTAACACAATGTATACAAAATAATGATTAAAAGGAATTAGCGCTGGGAATTAGCAGAAATTGGGCATTTGTACCTAATAACAGGGCTGGAAGTTAATGATCCAGAGTGGCAGAGTTTTGCCAGTTGATATTAAAGCTTGGATAATCTTTTGTTCGGGAACTTTGCACTCGTATTTTTTTAGGATTGCAGCCCGTGCCCGTGTCACCCTATTGGAATTCCAATCACTCACCAGCTTTTAATTAGGCAGTACAACTGATACGGTAATTGTGGCATGAATTGATTATTAACTGAAATTTGTGTGATAATTAATAACAAAGTTCTTGAGCGGAGCACAAATGACAGGAAAACAGAGTAAACCTTCCCCAGCTGGCATCAGTACAGCGTGGTGGTGACCCAGAGTTTTAATTGTCAGTATGGATTTAAATTCCCTCTATCCTGCCCAGTGCTTGAAATCTTTATCAGGAGCTGCCAATGAAAGAAAATTTATTTGGTTACCGAGGCTTTTTTCCAGGCTGGGAGATTTTCAGCTGATCTGCCAAAGCAGCCTGGATTCTGCAGGGCCAATAATTGATCTGAGTTCTGCTTTCTGTGCTCTTTTTCTGTTGTGCTTTTAGGGCTCTGGGCAGGAACAGGATCCCCAGAATCCCATAAGTGTGCTTGGTGGGTGCTCCAGTGTATGTGGGATGATTTTCTGTTATTTGTATGTAGGGCAGGGGCTCAAAGTTAATTCTGGAGAAGGGCAGAAATTTCAGATGCGTTAAAAACTGTATTTCTACATAATTTTTGCAGTAGTAGAAATAAATCACTATTCTAATCATAACAGATCACTATTCTAATAATGAACAGATCACTATTCTAATAATAAATAGATCATTACTTTAATAATATATAGATCACTATTTTAATCATGGAATGACTCTTCCATCTGAAACTATTTTTTTTTTTCATTATGATATCAAACTCTGTAAGAAATATCTCAGCTCTTCTTAAAGAGAAGGTTCTTTTTGTCCACCATGGAGTTTGGTTAAACACAGCCGGGAGTTTATTTGGTTCAGAATTAAATCCAAATATCAGGATCTGTCTAGAAATGCAATACCTGCCTTTCCTTCAGCTGCAGCCTCAACTAATGGGAAGTGAAATATTCCCAAGATTTATTTGTAATTCAGATATACATTTGGGAAAGGTGAGACAGGAGGCACCAAACCAGAAAGGGTTTTTGGGCCTGGAAATCCCTTTATGGCACAGGGAGGCCGTGAGGTCCTGCTTTGAGCATTAATTGGTGACTGTCTCTGCTGGTTCAGTGATCAGCCTTTTCTCTTTATTTTTAAACACAGCCCAGTTTGGGGGAGAAAAGATGGGAGTAAAGCTCCCCCAGTGCTCCCCTCTTTCTCCTCAGCCCTGATAAATCCATAGCTGGTTCTTCGTTGTGAAGAACATCCAGGAGCAGTTCTTTGTTACCCTCAGATGGTGCAGCTGATGTCAGAGCTGCTGAATTTGCTCAGTTTCCTGGAATTTGTGACACTTTTAAAGGAGATCTGTGAATCCAGAGGTTGGATGGCAGGAAAACAAACAGGAGGAGTCCCTGGGACTGAGCACCTACAGAGCTGCATCCTTCCTTCTCCAAAGGCAGCCAAAATCTTTGGGAATATTGGCAAGCTGGACTCGATGATCCTGTGGGCCCTTCCAGCTCAGGATATTCTCTGTTTCCATGATCTGGCAGAGCTCACTGAGATGAACTCTCATTTGGAGCTGTGTGAGCAGCAAGTGCCAGCTCCGGTAGCCGCTGGAAAGGAACAGGAGATGCTCCATCACTCTGCTCCTTCTTCTGAGGAACAAGCCAGGCTCCTCTCCCAAACCCCAGGCATGTGCCAGCAATCTTCCAGCACTCAGAAAAGCCCAGAATGTCCCCAATCTAGAATTCTCTCCAGCAACTGATTTTGGAAATAATTTCTAGCCACTATTACTTTTGGGTAACAAGCAGATTTTTTATTGCAGGCTTCAGGAGCAAGTCTCCTCCTCCTCCTATCTGTACAAACAGCTATAAACTGACTGCATTTTAATAACTTTTTTCCAAGAAGTTACAAGGTATTTCATTAAAATGTCAACTTTTTCTTTCATATATTTTATGATTCTCTTTCTTCCTTCTGCCACAAATATGTTGTTGCCAACATCATCATGACACAGTTTGCTGCCAAGACTATGGGGAGTTAAAAAAGGAAAGGAAAAATGAATTTCTCTTCACTTTTTAGGTAAAATCCTTCCAGCACTGGAGGCTGAGAAAGCAGTCAGAAATATCTGAAGTGCCAAAGACAAATGTTCTGAGTGCCAGAGCGGTGACACAAAAACATGGAAGAGGTACCAGGGGCCGATCCTGCGCGAGGAGCATCAGCTGGGGACGTTTCTTTTTGCCATTTGTGGGTTCTATGGTTGCCCCCTGAGGTTTCTGCTCAGATCAGAGCATCAGGAGTGTGCACAGAATTCCTCAGAGGGGATCAGCACAGAGAATCAGCTCTTGTGTGCAGAAAATGATGTGTCCTTCCTACCACAGAACCTCCAACTGCTGCATGGGCCCTTGGTGTCCTCCTGGAGGATCTGCTCTTCAAATATCTCAGGCTCAGGAGGTCCCCAAGCCCAGCCCTAACCAGCTCAGGCCATCTGCTCGTGGCTGTTTAATGAGGAAGGAGCTGTGGAATGGGGGAAGGAATGGAATTCCCCCAGTTTTATCCCTGACAAGAGCCAGGAGCTGTGGCTCGGGTGCCTCAACACCTCACTGATTAAACCCAGCCTGGCTCAGCCCAGGGAGTTTCCCTGCACAGAATCTCATTTTCAGCCTTTCAGCAGGCAGATCCTCGCTGGAATTTTGTTATCGCCTCTGCTGTCCCAGCCTTGGAGCTGCCAAGTGACCACAGGGACATTAAATTAGCTTTGTGCCAGATTTCTGGATTTCTGCCTCTGCAAATCACCATTTCTGTGCATGGAGGGTCCTTGCTGGCACCCTGAATATCTAATTGAACTTTTGAAGTGTAATTGAAATCTTAAATCGTAAAAACTTTCAGATTCCCGAGCATTACCCCAAATATAATTTCCTGCTGGGCTGGAGAGTGAGGGACAAACTTTATTTCCACTGGTGGTGAACCAATTGTGGGTTCAGACTTCCCAGCACTGGCACTGGGGAACTCTGGGTTCAGCTGGTTGGGTTTGTTGTTTTTTTTAAACATCATAAAAAAACCCCTTTCTTGGAATTTGGTGTTGCCCTCACCCCCGGGACCTTCTCTTAAAAGTGATTTAATTTCTTTTGCTCTGCTTTTGCAGGCCTCAGCTTGATTTTTCTGGCACTCCTGGGTCTCGGAGCAATTTTTTCAGGGGAGGTGAGGAGTTGCTGAATGGAGCTGTTTTGTTTACATGATGCAAAGTTGGGAATCTGCCACCGGAGCGATCCCACGCATCCCATGCGGCGTTGAAGGCACTCGAGGGCGTGGACGGATCAGATAAAAGGAGGAGGAGTTTTCAACAGAGCTTTTTGGACTTGCCCAAACGAGTTAATTACACATAAACCGCGCGTCCCACTTTCCCAATACAGAAACGTTCGTAATTAACGAAAAGGGGAAAAAAAAATTAGCGCGTAATTCGGGGTTGGCCTCGGGCCGTTCCGTCACATTCCTGACTCTGGGACCTCAGCCACCCTTCCAGAGGGTGATGCAAGCAGCATCCCGGGAATTTGCCTACACCCACTGCTCTATTTTAGGCTCCCATCTCATGGCAATCATATTGGCAAACATTGATGATATCTTATGGAAATGGGATGGATGGAGCAGCATTCACGGGATCCTTTCATGGCCAGGTGACCCAGGCTGTGGGTGTGACCAGCTGGACTTTAGCACAGCCTCGGACATCACTGCCCACGGCCTCTCCTGGGGAGGATGGACACGGTCACTCCTCCCTGGGTTAAGGATGGGTTGATGGCCGGGGAGAAATGGGGAATGGGGCCATGTCCAGCTGGTCACCAGCGGTGTCCCCAGGGTCAGTGGCCAGCCCTGTTTAATGAATGTCCTTACTGATGGTCTGGGCAGACACTGAGGCACCTCAGGAGCTTGGTGAGCTGGTTGGGATCTGTCTCTGCTGGAAGGACAGAGCTCTGCAGAGTTGGATCTGTGGGATGGGACCAAGGTGAGGTGCAAGGTTGAGGGCTGGGTCCTGCCCTGGGGTCACACCAACCCCTGCAGCTGCAGGAAGAAGGGCTGGGAAAGGCTCTGGGGGTGCTGGGGACAGTGGCTGGACACGAGCACGGGAATCTGAGAGTTTTTAAGATTATTTCAAAGTGTAATTAGGAGTTCAGGGTGCCAGCAAGGACCCTCCATGCACAGGTGTGCCCAGGTGGGCAGTGAAGGGTCAGTGACAGTGATGTCCCCTGTGGGACCGCCAGTGGTGGGGACAGCTCTGAGAGCTCCAGCAGGAGAGACCCTGTGGGGCTGGGGATGTCCAGGGAAGGGAATGGAGTTGGGAAGGGTCTGGAGCCCCAGGAGCGGCTGAGGGAGCTGGGAAAGGGGCTCAGCCTGGAAAAACACGGGGATCAGGGGGGACCTTGTGGCTCTGCACAACTCCCTGACAGGAGGGGACAGCCGGGGGGATTTGGGATCTGCTCCAGGGAACAGGGACAGGAGGAGAGGGAAGGGTTGGGGGAGGCTCAGGGTGGACACCAGCAGGAATTTCACCATGGAAAGAGGGCTCAGTAACTGGAACTGCCCAGGGAGCTTTGGAGTGCCCATCCCTGGAGGTGTCCCAGGAATTTTGGAGGTGGTTCTGAGTGCTCTGGACAAGGTGAGGGTTGGGCACAGCTCGGCCTCAATGACCTTGGACATCTTCTCCAGCCTCAGTGACCCCGTGATTCCACGGAGCAGATTTCCAGCGATGTGTGCCATTACAGGACATTAATTTCCCGGGATTGTCTCAAGCAGAGTGTGGCAATCGTGAGCTCCATAATGCAAATAAAAATCCATATTCCCATAGTTTGATTTCCAGCCCCAACAGCCTCCACGCAGACAATTTTCCACGTCACAGGCAGCTGGAGTCAATGACTCTCCTGTGTACTCGAGACATCAGCTCTCCCCCGTGGAATATTGATTTCCAGGAAATCATCTTCGTGCAGCCATCTTTGCTGAAATATCACATCAAGTTACCCCCTTACTCAAAAATAATGCCCATTCCTGTAGTATTCTGCTGGAAATTGAATGCATTGCTCTGTTTAGCAAAGTGTTTAAACAATAAAGGACCCAAAAAATATACGGATGTCTGCATAGTGTGGAACATTTTAGTATTTATGTCCCTGTTACTAAACATGAGTGGAAATTTAATGCTTTTGGAGCAGTTGGAACTGTGAAATAGAGCAAAAAAGCATGGGGCTGGCAGCTGTTTTAATGCATGGTGAAGCCAGGAAGTTGTTTAGACTGCCTTTGAACTTGGCCAGCACACAGACACCCAGATATCGGTCAGAAAAAAAAAAGATATTTAAAGATCTATTCGGTCAGGAGCACATTTTATGGCATCAAATATTTAATATTATCTAAGGAAATAAAAAATCACGTGGAAGGTAAATAAGGTTAAAGAGAAACTTTCTGGCTGATTTCTCGTGCTGTTAAAAATGCTTTTTGGAGTTAAAGGGATATTTTTTTCAGCACATGGGTTGCAGATTGTGCTGAATTTTTCTGCTGCTTGTGGCTCTGAGATTGGTGCTTGTGCCACCTACAATTTATCAAAATTTGCTTCTTTACTTTGGTGATTTAAAAAAAATATTAATTTAGAGATGCGACTCTTTTTTTCTGTAAAAGACCTTGGGATGACCCATGTTCCTCAGGTTTTGTGGAATTCCATTTTTGCAGCCACTTCCACCTCATATCCAAAAACCAGAACAAAACATGGCCCATTTTAATGGTTCAAATGCTTTAAATAGTCTGATATTTTATGATAGTTGGATTAGATGATCAAAAAGCTCTTGTCCAGTTGAAATTATTCTGTTTTTTACCCCCCAAATCCGTTCTTGTCTGTGCCAGCAAGATGCTGTGCCTTCTCTGAGGTTATCCCTGTTTTTCCCCTTCTTTGCCAGCAAAAGTGGCTGAAACAAAAGAGGAGGGTTTTATATTCTAAAAACCCTACTGTGGAAAAGGTGAAATTATTCTTTTCCCTGGAAGAGCAGCAGCTGGATTTGGGTCCTGTCCTTGTTTTCGGGGGATTGATTAAACTTGGATCTTAACTCCCAAGTCATCAGGAATTATCAATGTCCAGCATATCCCAAATGACTTCTGAGCTGTGGGAGGCAACAGATTACAGGTTTTTTGGCAGTGGAATCCACCTTCAGCCTCAGATGGATTAGAAAAAAAAGGCATTTCAGTTTGGATATAATTTTCTATGAAAATTAATTTTCTTTATATTTTGAACATAAAAGTCTGACTTTAAACCAAAGGAAAAAAAATCCCAAAAATCTGAATCCAACATGATGAACCCTCTTTTTCCTGTCAAGCAAGGAATTTTTGGGGACCGGTGCAGCTGTTGCAGCAGCCACACATCAAATTATCTCCTGCTCAGAGAGAAATGCAAAATGAAATGCCATATTTTTGGATTGTTAAGTGTCACTTCAGTGAAATGTACTCATGGCTGAATAGCTCCCGTTTATTTTCTAGGGATGGTTAAAAATGAGGAAATTGTGACAATTCTTGAACATTTTCAATTGCTTTTCCTTCTGTTGTTCTTGCTGAATGGGGAGAATGCCTTCTTTAAAGGGAAAATATTCCAAATGTTTGGTTTTGCCGCCACTTCACCTCTTTTCCCCCCTTTTCCTCATTTTTGATGCTGAAAAGAGGAGAAAGTTCAGGAATGGGGAATGAGGACATAGGGGAAAGGAAGGGGAGAGAGAAAAGCAAAACCAGAAATGCAGTTTATTCAGAGTGAGCAATGAAATGAAGGATTGTGTCTTGAAGATGAATATTCTCAGTGAAAAAGCTTTGCAGGGTAAAGGGATTGAAGGGGAGGGAGGAATTTCTAAATCCAACGTGGTTTTGGGGTTTGCTTCATTCATTCTGTGGGTTTGGGGACTGTCCCTGAACAGATAAAGCAGGAAAAATATCTGTGTTTTTGAAAGAATTGGTTTGCTGATCCATGAAGAAGCTGAAGGCAGAGCTGTGGGGAGAGGGAGAATTTGTCTTCAGCAGGTTCAGTTTGGAAAAACACAAGAAGGGACAGCACAAAACATAGGAAGCTGCACCCAGAACTGGTCCAAAAGGAGAAATGTGGAGCTGCTGGGGAGGAGCCCATGGAGATGCTCCAAGGATGGAACCAGAATGGGAGAGCTGGGAATGTTCCCTGAGAGGAGGAGGATCCAGGGAGAGCTCAGAGCCCCTTTTGGGCCTGAAGGGGTCCAGGAAGCTGGAGAGGACTGGGGCAAGGGATGGAGGGACAGGACCAGGAATGGGTCACACTGCCAGAGGGCAGGATGGGTGGATATGGAATTGGGAATTGTTCCTGGGGGGGAGGAGGGCTGGGATGGAATTCCCAGAGAAGCTGGGCTGCCCCTGGATCCTGGAATGTCCAAGCCAGGCTGGACATGGGTGGAGCACCTGGGACAGGGATGTCCCTGCCATGGCAAGAGTGGAAATGGGATGACTTTAATCTTTCCAACCCAAACCAGTCTGAGATTCTGTGAAAAAGGCAGAAATCAGGTATTTGCGTGTGGCTTCACTGGAGTGAAAGGCAGGAAAGGAAAAAAAACACAGAAATAATTAATAAATCCCCCCAAATATATTTGAAAATACCAACAATCATCGTCACAAGAAGGGAAGAGCGCTTTCTTCAGTCCTTGTTTCAAAGGAGCAGGAGACTCTCTGTGACACCCCAGACTGATGGGGCTTTTTAAGAGTAAAAATAGCTGGGGAGAAGAGCCATTGAGATGGATTATGGGCTGGCTTATGGAGATGAAACCCAGGGTGTCAGGGGAAGAGAGAATTCCCAGTGAGGAGGGGAAACAAGTGGGGTTAGTGCCACGGGCCGTGTTCCTGCTCGATTGTGAGTGTGGATGACCTTGGTGAAGGAGAAATTTCCAGACAGGTTTGCAGAGCTCTGATCCCACTGATGCCTTATCAATCAGGCTAATCTGAAACAGAGGCCAGACAAACTTAAGAGAATGAGAACAGACAACTTTAATCCAGGCCTAACAGGCCTACTGCTACATTAGGACAGACAAAGCCTCCTCCTGAGGCTACACCCAAAAATGGACACTGAGTCACAAGATCTTCACCTTTTATAAGTTCTGCCTTATTAACAAATTGGGTCTTAATTCTCCAATGATCTTTTCAGGTGATGATGTCACCCAACCCAAACTCGCTGTTGTTTCTTATTTTGGGGCTTGAGGCAGCGAGTGTCCTTGGATTCAGGCTCAGAGAGGAATTTTTGTCTAAAGATGGAGAACAGTATTTTAGTGCTGCACTAGAGAAGTACAAAAATGCAGCACATGAAAATGAAGAAACTAAAAATCCTAAGGCATCACCACCAGGCTGGAAAGGTGCAAGGTTTGCAGAGCTCCGATCCCACCAGGCTGGAGAGGAGTGGGGTTTGCACAGCTCTGATCCCACCAGGCTGGAGAGGAATGGGGTTTTGCAGAGCTCTGATCCCACCAGGCTGGAGAGGAATGGGGTTTTTCAGAGCTCTGATCCCACCAGGCTGGAGAGAAGCAGCCCAACCCCACCAAGCAGGCAGGCGAGGCAGGAGGGTTGAAGTTAATTATAAAACTGAACGAGCTATTCGTGTCATCCAGCAGATGGTCCCGTGGCTTTGAACTATTGGGATGGGAACTTTATTTGGAGGGTAGCAGGGATTTCATGGCCACGGGGTTGGGAGTCAGGAGCTGGCAGTCAGGTGTGGGGATGCGCTGCTCCGACACTCTCCGTCCCCCGAAACGTTCCAGGGAAAAGCTGAGCTTCAAAGAGTTTCCATCAAAAAATAACATTTGGGAAAACGAAGCGAGCGGGGCGGCGAGATTTTCTGATTCCTTTTTAGGGTTTGAGCGTGTGCCTTTGAGTGTTTGGCAGCGAGAGAACGTTCGGTGGCTTCGGGGTGTGATGATGCTCTTTAAAGGGAAGCTCTGCGCGATCATGAGGATGGACTTCATCCAGCAGTGCTGCAAACTTCTGTGACATGGACACGGTCCCAAAACTTTGGCTGCCTCTTCAAAGTCACTCAACTTCTCAGGGCAGCCAGAAGGGGCTGAGCGCTTCCGAAGATGTGTTTGCTCAAGATGTTTACAGAGCTGTCACCCAAAAATGGATCCTGACCCAAATGTGCTCTGAAGATCAGGCTCAGGACCAAACTGAGCTCTGTGATTTGCTGCTTCCTGCTCCTGGTCATCCCACAGGACACCTTCCAGGATTTCCCTGCTCTGGATCAGTACCTGGAATGGGACACAATCAAGGAATGTGCAGGATAAGGAGTACCAAACTTTTTCCAGGCCCTAAATTTGTTTCAGCTTTGGCACATTTTACCCAAACCCATTTGTCCATCTCTAATGCAGTGTAAACAGCATTAAGCCCTTTGTGAAATATGCGATGTTTGTAGAGAAGTGCTGATGGCCTGGCCTCCAAAATCAATCCATAACCCCTTTACTGCACAGTAAAGTCCATTTCTGTTTGGACACAGCTTCAAAGTTAGATGTTGAGTCCATGACTTGATACGCTTTTTAAATTCAAACACAGCAGTTGATGTTTTGGTGAAAACGTGGAAACCATGATCTTTATGGATGCCTTTTGATCAGAAATCCCTGGATTTGTTTGCTTGTTTAATTTAGGAAGGGTTTGTGGATTGTGGTGGTTTTGGACGAACTGAGCTGCTGAAGAAGCTCTTGGTGACACCGCTCGGTGCTGAGTGACTGCCCAGAGCCCCTCTGGCAGGAAATGCATTATACTTTAAATAAAGATTTTTACTAAGAAATATTTCTGGAAGGGTCATGATACCCCAGCTCCTGCCCATGGCCCAGGACTCATTTCAGCCCAGCCTGGGGCTGTCCTTGGTGATGCTGTTGGATTCCATGGCCTGATGTCCCCATCCAGCCCCATCGCCACAAAGCCCAGGGCAAATTATAAAAGCAATTCCCATTTCAAAGGTCTGAGCTCCATGTTTGGCTAAGATCAAATCTATTTTAAATTGTTATTCAGCTTCTAATTTTTTTTTCATTAAATTTTTTAACAGTTTTCCCAGACACTCTGTGTTAGGCTGCCCTGCAGAGTGGTGTGTCACCTACACCTGTTCATCAGGATGGTTTTAAATTATTTACACCTAAACCCACTGGTTCTCCAAAACACATCAAACCAAAAGCAGAAAAGTTGTGGGGCTTTTCTTTAATCCAGTGAATCAGTGTCACCTTTACTTGGGCCATGAAATGTGGGTTTAGGGTGGTAGAGGGACTGCATTGACAGCAAAGATGAAATGGATAAAGTAAAATCTCTTAATATTTGTGTTTGCCTTTTTTTTTTTTTTTTTTTTTTTTTTTTTTTTTGCTGTTCAACCCAGGGGATTCTACTGGGTAGATAAGAAGTCATTAGAAGCTAAACTAAGTTTTCACCTTTGCCAGCAAAACAAAGTCCTGAAGGCTTTAGTCTGAGCAGCCCTAATGTGTCCTGACACTCCTCTGGCTCAGCTGTCCCCGCTCCCGCTGCGTCCTGCGGATGACGGCGCTGAATTAATGGAAAAAGGCAACGGGACTGAATGAATGACAAGAGGCAAACAAACTCCTGTTCCCGTGGTTGTGCTGGCTGTGGGAGGCAGGACCTGGCTGCCTTCACCCTGCTCTGGGGATGCTTTACTCACAGAGCAGCTGTGAAAGCACTAACGGGGACGGTCCCGCTGCCAGCGAGGAGAAGTTCGCACATCTGGGAAGAGTTCGGGGTCAGATTCCCATTTCTTTCCCCAGATGTGTGATTCCCTTTCCCTACGTGCATTTTGTTTGACATGGAGAACTGTTCTCTGTGTGAGGAAGGGTTTAGAAATGCTGAAATAAATCTGAGTTTGTAGAATCCTTGAGTGGTTTGGGTTGGTTATTTGTCCCCCTGCCATGAGCAGGGACACCTCTCACCATCCCAGGGTGCTCCAAGCCCCATCCAACCTGGCCTTGGACACTTCCAAGGATCCAGCCACAGCTTTTCTGTGCCAGGGCATCCCCACCCTCCCAGGGAACAATTCCCTCCCAAATCCCATCTACAGAGTTTGTTTTTTGCTGGATTTTGCTCTTCCATGCAGCAGACTCTTCGCTAAAGTTTGCCTTGGGCTGTGAGTAAATCCCCTTGCCTCATCCCTTCATCCCTTTCCCCAGCACTAAGTGCTCTGTTAGGAAATTAATTAAGTAGCAGAAATGAAGTATTTTAAATCTTTTGAGAGCATTGTTGTACAGAAAATTTCCCTTTCCTTCCACCTGCACATGCAGACGGAGTTTTGTTGACACACCGGGGAGTTTTCGTAGCCTCAGGTGCTTCGGGAATTATTGAAATCCTGAAACAGCCTCACCACGAGGTCTGGGGGAGAGGATCTTGGGATGAGAATCTGCTTTTCCTCAGCCTGTGGTGATTTGTGCAGTCCCACCAGCGGGAACATGAGTTCTGTTTGCTCTTAGCACGGGCCCAACTTCCAGGAGGGCTGATCTGGAGCCGGCAATGTTTGGATGGAAAAATTAGTAATGTCAGCTCAGCCTTAAATCCTGGAACTGTTTTAAATAAACTGTTCTTCTCTTCCTGTAACACTGCCATGTCAGGGCCAAGAAATGGAGTTGGGACGTGGAGGATTTTCTACAAACCGAATTTGTTGTTGTTTTTAAAATAAAAAAAAAGCCAACTCTAGACACTGCAAATACAGTGACTGTTCCAATCAGGATCAACATTAATTTCTTCCTAGCTTTCAAATGTTATAACTACATTTCTCCCGACATGTTGGCATCTGTGTTGGTATTTATAAATTTTTGCATGCTTTGACTGCCATGCAAATCCTTCCAGAAAGTACCCTCTGAGGAGCTGAAGTGAGAGAGAGAGCTCGGCACTCGGAATAACCCTGCCTTGTACGCGATTATTTTGCAATTAAAGTTGTGATGTTTTCATCAAACGGATGCGCAGATAGCGACTCCTTGGCATCAATAACAGATAAAGCTGGGTTTGCATTCTCGAGGAAAAGAGCAGTTCTGTTTCTCCGAGCTCACACAGGAAGCATCAACCCGCATTTTAACTCTTTTCAGTGTTTGCTTTCAAATCTGAGAACGGTTCATGGGGCAGAGTGGGGCACTGGGGCTGTTCCCGACCGATGAAGTTTCCAGGCTGGATCAGGAACAACAATTATCAAGTTATTTAACAGAAGCAAACAGGATTTAAGTCTCCTCATTGTTTCTGAAATGTTGGGCAGTTTCAGTGTCCTTAATCTCATATTCTCACCCCGTGTTGAGCCCAGAGGGAGCAGGGGGTGCTCAGTACCTCCCTCCCTCACTCTGCCCTCCAGAACCTCACCCAGGACTATCCAATCCCTTTGGAATGTGCTCCAGGAGGGACAGAGACTGTTCCATAAGCAATCCTTGCTCCCAGACCTCGGGATCCATGGGGAAAGGTCGGTGTTCTGTGCCCCATCCCTCCTTGCAGGCAGTTGTTCAGGAGCTTGCAGGGGTCTGGAATGATCCAATATTCTCCCCTCCTGTAACCTCCTGTGAGCTGGATGACATCCCATAAACATATTCAAGGCTATTTCATTTAAAG
Source organism: Malurus cyaneus samueli (assembly GCA_009741485.1). Classification (NCBI taxonomy): domain Eukaryota; kingdom Metazoa; phylum Chordata; class Aves; order Passeriformes; family Maluridae; genus Malurus; species Malurus cyaneus. The sequence goes on from CM019220.1 coordinate 993,138, forward strand.
ATGAAATAGGATCTGGTGATTTTGGGGTTCCTAATCAGAGGTGGACACCTGCGATGGGGAGGGATTTCCCTGTTGAAAAAAAAAGTGACAAAGGAGCAGGGAAAAGTTCTGTCTTTGCCAAGATAATCAGGAAAAGGGATAGTAGAGAACAAGGTAAAACCCTCTGTGTGTCCATCATCAAGACAAGACCATCGAGCCCATTCCTACTTGGAATCCTGTTCTTGACATTGCTGGTCCTGACCTCTCCTCCCCATCCAAAATAAATTTGCCATAAAAAAAGGCAGCCTGTCCTGCAGATAATCAGCCACAGATTATACAGATCTGCCTCTGAGCTCGTCTGCTCAATTCCTAGGATCCAAAAATCCTGAAATCATGCAATAATTTGCCTTGGAAGGGACCTTAAACATCTATTTCCAGCCCCCACCGTGAAATCATGTCCCTGCCAAAATCTCTGGGAATTTTGCCGTTGTTTTCAGAGTAGCTCGGGTTTCTTTGCAGGTTTTTACAAGGCTTTGAAGTTGCCTCTCCAAAAGAGCCTGTTTACTCCCGTGTAAATGGAATATCCATCCCTCAGATATTTATCCTGCTGCACTGTCAGACTGCAGTGAGTGTTGGAAGCAACACCGATGCTGAGCGGGCTCAACGCCTTCTCTCTGCTGATTAAAGTTTAAACCGAGTTTAGACCAAAGCAGAGGCATTAATGCACGCAAAAATTGAATATTTAAACCTGAATACATAAAATCTTTGCAGTCAAAAAGAGATAAAAGGAGGTCTCATTGCTGTTTGTCACTGATGCCACCTCCCAGTTTGTGACGTGCCAATGAACTGGTCACCCTTTCCCTCTCTGAAGTTTGCCGTCCACTGAGCTTTCCTCCCATCCTCTCATTTTCCAGCAAATGGCAGGGACACAGGCACTGGGGAAGTTTCTGCTCCTTCCTGTGCAGCTCCTGGCTGCGAGGAGCTCTCCAGGCGCATCCCTGACGAATGTAACCCAGTTGTGCCTGTGGATCTGTCACCACTCCTCTCAGATTGCAGCCTCATACCATCCCAAAATAGCTCTGCAAAGACATTAGTACATAGCATGTACCTCTCTGCCATATGCTGGGGATAAAGGAATCTAATTGGGCTGCCTCTTTTGCATGTATTATAATGTTTGAGCTTCTCTTCCTGCAAAATAATTCTTTTTGCTTTCAACGGCAACAGCTAAAATATATCTGACTCGGCTTATGCAAACAGCCGCTCCTGCCCTGCTTCCAGCTTGATTAATGCACTGAAGGAAAAGAGCTCAGAGGAAGATGGAACATAAATCTTGAGCTCATTTTTGGGTTGGTTTTTTTTATTTTTTATTTTTAAAATTAATTAGTTGATTTTAAAAGCTATTTTAATCACAGTATCAACCCTTCCCGCAACGGGTTTGTCATCTGTTGAAATCGGCTCTTCTCTGCCGCTGTCACCAGCGGAGTTTAATTGGAATAAATCCCCAAAAAATATCCAGAAGGTGTGGATGTGATGCAGAACTTAACCTGGTGCTCTGAGCACCCTCCTGACCGCCCTCCATGTGTGCCAGCAATTCCAAAATGATGGTGGAAAATTAATCTACATTTCTTGAGCTGTACTGCATTTTGAGCGAGTCCTTGAGAGAGAACCCTGAGTGCCACAAGCAGCAAAACACAATTTAGCTCTTGCCCAGAAGCAGATCAGGTCCCTGTGGGATTGTGTCCACTCAGAAATGTTTGCTCCCCCATTCAGGCAGGAAAGAGAGCCCTCAAATGGGAGTGATGTGTCCAATTGCTCCTCGACAGCACGGCTCCAGGATCAGATTATGCTTTCCAGCTAATCCAGAACACGAAAATCTGCCACAGAATGTTTTCTCAATTCTTTTCTCAGTTATAGCTGTTATTTGAAGAAATGATCAAATATGAGCAGGAAAATCATGAGCAGCATCTGCTTGGAAAATAAGCAGGGACTTAACTATGCCTCGATAGACTGGAATGAGTCTCTCCATGGTTGGCTCTTCAGGCACTGCTGTAGTAAACACGATTAAAATAGCAGGGAAAATGCTGATAGTGCTTGAACAACATCTGAAACATGAATTGAACGCTCCTTTATTGCCTTGCTTTTGCATAGAACGAGTGTGGAGGAGTTTTTGTGCCTTGTGTCCACATTCCCGTACCCAGTTGTTGCTGGTGTGTCCATTGGGAGCTTCTTCTCAAAACATTTGTACTTTTTAATTCTTTTTTTTTTCCATTTCACTGCCCTTTTTAGACTTTATCTGCAGAAGTGATGCTGTCTCAAAGTTCACTTTGTCTCCCAGCACAGACCTTTCTTCAGCCCTGCCATACCAATGCTTTTATTTTATTATTTAACTTTTCAAACACGGCCCAGTGGCAGAAGCTGCTTTGCATCCCTCAAGTTCCTCAGCTGGCAAGTTATTGATCAAACAGCCAAGACACAGCATCTCACGGAGGAAAATCAGGATTATTGGCACCTCTGGGGATCTCTGTCCTTATGTGCAGCACTTTTGGAATCCTCCTTCCACCCCATCTGCTCTGAGCTTGCTGGCAAGTGGAGAAGCCAAGCATCTGCACTCCACTTGTTTGTGAGCACATCAAAGGGCTCCAGCGGCCACAAGTTGTGTCTCTGGGGCAGCTGAATTTATTATTTTGTTCTGCTCTTTCTCCCTGACGAGCTGCAAGACCAAGGGGAAACAGCTCCAAAATATAATCAGGAATATTTTATATTGTTTGTGTCGTTCCCACTACGGGGTGAGACATTTTTAAGTTTGCTGAAGGGTAGGGAGCTCCCTTTGTCCTGTTTGTTGCTCGCTGCCACCCCCTTTTATCCATTATTTTGTCAAAAACTGAAAGTTTGGGTGAAGGTTTTGGTGCAACAACCAAAGCCCCGGCGGGAAATTTATGGAGATGCCAATTTATGGCCATCTAATTGACTTAGAAAGAATTGGAATGTTTCTAAATATCCCCCTGAAAATCAATGGTGACTGCCTTTATTTTGGGCCTGGGGCAGATTGAAATTGAGACAATAAATGAGAGTGTCTCATTCCAAAAGAATGAGAGTTGGCAGCTCTGCACAGGCTCTGCTTTTGGGGGAGGAGGAGGAGGAGGAACAACTGAGGGCTGAGGTTCCCCCTTCAGCGAGGGTTGGGGTGTTTAAATATGCGTCAAATTAGCCTCTGGTTTGATTTTTATATTAAAAAAAAAGCTGACTTTTCCTACTCATGAGTTCACATGCACTTAGAAATTAAGTACTGATGAGAGAGCCCTAGAAAAGGGGAAAAAAACCAGAAAAAACCCCACTTTTTAAATCTGTCCCACACTAAAACCCTGAGAGAATTCAGATGTGTGCAAAATGCTTGGAGATGCCCCATTTTCAGCCATAATTAACCAAAAATTCCTGGAACTAATGGTGTCTCGGATCAGTGTATTTTTATTAAACTTTTACACCGCATCAATAGTGACCTGTCTGCCACGATTTCACACACCTAAAGCCAGAGTCGGGCTGGTAGTGCTTGGAAAACCATGGAGTGAGGAAATTTGGGAATTTTATTGCCCTGTCGGACCTGGTGACATCGATCCCTCCCCGCTTGCAGGAGCCTTTAATGCCAAACAATATTTAAAGCCGGGAACAGATGCGGGTGCCCGGAGTGCCGGGCACGTTCCCCCGTGCACATGATCCCTTTTGAAGAGCTCCCGGTGCTGGAGGTGGAATTTGCTCGGTATGAGCTGGAAATGGGAGCAGCCCCCCGAAAACGGGGACAGATGGCAAATTCCCAGTTGGAACGCGGCACCGGCCATCGACCGCGGTTTGTTTTCACTGCGGGGCAGACGGAAGGCACCGAGCGTCTGCTCAACAGCTGGGGAAAATAATTCCAGAACTTTCCAAGAGCGGGGAGCCCTTCCAGGGGGAGGGGGTGTCCCTTACCTGGGTGATTTCTCACGCAAAAAAAAAAGACCCTTTCTCACCCAAGGGTCTTTCTGAAAGCTCCGAAATTTGGGAAAACTCCGCTGTGTTTCTGTGGTTTTACGGCGTTCCGAGGAGCACAGAGAAAAAGTAGAGTTTCATCAAGTGAAGATGTTGGGTTTTTAATGCCAGGGAGATTTTTTTTTCATTTTGTGAAAGTTTTTGTTTCATTTTTGAACAATGCGTTTTCTTCAGGGAATTTATAAATTTGTTTCGTTTTGTTTTGTATTAAAAGCATTTTTAATAAGGGGCTGGAAAAACGATGTGCTCTCATGTGAGTCCAAGTCAGCAATCTTTGCAAAGCTTTGAAGTGATTTCTTCAGTTTTAAAACAATTTTTCTCTCGTGAAATGAAACATAAATACATAAGAATGTACTAGCTAGACTATTACCAGAATTAAGGAAATGATCCAAGTGCCTTTTCTCTTTGAGTACCAAAAAAAATTAATAACTGGAGCAATATTTAAGCTTTAGTGTGTGCTGGATATTGTCCTTTCCTTTTTTCCTCTGCTTTTTTCCTGGCCATGTTGGACTCAGACACGGTCTGCTCACATCCTGGGCCCTTAAACCTGATGGCAAATTTTGTTTTTAAACCATCTCAAGTTGAAACCACCAGAGCCTATGTCCAGCACTGCTCTGCATCCCCTACATCTGCTTCACTTTTCCTGCATCTCTGCATCCTGCCAAATTCCCCGAGTGCGTTGTTTTGGCTCTCCAGCCCTGCCTTCCCCACCCAAGGCCCCAAAGAGCAGCAGATTGGGTTTCAGATCACGACAGGAGTCCCAAATGTGCCATTTCGTGTAAGCCGTGGAAAGGAGGCTGGTAGGAGGCTTTGAAAAAGTTCTTTTTTAAAAAAAAAAAAAAAACCAACAACTCGAGTACTTGGATTTAATTGAAACTAAATTCCTAAGGGGAGACACTGAGTGGGGATGGAGAAAATTAACTCTTTTTAATGGAATGTGGCTTGGCTGCAAAACTTGTTCACACTGGTGTGAGCCTGAGTGATGCTGTCAGTGCGTGCACGTGTGTGCAGAGAGGTTTGATAGATAAATCTGTTTATAGAACATTTTTAATCCTGGGCTTCTTATAGTTATGTCACGGAGGTCTTGGTCTGTTTCCCAACACAAAAAAAAACCCAAAAAAAACAACTTGTTCATCAACTGAAAGGAAAAATATATTCAGATTTGTAAATATTATTAATCACAAAGTGTGATCAAAATGCTTTTTCATCCTGTAGTAGGGAAAGAAAAGGTTATACGAGAATCCTGAGTGGAAAAAGAACTGAATTTATTGAAGTAGAGAAATTATCTCAAGGCCACAGCAAAGTTTTGAATGGGAAGAAGTGAAGAAAATGCCAGCAGCAGGAAAAATGACAGACAGCACAGGGCTATCTTCATTTTATCCAGGTTGTTGATCACAATCTCAGATATTCTTCAAGATACAGAAAAAAGTGTGAGCCTAAGTCTTTCTAATTATAGATAAATCACATCATCGCTTCATTTCCATGATATTTTGTCTGCTGGGCTCATTTTATAATGTATTAAGAAAGCGATTTTTTTTCCATCATGATAAGAATAGTCCACAGAAGGTGGTTTAAAAAAAAACAAAAAAACAACCCAAACCTCATGCAAGCCTTGTTCTTGACTCATTCATCCTGCTGATTGTTTCTGGGCACAATTCTTGACTCCCACCATGTCCAACCTGACCTTGGACATTTCCAGGGATCAAGGGGCAGCCACAGCTTCTTTGGGAATTCCATCCCAGCCGCTCCCCACCCTCGCAGCCAGGAATTCCCAATTCACAATATCCCATCCATTCTGCCCTCTGGCAGTGTGATCCCATTCCCTCCAGGAACTTGTGAATTGTCTCTCTCCATCTTTTCTGTCAGCTCCTTCAGATTCTGGAAAGTCACAACTCTGTCACCCCAAAGCTTCTCCAGTCCTCTCAATCCTCCCAATTCCTTCATCTTTTCCTCATAAAACACAGAAGAAAAACAAAACAAGGGATGCCCCATGGCCAACATTACCAAAGGGTTGGAAATAGATAAAAATTCTGCCTCAACTTCACCTGCAAAGCTCCATTATTAGAAAAAAACCCCACAGAAATATCCCCCTGAATCAAGTGACTTGCCTTTATTTTGGGCCTGGGGCAGATTGAAATTGAGACAATAAATGAGGTTCTCATTCCAAAAGAATGAGAGTTGGCAGCTCTGCACAGGCTCTGCTTTTGGGGGAGGGGAGGAGGAGAACAACTAGGGCTGAGGTCCCCTTCCAATGAGGGCTGGGGTGTTTAAATATGTGTCAAATCCGCCTCTTGGTTTGATTTATATTTAAAAAAAAGCTGAATTTTCTACTCATGGTTCACATGCACTTAGAAATTAAGTACTGATGAGAGAGCCCTAGAAAAGGGGAAAAAAACCAGAAAAACCCCACTTTTTAAATCTGTCCACACTAAAACCCTGAGAGAATTCAGATGTGTGCAAATGCTTGGAGATGCCCCATTTTCAGCCATAATTAACCAAAAATTCCTGGAACTAATGGTGTCTCGGATCAGTTATATAAACTTTATACCGTATCAATAGTGACTTGTCTCCATGATTCACACACCTAAACCAGAGTCGGGCTGGTAGTGCTTGGAAAACCAGGAGTGAGGAATTTGGAATTTTATTGCCCTGTCGGACCTGGTGACATCGATCCCTCCCCGCTGCAGGAGCCTTTAATGCCAAACAATATTTAAGCCGGGAACAGATGCGGGTGCCCGGAGTGCCGGGCACGTTCCCCCGTGCACATGATCCCTTTTGAAGAGCTCCCGGTGCTGGAGGTGGAATTTGCTCGGTATGAGCTGGAAATGGGGAGCAGCCCCCGAAACGGGGACAGATGGCAAATTCCCAGTTGGAACGCGGCACCGGCCATCGACCGCGGTTTGTTTTCACTGTGGGGCAGACGGAAGGCACCGAGCGTCTGCTCAACAGCTGGGGAAAAATAACCAGAACTTTCCAAGAGCGGGGAGCCCTTCCAGGGGGAGGGGTGTCCCTTACCTGGGTGATTTCTCACGCAAAAAAAAAAGACCCTTTCTCACCCAAGGTCTTCTGAAAGCTCCGAAATTTGGGAAAACTCCGCTGTGTTTCTGTGGTTTTACGGCGTTCCGAGGAGCACAGAGAAAAAGTAGAGTTTCATCAAGTGAAGATGTTGGGTTTTTAATGCCAGGGAGATTTTTTTTCTTTTGGAAAGTTTTTGTTCGAACAATGCGCTTCAGGGAATTTTAAATTTGTTTCGTTTTGTTTTGTATTAAAGCATTTTAATAAAGGGCTGAAAAACGATGTGCTCTCATGTGAGTCCAAGTCAGCAATCTTTGCAAAGCTTTGAAGTGATTTCTTCAGTTTTAAAACAATTTTTCTCTCGGAAATGAAACATAAATACATAAGATTGTACTAGCTAGACTATTACCAGAATTAAGGAAATGATCCAAGTGCCTTTTCTCTTTGAGTACAAAAAATAATTAATAACTGGAGCAATATTTAACGTTAGTATGTGCTGGATATTGTCCTTTCCTTTTTTCTCCTGCTTTTTTCCTGGCCATGTTGGACTCAGACACGGTCTGCTCACATCCTGGCCCTTAACCGATGGCAAATTTGTTTTTTAAACCATCTCAAGTTGAACCACCAGAGCCTATGTCCAGCACTGCTCTGCTCCCTACATCTGCTTCACTTTTCCTGCATCTCTGCATCCTGCCAAATTCCCCGAGTGCGTTGTTTTGGCTCTCCAGCCTGCCTTCCCCACCCAAGGCCCCAAGAGCAGCAGATTGGTTTCAGATCACGACAGGAGTCCAAATGTGCCATTTCGTGTAAGCCGTGGAAAGGAGGCTGGTAGGAGGCTTTGAAAAAGTTCCTTGAAAAAAAAAAAAACCCAACAACTCGAAGTACTTGGATTTAATTGAAACTAAATTCCTAAGGGGACACTGAATGGGGATGGAGAAAATTAAGTCTTTTTAATGGAATGGCTGGCTGCAAAACTTGTTCACACTGGTGTGAGCCTGAGTGATGCTGTCAGTGCGTGCACGTGTGTGCAGAGAGGTTTGATAGATAAATCTGTTTATAGAACTTTTTAATCCTGGGCTTCTTATAGTTATGTCACGGAGGTCTTTTTGTCTGTTTCCCAACACAAAAAAAAAAACCCAAAAACCAACTTGTTCATAACTGAAAGGAAAAAATATATTCAGATTTGTAATATTATTAATCACAAGTGTGATCAAAATGCTTTTTCATCCTGTAGTAGGGAAAGAAAAGGTTGTATTGAGAATCCTGAGTGGAAAAAGAACTGAATTTATTGAGTAGAGAATTATCTCAAGGCCACAGCAAAGTTTTGAATGGGAAGAAGTGAAGCAATGCCAGCAGCAGGAAAATGACAGACAGCACAGGGCTATCTTCATTTTATCCAGGTGTTGATCACAATCTCAGATATTCTTCAAGATACAGAAAAGTGTGAGCCTAAGTCTTCATTATAGATAAATCACATCATCGCTTCTTTCCATGATATTTTGTCTGCTGGGCTCATTTTATAATGTATTAAGAAAGCGATTTTTTTTCCACATGATAAGATGTCCACAGAAGGTGGTTTAAAAACAAAAAAACAACCCAAACCTCATGCAAGCCTTGTTCTTGACTCATTCATCCTGCTGATGTTCTGGCACAATTCTTGATCCCACCATGTCCACCTGACCTTGGACATTTCCAGGGATCAAGGGCAGCCACAGCTTCTTGGGAATTCCATCCCAGCCGCTCCCCACCCTCGCAGCAGGATTCCCAATTCCATACCATCCATTCTGCCTCTGGCAGAAGCTTGTGATCCATTCCCTCAGGATTGTGAATTGTCTCTCTCCATCTTTTCTGTCAGCTCCTTCAGTTCTGGAAGTCACAACTCTGTCACCCCAAAGCTTCTCCAGTCCTCTCAATCTCCCAATTCCTTCATCTTTTCCTCATAAAACACAGAAGAAAAACAAAACAAGGATGCCCCATGGCCAACATTACCAAAGTGTTGAAATAGATAAAATTCTGCTCAACTTCACCTGAAAGCTCCATTATTAGAAAAAACCACAGAACCCCAATAAAACACTTCCATGTGGTGCTTCACCTGGAGAAAGCGTTTTTGAGCAACCCCCAAGCCCCGTGGACTGATTTTAAGTGGTTGAGAACAATCTGCCCTGAAGAGATCTAAGTAACGAACTTGGAAGAAAGACCAAATGAAGTGTAAATTGATTTTGAGTGGTGGAACTTAAAAAAAAAAAAAAAAAAAAACAAAAAAAAAAAAAAAAAAAAAGGAAAGTGAAGAAAGGTTCCAATCCAACAGCAAAAAAGGAGATGTGAATGAACTCTGTGCCTCCTCTTTGCACAGTTCTGCAGAGATGAAGCCCAGAGCTGTGTAGGAACAGATTGCA
>CM019220.1:1008355-1029697 GCA_009741485.1 Malurus cyaneus samueli
AAGAGAAGGAGAAATCAAAACCTACACTGGGAGAAGAAAATCTAATTTTGGACCGAATCCTATGTGCGAGTGACATGCGCTGTATGGTCTAGCGGAGGATCGATAATCAAATCGCAGAGATGACTATTAATTTGGGATCAAGGTTTGATTCACACTGAGCTGATCCATTTATTCGTTTTTTTTTAGAGAGCCATCACGAAAGGATGCGTGTCTTACAGCAATTACTTAAATGGTAATATTTCAGTTGGAAAAGGTCTCTGAGACGGTGGAGTCCCAGCAGTGTCCAATGTCCACCAGGGTTCTTTTGTCACCTGCAGGGATGGGGACTTCAAACATCCCTGGCAATTCCAAAATTTTATCAATTAGAGCTTAGTAGGTCAAATCCTCGCTCAAAAACATCCCAGTTTTCACGTTTTAAGAAATAATAACCTTAGGAGTAGATATAAATAATATAAACATACAACTTATTTTTAGTCATATGATTTGAGCGAGGATTTGACCCTCCTAAGCTCTAATTATTCCATTTAAGTAATTGCCTGTAATTGTCAGCTGTGGCACGAATAAATGGGATCGCAGGAATAAACCTCAGATCCCTAAATTTGGAAGATTTGCCCATGGAAATGAATGATCAGCGCATGTTCACTTGCATTTCTCGTGGCAAAAATGAGATTTTGCTCTTGAGTGAGGTTTTGCTGGGCACTGTTTGGATTTATTCTTCCCACAAAGGCTGACTGGGGAGAGGACAGGGTGTGAATCAATCCAAAATAAACTGGGGAATCAGAGAAAACCAGACTGGAATTTTGGTAGGAATTCCTGTTTTATGAAGATCAGGTGGAAGGAGATTTTATTATATTTCAAATGTGTTTTCTGTTAACATCTGTTAAAATTTGTTATAAATTTTGTTAAATTTGTTATAAATTGATTACACTTTCACCATCTTTATCACTGCCTTTCCTAACACTTTTTCATCAATTTGCTATTACAAGGCAGTTTTTTCATCTCATGACACCTCAAAAGGGAAATTTCTATTTCTTAAGCAAAATCATCTGAACTGTCTTTCACACAGGATAAATAATCACCCAAGAATATATGAATTTTGTGGCACTGAAAGACATGGGTTAGTGGTGGGCTTGACAGTGCTGGGTTAAGTTGGACTCAATGATTTTAAAGAGCTTTTCCAACCTGAACAATTCTGTGTTTCTGTAGCTCTAAATGTAAATAGGGGATAGATTTCTAAATGTTGCCTTTATGCATCTCTTAAGCAGTTGAGAATTTAAGACTGGACCATCATTTAATTATTTTTTACTGTTTGGCATCCTTAGTCTGTACTGCCTATAAACTTAATTAGGGCATTTTAATTTGACTTTTTAAGTTCCACATGTGCATAGCCTATGGATGTCTATGAATGCTACTGATGTCTGTAAATGTCCATTATGGCTGTTAATATGTCCAATAAATCCCAGTGCCACCTGATATGGGAAAGGGTTTTTTTAGGGAGATAAAATGGGTGTGGGAATGCCCACATTCATCAGAGGCTGTTGAGACTGATGAGCAGGGAGGACAGGGAAGCATTGGTGATGGCTCTTTGGCTCAGGGGAGCATCACATTTGCTGAACTGAATTGATGCAGAGCCCCCAAAAACCTCTGTTGAACTCAGTGATTTTGTTCCCTGTGCCAGACTTAACCCAAGCACTGAGATCAGCAACGAGGGCAGTAACAGATTTAGTTTATATTTACAAAAAGTTGTATTTATTTCCCTGCTGTGGGTACCTCAGCTCACAACCAAAGTGTCTGGACCCCTCATCACAGCACTGCCCATCCCTGGCCTCGCTGATATTTTATTTCACATGACTGCTTATTTAGGGAAATATTTATTTCCACCATGCATTCCTCAGCTCGATAGGCTTGGTGATGGTGGCTGCAGGTTCATCCAGGTTCCCTCAGAGCATTCAGAGATAATTTGCCCTGTTCTGAAGCAGAATTTCCCTCTCAGAGCTGTAACTGGGGAGCTGAGCACATCCATCCTTCCTCGGGAGCACACGGAGCGCTCCCTCTCACCGAGGGAGCACAAACTCTTTGCCCCTCTTCGCAGGAAGCTTCTCACTTCCACAAAGTTCAGCCAAACTCCTCCTCATCTTCTGACAGCTCTTGTGCTTCCAAATCAAATCACTCCTTATCTCCTTCCGTTCCTCTAATTCCACTTTTCTCCTTCTCCTGACACGCTCGTTTTGGCAGAGGAGCGCACTCTGCCAGTTTGCCATCTGCTGCTTCTCCTCTTGCACGGCGTCGCTTCGCTCAAGAGACTTTCCAGTGCACTTCAGAAAACTTGTTTTAGCTCTCCCCATCCCTTGCAGGATTTGTCCACTCATCTCCAAATTACCTTTTGCCTCTCCCTTGATGTGTCTCGAGGAGGCTAAATTGAGGTATTTTGTGGAAGCGTTGAAAATGCTGCAGTTATTTCATCCTGCTACGCCTTGGTGAAAATCTATGACAGTTTTTTTTTTTTTTTTCTAAAAACAAAAATCATTTGAATTCACTAAAAATGTATATTCTGCCGTCCTTGTAAAATGTAAAGATTCCTGCGGAGTAGCAGCCACAATTGGATGCGTGCTCCGCTTGCAGCTCCCTGCTGGAGAAAACTCCGTGTTTTTATATACGGTGACTAAATGCAAACACTTGCACATTTAGAATTACTTATTTTACTCCAAAGCGCTGAACAAAAGCCTTCTAATCAACAAGGTGCTCCTAATTTCATGTCTGTTGTTTCAGCAGACTAAATAAAGCCCTGCCAGTAAATATTTATGATCAAATTGATTTTAGAAACACGGGGTTTTTTTTTTGGTCTGATTTCTCTTATCCTTTGATAGACACTTAAATAAAATAAGCATATAGCATCGACTTCTGCTCTGTTACATTTCTGCAATGAATTAAAAAGAAAAGCATAAAACAGAACAGAAACGGCCTCATTATATAAAATTTGCTGGCCCATTATGTATAATTTGCTTAAATCTTTTGAGACGGAGTTACAGGTCTCGCACAGCCACGGCTGCAGCAGCTCCGTAGCGTCGAAAGTACATTCCCCTGCGTTAGTTTTTATTCACTAGTTAATATGCTTTAACATTTTCTACCAAATGTCTTGTCTAAACTATTTTTAAAAGAGCTCGCATTCTGCTACCGAAAGTCTAGTTCAATATTGCAGCGAAACCCAAAAAAAATCTGGAGGCGCTTTTGACATCCTGAACCGCGAAGCTCTTCCTTTGTGCTCCGTGCCCCAGAACGGGGAGGGATGAATTTAAAGGAGAGATTATTATCATATTTCCAGCCCCGTGAATTCACAGGATTCCTCGTGTGAATGAAGAAAGGAAACAGTCAAGCCAAATTCTCCTTGTGTTCTAAGTCTCGAAGATAAAACAAATGCTGCTGAACATAAGGTTTTAAGGCCAAATCCAAAAAAAGGATTTAGCAGTGAGGCAGACTTCAGTGCCTAAATCCAAAGCTGCATGACCAAAATATCGTCAGCTCCACTGTGGAAGTAATGAAACTGTCCTGGATGTCCCCCTACATGCCGAAATTTCTCTGATTTTCATCTTCCCCGTGTGCCCAGCTGCCTCAGCCTGAGGAGAGGGATGTCTGGCTCCCTCTGGAAGCCAGAAAGGAAGAGGAGCAGCTCGTGGATCCTGGAGCACATCCTCCCACACCCTGGCAGGCTCGGGCCCTGCAGGATTCAGTTGCTGCAACTCATTTTTCCCAAAAGTTCTGGATGGAATTGGTTTTGATGCCCCCCTCTCCATACCCTAAAGCTGGGCTTTTGGGGTGGTTTGGTCAGGAACTGTTTGTTGTCACCTTCGTGGAGGTCACCACGGCATTGTCCACCTCAGGGTGGAGATCAGACAGGGTGGCTTTATCCCCTAAAGATTTCCTTGGGTTTTACCTCAGTGTGGGGCATCCCCTAAAGATTTTGTTGCGATTTTATGTCTGTCTGAGGCATTTCTTAAAGATTTTCTTGGGTTTTTACCTCTGTGTGGGACATTCCTTTAAGATTTCCTTGGGATTTTACCCCTGTCTGAGGTATTCCCTAAAGATTTCCTTGGGATTTTGCCTCTGTCTGAGGTTTTCCCTAAAAATTTCCTTGGGATTTTGCCTCTTCTGAGGTATTCCCTAAGATTTCCTTGGGTTTTTTCCTCGTGTGGGACATTCCTTAAAGATTTTCTTGGGATTTTACTCTGTCTGAGGCATTTCCCTAAAGTTTCTCTTGGGATTTTACTCTTGGGCATTCCCTAAAGTTTTCCTTGGGATTTTACCTAGGAGGCATCCCTTAAAGATTTCCTTGGGATTTTACCTCTGTGTGGAGCATTCCCTAAAATGCTCCTAAAATCCCTAAATTTCCTTGGGATTTTGCCTCTGTCTGAGGTTTTCCCTAAAGATTTCCTTGGGATTTTGCCTCTGTGTGGGGCATCGCTAAAATTTTCCTTGGGATTTTGCCTCTTCTGAGGTATTCCCTAAAGATTTCCTTGGGATTTTTCCTCTGTGTGGGACATTCCTTAAAGATTTTCTTGGGATTTTACCTCTGTCTGAGGCATTCTCTAAAGTTTTCATTGGGATTTTGACTCTCTGTGGGGCATTCCCTAAAGTTTTCCTTGGGATTTTACCTAGGAGGCATCCCTTAAAGATTTCCTTGGGATTTTACCTCTGTGTGGAGCATTCCCTAAAATGCTCCTAAAATCCCTAAATTTCCTTGGGATTTTGCCTCTGTCTGAGGTTTTCCCTAAAGATTTCCTTGGGATTTTGCCTCTGTGTGGGACATTCCCTAAAGATTTCCTTGGGATTTTACCTCTGTCTGAGGCATTCCCTAAAAATTTCCTTGGGATTTTACCTATGAGGCATTCCCTAAAGTTTTCCTTGGGATTTTACCTCGATATGGGGATTAATGTGAGATGTGTTTTACCAGAGGTTGATCTGTGCCAGGTCTGGCCACAGCAGGAGGCTCCTGCACACCGAACCACAAACTTCAGCAACTTTTTGCTGTCATTGCTTGCTGTGAATGCACCAAATCTTGGCAGCAGGGTCAGGCTCCAGGACTTGCTGTGGAAGGTGTGATCCCATAGAGTGGGTTTTCCTTGGAGCCTTTTTCCTTTCAGGCCCATAAGTCCTCTGTTTTTATCGAATGGCAGCGCCAGGAAAAGCAGAGAAAATCCTCCCACCCCAGGTTGACAGAACAGGGATTTGGAAATCCCATTGTGAAGGGGGCTTTGAGATTCCTTTGTCTTTCATGGAATCCCAGAATGGTTTGGGATGGGAGAGACCTTAAATCTCATCCAGTATCACCCCCTGGCACAGACAGGGACACCTTCCACTGTCCCAGGGTGCTCCAAGCCCCATCCAACCTTCCCTTGGACACTTCCAGGGCCTCACCCCACACACAGGGAAGAATTTCTTCCTCATATCCCATCTAAACTGACTCTCTGTCAGTGGGAAACCATTCCCCTTGTCCTGTCACTCCAGGGCCATGTAAATTGTCTCTCTCCATCTTTTCTGTCAACTCCCTTCAGGTACTGGAAAACCAAAACTCTGTCACCCCAAATCCTCCTTTTCTCCAGGGTGAACAACCCCAATTCCCTCAGTGTTTTCTGAAGGCTGAGAAGGACAGGAATTTGGAGGATATCAGCATCTACATCACAAGCAGAGGATCTGATGACCTGCTTATTATTTTAAATTTGTGGATTTTTCCTACCTCCTCAAACCCTGTGGCCAGAAGTTTCATCCCTGCCATCATCATTGAGGTCTCTGAGAATCTGCAGGACTTAAAAGTTCACCCCTGTTAGGCTGAAATGTCCTTTTTGTTACTGGGGGAAGGCAGTGCTAATGTGTGAGAAATATCAGAATAATTTCCAGAAATGTTTCTGATTTGGGGAAGAAACCATCGGGAGGTTGTACATTCCAAAGGAGCTCAGAGCAGGAATCTCTGACTCTTTGGTATTCTCTTTAGTTTCCTCAAGAATTCAATCAGGATCTTCTTTAAAATGCTCCTGCAGTGGTAGTGATTGATTTCCTGTCAAATTTATGGATTGTGCAGTGGCAGCAGGAGGAGATTTCTCCCAAAGGATATAATTTGTTATCAGAAGCTTGGGGTTTGTTGGATTCCTGATTAAAGAAGGAATGGAATTTGGGATTGCTGTACCTTCCAAGTGTGATGTGCTGACATTTCTGCATCTGGATGCTGCACTTTTACTCTTTGAGGGCCAGATTATGTCTCTATTATGGAAAAAAAGTTATTTTTTGTGGTGTGATTTCCAAGAGAAGGGAGAAGTAAAGCATCAGAGTCTGGAGCATAAATGTTTATTTTCAGTGGATCCACATTTAACAAAATTCTAATCAACAAAGTTCTCCTAATTTCAGGTCTGTTATTTCAGCAACCACGAGAAGAAGCTCTTTACATCCCATCAGGAGGAACCTTTGTAAGGAATTCCACAGCAAATATTAGGCTAAAACTACTTTTTTTAAGCTGTGGGTTGATACTATAGAATAAAATCTTTAATGAGCTCAAGGAAGCTTCACTTCAAGGCTGCATTTGTTGTTTGAAACATTAAAATTGCCCCTTTGACATCAAATACAAACCACTGAGGCGTTGCTGCTGTGCTCGGTAGCTGGGCCTGTCTTCAGAATGATTTTTCTACCCCAAATTTGTGTCTTGCTGTCCTTTCCAGCTGCAGGACATTAAAACCTCACGATGAAAATGGTGGGAATGCCTAACCCAAGGAGAAAGACAAAAGCAAACGGGATCACAGTGGAATTAAATCTTTCGTGCCAGGCTGCGACGGGAGCTCACACCGAGTGACCGATTTGCGTTTTGTCAGCTTGGCTTTTTTTCAAGAAACATTTCTGGCCACGAGAGACTGGGGTTTGTAACTGCAGGGCTGGATTTTTTCAGGGCTTTGTCCCGTGGTGAAGGAGAGAGCGTCCATTGACTTCAGCTGGAGCGGGATCAAGCCCTTTGGACACGCCACAAAAAGTCTCCCCCAAGCCTATGAACTTGAGCCCGGTATTTATCAGGCCTGTGTCATATTAGATGTCGAAATCGGGCAACAATTGTGTTTTCACACAGCTTTGGCAAGAAACCAGGAGAGGCTCAGGGCCTTCACTGACTTTCTCATGGAGAGAGGCTGGAGGAAATATTTTTACAGCGTGCTGTAGGGAGAAACTTGGTGGTTTGCTCCCTGTTGTCTGTGGTGTTCCTTGGCCCTGCAGAGCCTCTTTCCTCCATTTCTTTGAAACTCATATTTTAACCGGTATTTATGGGTGGAAAGGCCCTTCAGCTCCTCAAGGATTGTGGTGAATCCATCAGGCTGAGCCACTGCTCCTCCTCTTTCAGCTCCTGTGCTCTCTGGTGAAATATCCCAGGACGTGAGCTAAGAGGTTTTATTGGTAGGGATGTGTGATTGCTTTCTGAAATGAATTGTTGAGTCTCATTTAACTTAAATACACATTTTCTCACACTGGTCTTGGATAAATTTAGTCTGGGGATCAACAATGCTGAAAAAGAGACAGAAAACCAGTATTTTCCCCCCCAATATTTGCATGATGTTAAATGTGCCATTAAAGTGGTGAGACTTAGGAGATGGACCTAATGGACTGTGATAATATATAATCCATCCCTGCAAGATAATCTCTGTATTCACAGGATTGTCACAGTCATATGCAAGTCATCCACCGAGATCGCTGTAATCAGCCCACTGTCAGCGCTCCTTTTCATTTCCAAATGCACATCTCGGGGCTGCCTCCATCTGCTCCGGCCCGGCTCCCAGGCGTTTTACAGCTGAGAGATAATATCTGCTGATAGGGTTTATCATTAAACCCGTTCCTTGTTTGTTTGGATGTTATCTCCCGCCAGATTGATAAAGCATTCAAAACCTATGCAGAATATAAATTGTGAGGGGAGGCATGGGAATGTGCCAGCAGCTGGCTCGGTGCTGGCCCTGCGGGGACATTTCCAGGCTTTTGAGGTGCCCTCTGTGCAGAGAGAGGGGGCCCCAGCAGCTCCTGGGATGGGCGATGACATTCTTGAAGTTTTTTTGAACTTTGGCTGTTTTGTGTCGTTGTCTCCGGGTTTTGCAATGGCGGGGAAGGGAAAGTGTGGGAACCCGATCAGCAGCGGCTGTCTGAGCCCTTCCAAAAGGCCCCGAGGCAAATTCTATTAATTAAAAGAAAGAGGAAACTCTGTGGGTCTGGGGTTCCACAGGCGTTTCAGTGTGTGGGGCAGACACTTTGGTGCAGGGCTGCCCTTTGTGGGGTTGCTCTGGGGTTGGCCATGGCCCAGCACTGCTTGGATTTCCCTGCTCGGGCTCCCAGGGAAATCAGCTCTGGGCTAGGGGCTGTGTCCTGCCTTCTGCGAGGTCCTGTGGGATGGAAGGATGGTGGCTTTGTGTCCTACAGGGGCTGTATCCTATAGATGGGCTCTGTCTTGCAGGGTCTGTGTCCTACAGGGTCAGTGCCCTACAAGAATTGTGTCCTACAGGGACTGTGTCCTGCAGAGGGCCTGTGATCCTCAGGCAGGCTGTATCCTACAAGGGCTGTGTCCTACAGAGGCTGTGTCCTGCAAGGGCTGTGTCCTACAAGAACTATGTCATACAGGGGCTGTGCCCTACAAGAACTGTGTCCTGTGCGGGCTGTGTCCTGCCTTCTGCGAGGTCCTGTGGGATGGAGGGACAGTGGTTTTGTGACCTACAGAGGCCTGTGTCCTGCAAGGGCTGTGACCTCCAGGAGCTGTATCCTACAAGGGCTGTGTCCTACAGAGGCTGTGCCTTACAAGGACTGTGCCCTATAGGAGCTGTGTCCTACAGGGGCTGTGCCCTACAGAGTCTGTGTCCTACAGGGGCTGTGCCTTGCAGAGGTGATGTCCTACAGAGGGGCTGTGTCCTACAGAGCTGTGCCCTACAGAGGTGCTTTGTCCTACAGAGCTGCATCTTACTGACGGGCTTTGTCCTACAGGGTTTGTGTTCTAAGGGCTGTGACCTACAGGGGCTGTGTCCTACAGTGGTCTGTGCCCTACACAGCAGCTCTGTCCCACCAGGTTTCTCACAGCCCTCCCAGCCCCGTGCCCTTTGAGATGGAGGTTTCCAGCCATCTCCCGAGCTCTCCCAGAGCAGGGAATCCCCGCCATCTCTCTCTCCCTGACAGCACCAGGCTCATCCCAGTCTGGCCGTGGGTCAGGGACCAGGCTGTCACAGACCCACAGCAGGGTTGGGATGGAGTGGGCTCTGTGGCACAGCTCTGGGATAGGGATTATCACCCTGGGAACCCCCTTCCTGTAGGATCGGGGTGCTCTCAGCCATCCTGCCCTCTCCGCTCCCCTTCCCGTGCCTCCTCCCAGCCCCACAAGTTTCCAGAGAAGGTATTTTTAAAGCCTACATTGTCAACGTGCTCCTCCAATTTGGCTGTCCCTTCGCTGCCATATGTCCCTGGCAAGTGGCTGCCGCTGAAGCGAGCCCCCCTGACAGCCAGCACAGAATCTGTCAATCACGGCCACATCCATCCCGGCACTTGACAGGCCCCGGGGACCACCTGCTCGTGGGAACGGCTCCTTCCCCTCATCCCCCAAAAGCTGTCCTCCCCGATCAAACACCTGCTCCTTCCTGGATCCCCAACTCCTGCCACATTTCCATTCTCCTCATTCCGTCACCTGGGAGGAAAATGAGAATCCCAGGGCTACCTGTCAGTGGTAATAACGGGCGCAAAGAGGAGCAGCTGAAGCGACGCGTGGCTCTTGTTGATCTTCTAGGCATTGGCTCGCACGAGCGTTGAGTTTGTCATCCCAAAGGCACTTCCAGCTCCTCTCTGAAATCAGATTTTGAATTTTGTGGCATCCTGTGTGTTGTGAGCCCCCAAAGTTTGCACGAGGATCTGGCTGCTCCTCGCTGTCGCTGCTACAAAGCCCCGCAGAACTTTAGACATGAAAAAACGTGAAAATGATAAACATTACTGAACGTGCTGTTATTGCAACCCGATATTTCAATTATTACTGAATTTGTTGTTTGTGTTTGGCTTGAATTTCAGGGCCTGAGCCTTTGGTTTCACTCTCTGAAGAGAGGAGCGCTTGGTTTCAGGGGTGGCCTCAGACAGGAAATTTCCCTTGGGTGGCGAGAGCCGGTCCAACAACTCTATTTTTAGGTTGATAAAAAAATTGAACAGAAACCAAAAATAGCCAGATATCGAGCAGATTTGCTACACTGCAGGATAAAATACCTATGGCTGAAAACATAATGAGGAAAACTGCAATTATAGGGGCCACCAAAAACTTGTAGTTACCGTGTTTTCTTCTCCAGCTGGTGTGGAAACTTTTTTCTCACTTTTTCCCAGTTCTTGAGGACAGAAGCTGGTAGAAAATGGGAGTTGGGTTGCAAGAGATGTGCAGGGGAAATGGGGAAATTGCACTTGAGAACTGCCTACAGCCCCTTAAAAAAAGAATGAAAAATCGGTTTCTGAGACGCCTTTATTTATTTAAGTAGCAATCTTTATTAACCAGCAAGTTGCACCAGCAGAATATCAAAGATATCAAAGAGCTCTTCTGCTACATTTGGCTTTTCAGATTACCAAAAATCTTCATTCTGTTTGCTCTGTCTGTTTAATTATTGGCCTTTTCCACCTCCATTCAGACAGGACCTTCTGATTTCCTTTTCAGCCATCGAGTTCTGCTCTGTTTTTTGACTTTCTCTTGTGGGTGAACCAAGTCTTTCTGGGAAGAAGTGCAAATGACTGAAGATATTTCCAGTTGCCTTTAAAGTCTGATTTGGAAACACTATTCTGATTTACTGACTGATGGGAAAATGTCTGATGCAATTTTGGAGGTCTTAAATCTTTAGTTTAAAAAATCTTTAATTATGATTGCTTTTTTTTTTTTTTTTTTTTTTTTTTTTTTCAGCTTATTATCTATTCCTTGGCATTGTGTAAAATATTTTTCCTGATCAGAGGTCAGATGGAAATGAAATTATGTTTTCAGAAGAAGCTACGCCATAAATGAGTAGAAACGGGCAGGTTTAGGAGGAACATTAATCTGATTAATTCCTGAAAACAAAAAATAGAGGAGAAAGCGTAGCATTGATTAGAAGGGTTTAAGGGGAAAATTAAAGACTTTAATTATAACTAGATTTAAATTATAGCTAGAATTAAAGGGCATGAACATTAATGGTTACTTAACAAAGGAGGTGCCTCCTTTCTTCTTCCCAATTGTATTTTTTTGATCATTTTCTAATAAAACATAAAACCTCCCTAGCACATTTTGTTCCAGTTTTTAAAGGTCACCGCATTTACACTTTAAGTAAATCAAGATGCAGGGAATGACGCACCCCGGCCAAATATTTTCATCAGTATAAAAAGGCATTGAAAATCTACTTTTTGACTCTCTTACTTTTATATTTTTTTTTTTTAATGGAAAGCCTCAGCAGTGCCCCAAAGCTCTGTCGTTTCCTCCTGCTCCTTTATGGTTTCCCATGTGACGCTTCCGTTTCTCCGCGCTTTGGTGTGGCGAGCCCGCGGTCCCATATCCTGCATTTCCATGGGAATATCTGCGGTGCCTCTGCCTTATCTCCTCAGCCCGGGGCTGGGTGGCCACCAGGCTCCTCAGGAAAGGCTCCAGGAGATGGTGGAGCCACCCTGGGCCGAGGCACATTAGCCATGGTTGGTCATGAGCCCTTCAGGAGGGACGGCTCGGCCCTTTGAGGGGTGGGAAAGGCAGATCTGAGTGGCTGCGGGGCCAAATTGAAGGTTTTTTTATGGGAAGGACAGCACTGAGGAGGCTCAGGGGGGACCTCCTCACTCTCCAGAACTCCCCAAAATGATGTTGTGTAAGGCGGGGGTCGGGTTCTGCTCTGGAGGAACAAGCCACAGGAGAAGAGGAAAACACCTTGAGTTGCTCCAGAGAGGATTTAGGTTGGATATTGGGAAAATTTCCTCACTGAAAGGGCTGCCCAGCCCTGTCCCAGCTACCAGGGAGGTGGTGGATCCCCATCCCTGGAGGGGTTCAAAGACATGTGGATGTGGCACTTGGGGACATGGTGGCCTTGGCAGTGCTGGGGGAATGGTTCGATCTTCTCAAAGATATTTCCTGACCTAAATTCCTCCAGGATTTCATGCTGGAATGTCTAAAAGTGGCCTCACTGTAACCTACTGGAGCTGCTTTCATGCCATGCAGTCCTCGTGCATCATCAGAGACTCCTGCCCTGGTAAAATTCCTGCTCTGCCATTTGCTTTGGTGAGGCCACAGTTTTGTCCTGGTTTCACTTGTTTTTATCTTTCCTGACCTACTTTTCCTGCTGCAGACCCAGTACATGTGAAGGCGAGCAGAGTTAGGATTCAGTTCTGAGTCAAGCAGCCAGGATGAAAAAAAAAGAAGAAAAAAAAAATTAGCTGTAAAAAATCTGTCTGCCAAATCTTTGTTGTTTAGTAATGCGTGACTTGGAAAGAATCCAGACCCGGAGTAAGTTTGCACGGCTCGTATTAAAAAAAAAAAAAAACAACAAACCCAACACCAACCCTCTGCTTCTCTCCTTCCAGCCTGATTTCATCTGGAAATTACCAAGATGCCATAAATATGAGAACCTCCAGCCCCAAATTTCAGAGGCAGAGCTGCTGCAAGAGGGAAACTTGATCCCGCAGCAGCAGAAAGGGGTTTGGGTTTATATTTAGTGCCTCGCATACTTGCTGGGTGATTAGAGCCTTCCCCGTTTTTCTGGCATGGGGGAAATGGTATGCTAAGACAGGATATAATCCTTTCACACTCCGCAGGCAATGTCACAGTGTGATGTTGGCACCGTGTTAGGCTTCCTTAACCCTACAACATGTTGCATATTCCCTCTTGGCAGGGTTTTCCAGGCTGCAGGCAGTAACCCAGGAGTAATCTTATTACCTATATCCAACTGGATGGGCATGGAACGGGGGTGCTGAGCAGTCGCAGCCGCTCGGGATTCAATTAAAAACTGTTGGTTCAGTTCATTCCTGGGAGTCTGGAGCAGATTTCTTCAGCCTCCTCTTGGAACCGACGCGTTCATTGAGAATTTTCTGAAATAACAAACATAAACTGCTGGTGTTCCTTCAGCGCTCGAATTGCGTCTGAAATGACTTTTGCAACATGTTTTGTAGATAAATGCGAGCAATATCCTTAATTATCTATACAGTTCATGCTGTTTGGAATCCTTATTTCCACCAAATTGGTCGAAAGGGTTTTATTTTGGAGAAAATACACAGCTTGCACAGGTATTTCTTTGCTGCATCTCTGCAAGTTTATCTCCTTTCCCTGCTGCACAGCACAGCTCATTCAGGACCACTGGAATTGAACTTTAGAATGATTAGGTTGGAAAAAACCTCCAAGATCTTCAAGTCCAACCTTTGACCAAAAGGTCCTCAACCTTGCCTCAGACAAAAAACAAAAACCCACAAAAAACCCCTGGAAAACCAGAGGATTTTATCAACAACCATTGCAGCAAAATAGATTATTTTTTTTTTTTTTTACAAAAGAGGTGTTTATTCTCTTGCGCCTTTCCACTCCACATATTTATGTAGAAGAGAGGAAAAGAACAGAGAAATTGGATGTAAATATTGTGGCTGGTGGGCCTTGGTGCAGTGATTAACATTAACAGGATTAATTTTAAAAGACAACCCATAAATATATCTATATTTATATACACACACGTGTTTTGCACCAAGTTCTGTGGGAGGAAAAGTCAAACCTCTTCTCACCACCATTTCACAGTGCTTAGGTGCACCATTTCATCAAAGCCATCTTGAAATAATTTTTTTGCTGCCCAAACTCTTCCAGCCCATTTCAACCCTCTGTTATTTGTCATGAATCAGTAAATGAAAGGAACGGGTCAAACCTTGTGAGTCACTGAGATTTTTAGAATTTTGTTGGTGTATTTCGCAAGATTTCTGCTGCTTTAATTAACAACAGAAAAGCAAAATGTATCTGTTTGGGCCATAGGGGCAAATTTCAGTGACATTTCTATAAAATAATGGTAGAGAAAAGGACAAAAGGCATTTCTAGACTTTTGCCTCTCCTCGGGTTTCCCTGTTGATGCCAAAGCTGTAAATCACATCCCAGCCCTTTTTTTGGTGCTCCTTAACCACATTCCCACCACCAGCGTGCTGCTCTCATCAACAAATAACAGCTCAGATTAATTAAAATGGATAATTGCGTTTGAAACCATGATTTATTGGAGTTCAAAAACACATCCTTTAAAATAATGCTGAGGTCTGAAGGTTTCTTGTGGGGTTTTTTGCCCCCGGTCTGGCGTTAATCCTATGGGGTGCATGGTTTGAATGATCTTATAGGAAGTTTCATATGGGAATGGAACATAAATGTGATGTTTTCTCAGTGAGGTGAGAAGGATATTTCAGATTTCACTCATCCCTGGGTTTTTCCCAATAAAATTATTCACTGGTTCTGCTCAAAGGGGTTGCAAACACATAATCAAGTATAATTTAAAAATTAACAGCACACAAACTTGGAAGTTGAATTTGTGAAATTGTTTGCCCTGATTTTTTTTCATCATTCTAATAAATAACTTCCTGCTCCTCCCCTGAACCATGAATATCAACAAAACTCATTCCCTGGGCACCCAGGTATCAATTATTTCAATTGAGAGATCTTTTTCTCGACTTTCTAACCCCAAATAAGCTGCTCTTTAGGGTCATATGTATTTTCATTGCTAGCAGAATGGCAGATCACGAGTGCAGAACCCGAATTTATAATGTTTGGAGACTGAATTTCTGAGCACGAGGTGAAAATCAGCTCCTTGCCACACAAGTGTGTCAGTCCATTTTGATATCCAGCCGTTGGATTCTCCCTTCTTTTCCTTTTTTTCTTGGCCAAATTTATCCTTTGAGGTCGGAGCAAAGGCTGGACGGTGTGGTAGACACAGGGAAGTTTTATAAAATATACATAGAGGGCTACCAGTGGTGTAACAGGCAGAATTATCTCCATCCTCATACAATATGAAACAGCAGCTCCAGGACAGCTCATTCCTCTATCAACCCATGGACATTTTCCCTTCCCACTTCCAAGTTTTCTTTGGTGGAGTTTCAGCGTTTTGGGCCTGCTGGATTTTAGCAAACCTGTGTTTGCAGCGGGCCTGGTTGGAGCTTTGGGCTTTGATGCACAAACACCTCAAAGGTTTTTTTTTTCCAAACAAACCGTTTGTTTGGAAAAGCCTCAGCGGTGACCACATCGGTCTGCGCTGGACCAGAGCCAACCTCGATGTGAGAGGGATCCATGCAACATCTCAGAAGGGAGAGATTCGTTTATTTTATCCCAAAAAAACCAAAATTTCCACTGCGAGGGAGGGGGAGAACCCAAAGCACAATTGCAAAGCTCAGCCTGAGAACAGATTTGTTCCCCGCTGGAGATCCTGTGTGGAATAAAGCGCTCCCTGCGCTCCCTTCTTTTCCAGATGTGTTTTCCATGTTTCAGAGCACTAATTGTGTCCCAGCTGGGTTTTATGGGGCTGCACCTGTGGTTGAACAATTCAGGATTCTTGGAGCTGCTGGAGGGGGCGGTGGCCTCAAGGGGATGGCAGGACCTGTGATCCCCCCGGAGCGTGGTGCCTCCTGAGCGCTAATACCTGCCCAGCAGATGTTGTAAACACCCTGCCCAGACTCCCAGCACATGTTGCCCTGCTCCAAAGGCCCCTTTTAATGCTGCTGCCATTGCTAATCTAAATCTGTTGTGGGGAGAAGGATTATTGCCCTGTGCCCTGGAGTGGGGGGGTTGGGAGTTCCTGATGAGCATCCAGAGCTCAGAGTTTGTGTTCATCCAAGACCCGGCTCGTTCTGCTGCTGGGGTTTGCAGAGAGCAGATAAAACGGGGATTTAGGGATTGGGATAGGCACAGATCCAGGGTTTTTACCTGGGGGAGTGGAAGGAGCTGCCCTTTTCCCCAGGCACATCAAGATCTGTTTTATTCCCACCAATATCCCCAGCCCTAAGCCCATCCCACTGCCTGGTTTTGGTTTAAACTGGCCAATACAGAGATGTGGGCAGTGCCCATCACCTTCTGGAGCTCCTGTCCTGGCTGGTGTGGGGAAATCTGCATTGGGAATTTCCTGAGAGCTGCCACAGATCAAACCAAAAATTTATTATTCATTGGAAGGGCGAAATAACAGAAATGGGCTCGTTCCAGGTGTTCTCCCAACCACCAGCAGTGCCCAGAGAGGCCTGGTGATGTGAGGATGCATTGCAGGAAACCTCTCTGCTGTATCAAGAGAATTGTTCTGAAAACTCTCACGTTGGGTGTGTGTGTCCCTGGAGAATTCAAGAATTTTCCCATGGAAATCGAAATTTATTTTTTTTTTAAGAAAAGGAAAAAAAAAAAAAAGAAAAAGAAAAAAAAAAAAAAAAAAGAAAAGATCCAAGCCTGGATTTGTGTGCAGTGGTTAAGGATGGTGTAATGTTCGTTTTCATATCTCATATGTGTGTTTCATTTCATATCACGTCAGAAGAGACGAGGTTTTTGCAACAGGATGTTTCTTTGTGGGATATTTTGGGTTTGGAATTGATGTTGAACAGCCAAATCCACACACCCAAGCCCAGAGCTCACCAAAACCCGGGACAGTGCTGGAAACAGGAGCAAATTAGACAATTAAAGGTGATGATTAATATGTCAGCTGAAAAATCATCCCTGAATGTCTCACCTTGACAAAACCCCACCAATTTCTGCCCCCTCGTGCTGCTGCTTGGCCCTGGAGAGGGAATTTTAATCCATTTTTAAAAGGAGGGAGCTGCAGGCTGCCGAGCTCTGGCCTGTTCTGCATTATTGAAGAGCAGACTTTGGGTCATTATTAATGCACAGGAGCACCCAGACCTTCTCCCCGTGGTTAAACATGCAGATCTTGGGAGATTAGGGCAGGATAAAACTCAATATTTTTCAGACTTAAGGGAGCTCAGCAGCGTCAAAAATCCCCTAAAAATGGGGAAGGCACTTCTCTCTCTCAAGTTTAAGTGGCAATTTGGGTTTGTTGGGTCAGCCCTGGTTAAAGGACATCCTTTGGGGTGAAGAAGAAATCTTCTGCAGGGTCTGGAAGATTTTTTTTAAAACTCTCCCAGCTCTTGGGAGCAGGGTCAGGAGTGGCTGCTCCAGCTGCTCCAAGAACACTTTCAGGCAATGCTCTCTGACAGGGATTCATTTTCCACAGCTGCCCCTGGACTGGGCAAGCAGAAATGGGGAATATCCACAAAAAACGGGGTCCAGGCAGCAGGGAAAGGAGCAGTGAAAGGGCTGCTGCTGCAGAAATTGGCTTCCATTTTTGGGTTCTGCTGCTTTCTGCATCCAAAATCTGCTCAGTCTCCCCAGAAAAGTGAGGATGTAGAATCTCAGACTGGAAAAACTCTCTGAGATTGGGTTCATTTTTCCCTCAGAGCTGCCAAAGCCACCCCTAACCCGTGTCCCCAAGTGCCACCTCCCCACAATTTTTAAACCCCCCAGAGACGGGGAATTTTTGCCAAGGGGGTACCAAAAGTTTTCCTTTCCCTGCTGCTGTATCTGCTGCTCACAGCAGAGCTCAGGGGTTCGAGCTGGCAGGAAAATGCAGCTTTTTGAGGAGGTTTTGCTGCAGATTCCAGGGTTTTCCTGAGGAAGGTGCACACGCTGTAATTAACTCCAGCACATCCCACCGTTCTCGCGCTCGGGCCATCGTCTCACAGAGATTACAACTCCGAGACATTCCCAGACAAATGGAAACAGAGTGTGCTCACCCAGATGGATAAAAAAACCCTCTGGTAATGACAGACAAACTGTGGAACAGGACAGGAATGTCATGCATGATCAGGTATTTCAGCTCGAGCGTTCAGGGGTTTTTTAATTTTTTTTTTTTTTTTATTTTCCCTTCAAGTCTTTGGGGAAGGTGGGTTCAGCAGCTCAAGAAAAGAGATGCCAGAGTTTCTGACAAGTTAATTAAGCTTTCACTTCTGAGTATTATATGTACAGTGAAGAAAAGAAATTTAATTGTCTTTGCAGTGCCTGACAAACCCCAAGAAAAATGCCTGCATATTTTCTCAGTTTTGTCTCTATTTTTGATACTTATTCAGTGTGAGCATTATACTTTCATGGCTTTAATTAAAAGCCAACTTTTGGAAGCTTCTCCAATGGTAGTTTTGGTACAGAGATGTGTGCCTTTAAAGAAATATTTATGTGAAATCCAGAGCCTAAAAGGAAGGAGAGAGGCTGGAAAATGGTTCAGCTGCCTCCCTTTGGATATTTTGGATATTTTCTCCCTTTTGGATATTTTGTCCGATCACCTCCCACCTCCTGATGTTTCAGGGAACTCGTGAAGAGGAGGGAATGCTGCTTTGTCCACTTCCAGGAATTTAGGAGCTCTGAGTCCTCATCCAAACATGACAAGCAATTTTCTGCCACGGTTAAGCCCCAAATTTCTCAAAAAGTATTCTTATTTTAATTATCCTGTGCAGTGCATAAGTATTAGGTTTATAAATATCTTCATAAAAATTCCTGGAGGATGAGTAGGACAGGAGAAGAGGAAACAGCCTCAGGTTGGGCCAGGGGAGGTTTAGGTGGGAAATTAGGGAAAATTTATC
Organism: Malurus cyaneus samueli; assembly: GCA_009741485.1. Classification (NCBI taxonomy): domain Eukaryota; kingdom Metazoa; phylum Chordata; class Aves; order Passeriformes; family Maluridae; genus Malurus; species Malurus cyaneus. The sequence continues at coordinate 1,026,932 of CM019220.1, forward strand.
AATGGAAAAGGCTGTCCAGCCCTGGCACAGCTGCCCAGGGCAGTCCCCATCCCTGAAAAATATTTTAAAAATATGTGTTTGTGGCACTTGGGGAATGGGACAGGAGTGGCTTTGGCAGGGAATGGTTGGATGATCTGAAGGGATTTTCCAACCTGAATGATTCCATGATCTATGATTCTCTATTTTTTCATCTTTTCATCTTCAGCCATCCTGCCCTTTGCTGGGACAGCTGTTAAAATAAAGTTGCTGTAAAATCGAGAGTGGCACAGAGAACATGAATAATGAATGATTATTCATTATTTCATGATAATTCAATAATGAAAGAATTGAAATTATCAGGCAGCTGGGTAAAAAGAAATAAAAGGATTGCTTATTCACAGAATCCTGGAATATCTGGAGTTGGAAGGGCCCCACAAGGATCCTGCCCTTGGTTTTTAGGAGGGCAGCAGAAATCAGGAGTTCTCTAAAGGGTTACCCAGAACTGGAGGCACAAATTTCTTTGTGGCTGCTAAAACTAAAATGGTATTTCCAGGGATTTCTGTTCTTCCAGCAGGAGCTCCTGGTCAGAGGGCTGTTCTGGGATTGACTCAGTGATCCCAAAGGGTCAGAATTTGATGATCCCAAAGGGTCAGAATTTGATGATCCCTTCCAGTTCAGGCTGAATTTGTGTGTGACCCTTCCAGTTCAGGCTGCTCTGTGACACTTTGCACTAACAACATTTCACTTTTTAAAAAGGAACCAGAACCAAAATGCTGAGGCTGCAAGCTCAGGAACTGTGGAGGTTTGCCAGGAGAAATGCACATTTTTCAGGTGACTGTTTCCCACACTCACTCATAAAAAACAGCACCACCTTGTAATCACAAATGAGCTTTGGAAAGTTTTTTCCAGGCCACTTGGAGCTGTGTTCAAGGAGAGCAGGGACATCCATCCCTGAGGTTTTCTGGGAAATTTCAACACCCCTGTATTCAGCATCTTTATTTTTTTTTTTGGCAGCCATTTATTTTTTAAGAGGTACAGAACTCATTAAGACGAGATGGGGCGAAAGATGGAATGAACTTCATCCCCAAACTGATTTAGAGCTCAGTCACGTGGCAGCCAGGCCCAGCTTTGCTCACACAGCACACGGCAGTGACACGTTTGGGGATCGCAGCTGAGAACAAATCTGACAGATCTGCACACCGAATGTTGAGTTTTGAAACAGGGGGGGAAAAAAAAAAAAACCCATCCCGATTGGAAATGTTTCCTTGGAAAGCTGTGAATCTGCCTCAGGATGGCCTGGGAATGGTGTGGGTATGCAGGAAGCAGGGGTTGTGTTCCTGGGTTTCTCCAGGTGATGATTTCTGATGCTCTGGTCAGTCCTGGGTGTTTCCAGAATAGAGAATTCTGTCAGGCTTCCAAGTGACAGTAGGGACATGGAGCATCCATAGTTTTGTTTGGAGATCACACAGAAATCACCCTGCAGCTCCTTTGGAGTGTGTTCAGGGAAGGGAATGGAGCTGGGAAGGGTCTGGAGCCCCAGGAGTGGCTGAGGGAGCTGGGAAAGGGGCTGAGCCTGGAGAAAAGGGGGATCAGGGGGGACCTTGTGGCTCTGCACAACTCCCTGACAGGAGGGGACAGCCGGGGGATTTGGGACTGCTCCAGGGAACAGGGACAGGAGGAGAGGGAACGGCTTCAGGCTGAGCCAGGGGAGTTTTGTTTGGATATTGGGAAAAAATTCAGACTGGAAAAGCTCTCCAACTCCATCCCAGCTGCCCAGGGCAGTGCTGGATCCCCATCCCTACAGGGATTTCAAATCCATGTGGATGTGGCCCTTGGGGACAGGGATGTGCTGGGAAGGGTTGTGCTCCATAATGTTGGAGGTTTTTCCAACCCAAACAATTGCACGGTTCTGTGATCCTGCCTGCAGGCAGAGATACAGGAATTGCTCAGGGTTAAGGAGTCAAGGAACACTCCTACTGCTTTTGATATTTTGGATATTTTCTTTTGGATATTTTGTTCCTCCCATCCTGATGTTTCAGGTGAAGGAGGGGAATGCGCTTTGTCCACTTCCAGGAATTTAGGAGCTCTGAGTCTCATCCAAACATGACAAGCAATTTTGCCGTTAAGCCCACTCAAAAGTATTCTTATTTTAATTATCCTGTGCAGTGCAAATATTAGGTTTATAAATATTCATAAAAATTCTGGAGGATGAGTAGGACAGGAGAGGAAACAGCCTCAGGTTGGGCCAGGGGAGGTTTAGGTGGAAATTAGGGAAATTTATCAATGGAAAGGCGTCCACCTGGCACAGCTGCCCAGGGCAGTCCCATCCTGAAATATTTTAAAATATGGTTTTGTGGCACTTGGGGATGGGACAGGAGTGGCTTTGGCAGGGAATGGTTGGATGATCTGAGGGATTTTCCAACCTGATGATTCCATGATCTATGATTCTCTATTTTTTCATCTTTTCATCTTCAGCCATCCTGCCCTTTGCTGGGACGAGCTGTTAAAATAAAGTTGCTGTAAAATCGAGAGTGGCACAGAGAACATGAATAATGAATGATTATTCATTATTTCATGATAATTCAATAATGAAAGAATTGAAATTACCAGGCAGCTGGGTAAAAAGAAATAAAAGGATTGCTTATTCACAGAATCCTGGAATATCTGAGTTGGAAGGGCCCCACAAGGATCCTGCCCTTGGTTTTAGGAGGGCAGCAGAAATCAGGAGTTCTCTAAAGGGTTACCCAGAACTGGAGGCACAAATTTCTTTGTGGCTGCTAAAACTAA
>CM019220.1:1041780-1144601 GCA_009741485.1 Malurus cyaneus samueli
AGAGTTTGAAAAGTGGTGAATTCTTCTCGCTGAAACGCCGGAGAATGGCAGATTGTGCAAGAGCTCTTAAAAAGATGGAAAAAGGGGGGATCAGTAATGATTCTGTGTGTTTGCTGTCTTGAGAAACAGGCTGGGAATGAACTGTTCCCTGCTCTGGGCTCTTGTTGAACAAACCCTTCTCCTGGATGTTTTCAACCCACTTCCAAGGGAAATTTTCCCATCCTACTCAAGAGCATCAAAATCTGAAAGAAGGATGAGAAGATGCTGTAATTCAAAATCATGTGAAATATTGAGAATAATTTCAGTTAATTATTAACTTTTCTGCAGTTCCTGGCCGTCCTTTCTTCTGGTACAGGGAGCAGGTTTGGGAGGCACCTCCTGATTTTTTCCCCTGGATTTCTTGTGGCACAGGCAATTCCCTGTTCCCTCCTGCAGGAAATCACCCCAAATCACAGCTCCCCACGTGGATTTGGTGCTGTGATCATGCAAATCTGTGCAGAGCAATTTGCTTTCTCCTTCCAAAATCTGACACAAAACACAGAGGGAGGGCTATTTTGGGAGTCCAGAGAATTTTCCTTCCTCTCCATTCCCTACCCTGAGCAATAAGAGATTGAAACCTTCCCATGAAAATCAGGAAAATTGGGATTGATTGACTGACAGTTTCCCATGAAAAAATTTTGGTGGATGATCCCAACTCTTAAAGATGTTATAAACTCACAGAAATTAAACTTCTTTTTCAGGGGGATGGTCTCTGTTCTTCAAAACGTAATAGTTTTCATTGTCCATATAAAGGCTCTGAGCTTTTCTCAGGATTTTTTCTGAATTTCCTCTGTATTTTTTTTTTTTTATTTTTTTTCCAGTGAAGCTTCTGGGTTGGAAATGAGAAGTGTGGCTCGAGGTCTGGTGATTAAAGGGAGCTTTAAATGTGTGAAACATATCTCACAATTAAAGTCTGCACAGGGAGAGCAGTTAATATCACAATTAACCTTTGCTAAAATGCCCACGATACTCTATTCTATTTTATTTGATTAGAATTATTATAGTGCATATAGAAATATAATAAATGCAATTAATATAATTCAACATCTATTTTTCTGGTGTAATAAATCCAAGTTTGGGATGTACATCACTAGAAAAACAACCATGAGAAATTAAGCTGCGTTTTGCTCACCTGATTTTGGGCCTTATTTAAATCTGGTCAAAGATCCCAGGAAGAAATTTCAGTGGTGGGGGCAAAGAGTCATGGGGGAGAAAAATTAAAAAAGAATATCTAATTTATTGATTATTGTGCCAGGACTGGGTCTTCAATGTGAAAAGAGTGGAGCTGGGAGAGAGCCGTGACACGAGTGCAGGCTGGAGATGAATTCCCCTGGAGAAGGGAAAGGGATCCAGGGAGAGCTCAGAGCCCCTTTTGGGCCTGAAGGGGCTCCAGGAGAGCTGGAGAGGGACTGGGGCAAGGATGGAGGGACAGGACCCAGGAATGGGGTCACACTGCCAGAGGGCAGGATGGGTGGGATATTGGGAATTGGGAATTGTTCCTGGGAGGGCTGGGATGGAATTCCACCCCGGATCCCTGAAATGTCAAGGCCAGGCTGGAGCACCGGACAGTGGGAAATGTCCCTGCCCATGGCAGGGGTAACTGGATGAGATTTAAATCCTTTCTGCCCAATCCACTCTGGGATTTTTTGATCATCCCACGTCACCCAGCTTGGGATGGGATCAGGCCAGTTTGGAACTGGACATCAACTCCAGATCCTTTTGTCTTTAATTAGGAATTTTTCCCTCTCTCTAAATGGTCTGGAAGATTCCAAATATCCAGGCACAATCACTTTCACTCCCACTATTTATGGAAGGGGTTTCCTCTCAGTGAAATCGGAGCAGTTTTGAAGAGAGAAATAACCTGGGACGCATCTATGGAATAATACACTGAAATACTGAAGGGAAAGAGGAATTTTCTCTGAGATAAACACTGATCCTGTCAATTCTGTTTGAGCAGAGCTGAGGGAACTCAGCTGAGCAACTCAGAGTCAGAAAACCTAACAGGAGACTCAGGAGAGCTCCAGGAAGGAGCTTCATTTCTCATGGTTGTTTTTCTGTGGTGATGTACAGCCCAAACTTGGATTTATTACACCAGAAAAATAGATATTGTATTGTATTAATTGTATTTATTATATATGCACTATAATAAATCTAATCAAATAGAATAAAATGAATAGAATAGAATAGAAATGAGTAGAATAGAATAGAATATTGTAGGAATTTTTACATTTTCTGACTGGTTTGCATTTATATCTGGATTTTTGAGAGATCTTCATTATGACTGGAACTTGACTGTGAAAATAGTTGGGTTTTTATCTATATCCATCTCTGGGAGTGTCCAAAGCCAGGCTGGACAATTGGGACAGTGGAAAATGTCCCTGCCCACGCCCAGGAATGAGCTGAGCCTTAAGGTCCCTTCCAACCCAACAATTCCATGATTTTATCGTGGTTTTATCTGAAATAGGGAACATCATCCACTCACATTGCCATCATTTTCTATTCTTTTTTTTTTCTGTCTACTTATGTTATTTCCCACTACAATACCCAAATGCCAAAATCTTTCTGGTCTATTACTTCATTGATCTATTACTCAATGACTTTATTACTCAATTACTGAAAAATAAATTTATAAAATACTATTTACCCATGCTACAAACACAACAGTGATAATTTTTCATGCGCACAATTTTCTTTTTTTTTTTTTTTTTTTTTTTTTTTTAATTGCATTTCTAGAGCTGTGAAAAATAAGGAAGCACTGCTTTGATAAACAGAGGAAGCAAAAATGTTTAAAGCAGTTTGTTGAAGACCACGTAGGAAATCTCATTTTTTTAGCAATGGTCTATGGGCTCATCAGCCTCTGAGTATTTGAGAAATTCTGGGCAAAATTGTGCCTTAAAGGCACAGCTCTGAAGTGATATCCGTGTGGAAGGAAGGGAGACCTAAGAACAAAAAAGCCTTTTTCGTTTGGAGTTCACTTTGTAATATCTGGGAAGCACATTTTGCAGTGGGAAGGCTGCCAAAAGCCTGGCTGTGTAGTAAATAAACATTTTGGGGAAAAGCTGGCTGGAGAAGATGGCTGGGAAGGAGGATCCTGAATTTCTCTTTATTCTTTTATCTCTTCACTTTAATTCTGACTTGCATGTGGCACTTTTATCTGAATGGTGGAAAATGGACAAGTTGATCCTTCTGGATCCCTGGAAGTGCCAAGGCCAGGTGGAACGGGGTTTGGAGCACCCTGGCTGGGATGGTGGAAATGTCCCTGACATGGTAGGGGTGGGATGGGATGGGATTTTGGTCCTTTTCCAACCCAAACCTTCCTATTCAAATCAAATTAACCAATATCCTGCCATGGCTGATGATGCTGCTCTGAAATGAGCTCTGAGAAAGCCCCATCCCACATGGAGAGAGCAGTAAATCCTAACACGGGAGTGGGATCTGCTTCAGGAGTGGAATTGTCACACACAGAAGGGGAAAAAAAGTGAATTTTTAGCTTAATGGGATCACAAAATGTGCCTTGGGAGAGGTCAGACTCCAATATCTGCTGTGCTCTGAGGATATTTGGGATTCTGCTGACAAACAGGATGCCAGGATCCCTTCCCTGGCTCCGGTTATCCAAGTTATTGAATTGTGATCAATAAATCCACTCGGTTTGATCAAACCGTGCTTCGGGTGATGGATCCCGCCTGGCAGAGCTCCTCGTTCGGTAACTGCTGGAATTTAAATGTTTCCATCATCCCTGGAAGTTTCCCTGAGGGTTGTCCTGAAGGATGCTCAGCCCCGCAGATTTGGAGCTGGGTTTTCCCAGGCTCTCGCAATCCTGGGATGCTGGAGCCAGGAGCTGATTCCAACACGGGAATTATAGAGGAATTATTAGGAATAACAGAGCCCTGCTCACCACAAAAAAACCCAGGTGGAGAGAACCGCATCTCATTTCACTTTCCTCACCATTTTTTTAGGGAGAAGATAACCCTAAAACCCTTTTGCCAGGCCATAAATAAATAAACAATCAAACTCGGGAGCTGCAGCATCCCGCTGTGCCTGAATAGGCAGTGAAAACAAACGAAAAGCAGCTTTTTTTTTTTCTCTCCCCTCCTCTGCAGAGCTCTGCCAATTGATACCGGGCTGGGAATATTAACACATGCCCGCTCCAAAACGTGATACCCTTTGGGGTCTTGGAGATGAGCTCCTCTGAAGTGCTTTTTTTTTTTTTTTTTTTTTTTTTTTTTTTTTTTTTTTTCTTCTCAGCTGCCTGACAAGGTTTTTGGCTCCACTTCAGTCTGGTAAGGAGACAGCTGCTCAACTTCTGACACAAGTGAAGAAAATTGATGAGATGCCATCTCCAAAATTCCCTTTTTCCTGGCAGGCGCTTCGAGGCTGAGTGCTAGGAGTCACTCAAAGGTTTGGGATTTTTTTTATAAACCGTAGTAGGGCAGGATTTGGGGTTTGCTTTCTTGGCTGGGCTGTTTCTAATAATGCTCAACAAATACACAGGGATGGAATCTTTGGGAACACAAACAAGGATCACAGAATTTACACTTCCATTTACCCAGCTTGCTTGCTGCTGGGTGCTGAATGATATCCATGGGTTTGCATAATGCTGAGCAATTTATTTATGTCTGTTTGTCATGGAAATGCAGGGGAAAGAATCTCCAGGGAGGGGTCTGTAAGGAGGGTTTTTTTGGGGGTGTTTCCTTGGGTTTGGGTCCTCCTGGGGTATTCCTTTTTGTGTGACCAAGAGGAACAATGGCATCATCTCCCAAATTTGATTGAACTGTGATGTTCCCCTGTTCCTCTTTCGAGTGGGAGAGCCTGGAGATGCTCTCAGGATTCTGAAGGCCACTCGTTACAAGGAAAATGTGTTTATTTTTCAGCTGAGCCCAAAGGAAACTCCTCTCATTGTGCTTCTCTGCCACGGCTTTCCTGCTCCTCAGGATAACACAAACTGCATTTTCCACCTTGTTCCTCTTGAACTGTTTCCTCCAAATCTCATCTACAAAGACCTCAGCTGTGCAAAGTGCACCTTCAGCCCTGCCTGGCTGAAAAAAAATACTAAAAAAATATTAAATTTATTACATTTTTATCCTGTTACATTAGAAATAAATCCCTGTGCTAGTCCAGCTTTGGACTTTATGCCACTTCATGATTATTGTGGCAAGGGGTTTGGGTTTGACACACGGTTTGCTGTTCCCTTTCAAACCTCCCTGGAAAAGCAGCCATGGAAAGCTCTGAATAATGCACACAGCATATGCTGCCTGTCTCTCAGAGGGAACGAAGAACCTGACAGCAATTTGCATTTCTGGAGCTGAAGAAAGAGAGGCAGAAAACTTTAGGGAGGAGTTTTTTGGGACTTGGAGGTCAAACGAAGAAGAGGAGTTCAGAGAGGCTCCAGCAGAGATGGGAGTTGGATGGAGAACAGAGGATGTGCCCAGAGCAGGCCTGAATGAAATATAATCCATTTGATGTCACTGTGAGTTCAGAAAGACATCATTTTTCTTGGGATGGCAAAACTTGTGTCCCATTTGGCAAACTCAGAGGAGCAGGCACAGGATCTTCTGGTTATCCATGCAGGGAAATGCAGGAAAGGAGCTGCTTTTGAGTTCTTATGGCTGTAAGGGACAGCTCTGTGCTCCCCTGGGCTCTGTTTTCCTTGTTAGAGGTGGGGTTATTAATTAGCATCAATTTTCATTACTTTCTGCTGTTGTTATGTAGCATTGCCTAAATTCTTGTGGGAGATGGGCAATTCCATGGCAGCAGCAGGAAGTAGAACACACAGTGGTAAAATATTTTTTAATTTATTATTTTTTCCTTGTTCATTGAAGATAGGTAAAAAAGCCTTAACAAAAAATGATGGAATCATGGAATAGTTTGAGTTGGAAGGAGCTGAAAGTTATCCCATCCCATCCCACCCCCTACATGGGCAGGACACCTTCCATTATCCCAGGCTGCTCCAAACCCCAATGTCCAGCCTGGCCTTGGGCACTGCCGGGATCCAGGGGTCCACAGCTCCCTGTGCCAGGGCCTCCCCACACAGAATAATTTCTTCCCAATATCAAATTCCATATTTAAGCCTGACTGTAATTAATCCAGTATTTTGTGGAGGTAACCAAACACAGTCTAATGAGCAACTCTGAGAGAAGAATGTTGAACAGCAAATAAGTGAGATTTGCTTTTGGCTTTTTTTTTTTAATAAATAAATTAATTTACAAATCAAATATTGTCACCCCAAACCCTGTTTCCACTTCCATTCTTCGTTGTAAATGAGTAACGGGCCAACCAAAATTGCTGTTTTTCTGAGGAATTTTTGGGTGAACACTCAGTCAGCTCCTGAAATGACATTTGGAGGTGGCTGCTCCGTGTCCAGGAGGGCTGAGGGGACTCTGCTGTCCCTCCCTTCCTCATCCCAACAGCACCAACGCTGCATCCATCGGTGACTGACGTGGGATATTCTAGGACTGTATTCACTGGAAGTCAGTTTTCTTTTCATCTCAAACAAATCATTTTTGTTGTTGTTTTTGTTGTGTGTGATGTGTTTTTCCAGCTGAGCTTTCCCGAGCGGAGGGCTCAGTTTGGAGCTCGTGCAGGTGGGAGCACAGGACTCGTGCCGAACTTACCTTGTTTAAAATATTCCCCCAGCTCCTTTGTCTCTTGGCAACTGCAAAAAATAACTCCATCAAGAATAAACCTGCAAACAAGGGCGAAAAAGCAGAACTGTGTGTGAAGACATGAAATACACTCGTTTAAATAGCGCTGGAAAGCTATTTCCTCCCCTGTACCCTTCCAAGGCTGGGATGATGTGCTCTGATTCTTAAACACCAATCCTGACTTGAATAAATTCAGAGGTTTCATCTGTGCCGAGCTGCAAATTGCTGGGATGGTAATACCTGGGTATTTTATGGCACATCCTTAAGTCAATAGGCAAAAGGGTTTCGGAATAAAAGCCTTAAAATTACCTCATGAATTATTAACTCTTCCCTCTATTACCTTTGAATTATAAAAGCCTGGAAAAATAGGAAGGAGAATTGAAAAGCATCCATCTCAGGTTCTCTAAAAACTAAATGCCGATCATTTGAGCAGTGTACAAATCTTTTATTAAAGATAAAGAGGAAGCCATACTTTTTTATTAACTCGAGGATACGTTCAATCCACATGATTAAAAATCTCATTACTAACTCCAGTCAGGGAAGTGATTTATTGCTGAAACCAAATAGGAGGTGTTTTGCTGCCCAAAGCTGTATTTATGGTGAAAAAAAACCTCTCAGTTTTTATCTCCTTCTCTGGGTTAGGTATTTCTAAGGGTGGATTGGGTTTTCCTGGCAATGATGGGATTTCACTCCACCAGCAGCTGAAATGCTGCTACCTTAAGAGAGAAGCCTGAAATGAAATTACAGGTACCAAGATAACAATTTCCTCTAGCAAATTCAGCTGGAGCAAATGATTTTGTCTGATTAGGTAATAGGATGTGCAGGGAAAAAAAAAAAAAAAGAAAAAGAAAAAATCAGGATTTTACACATAGTTACCATTCAAAGGGAGCTAATTCTGTAAAGCAAGTGTAGGTATTTTAGGGATTCTTTGCATGCCACATATACTAATATTTCCTGAGCACTATAGTAGGGATGTTCTGCTCAAAAGGAGCCCTTGAAGTCTCATTTTACAATGACAAAAATACCATCAACCCAATGACATTTTTTTCCCAGAAATACCATCCCACTTAGGGAGATTGGCTTACAGAGCACAGGTAATATTTTTGCCCTGCTATACCTGAAACAGGTCAAATATTTTGTGTTGTGCCTCGTCCTCCATGTCTCAAACACTGAATTATGCCCAGCACAACTTCCAGGACTATTTATATCCCACCCTACGACGCGAAATGGAGATAATACTGAATTTATTTACGTCACAGCAGCTGTGGAGAAACTGGGTTAGACACACTTGCAACATAAAGACAAGACATTAAATGATGCCATCAATTCCTGCAAGCCAGCAGAAATAGCTGTTCTCTTCGCTGATCCCCATGCCTGGATGGCTCCCAAGGCTGAGCTCTGGTTTTTGCACATCCCACAGGAAGTTTGGATTCTCTCCTGCGCCGGGGGTGGAAAATTCCTGCTATTATGGTGACAGGTGCAATAGGTATTGAAACGTAAACCTTTCCCTGCTCCTGGGGAACATATTGCCAGTCCTGGGCTCCGCTCCAGAGGGGTGTTTTGGGAGGAATTACAGATCTTGAGGTAGGAAACAGTTCTGGAAATAGGTTGCCTTCAAAAAATTGGCAGCTTTTCAGCTGTTGAGAATGTTAGGAGTGGGGAGGATGGAGCTGGAGCAGCAGGAGGAGGGAGGATTGGGAAGCAGTTAAAAGATTGTGGATTGTAAAGGTGTGGGAGGGATCTGGTCACTCATGGAGGGGTTCCTGTGGCAGTGAAACCACGATAAATGGGTTTTTGGACACCTTTACTCATCTCCTCGTTGTATTTCCCTCTGGATTCTGGGTTTGGTGCTCTGAACAACACCACTCTACTCACCAACCTCAATTATTAAAACATAACCAGGGTGTGAGAGTTTCCCATTTCTTGGTTTAAAACTGTCCTGAAGATCTCAGGGGAGACCCAATCTAAAACACCGTGTGGGTGAGGTGCTGATGGATTTTAGGGGACTCTTTCCAGAGGGGTGGATGCAAAAGCTGTTTTCTAGTGAGAATCATGGAATCACAGAATGTTTGGTTTGAAGGGTTCTTAAGATCATCTCATTCACTCTGTGCCATGGGCAGGGACACCTTTTACCACCCAGACTGCTCCCACCCTGTCCAACCTGGCCTTGGACACTTCCAGGGATGGACAGGCAGATGTTCTCTGGAATATCTGAAGGAGGACATCCTCAGCTTCCAGAAGACCTGGGAATTCTGGGGAGATGTCAGCAGGGCACTCTCAGCGTGTCCCTCAGGCTGGGGTGGTTTGCAGTAAATTTGCTTTGTGAATTCACTGGGAAAGCCTTCATTGTGCCATGAAAATGTGTCTTCAACTCAAGAAGTTCTGGGATATCAGCAATTAGAGGTGAGGGTCATCTTCATCATCTTAGGCCTGTGCTGATTAAACCATGTGGCTTTGTTGGAAAGAGCTGAGCAAAAAAGTGCCACCAAACCATCTTCTGAAAAATCTCCCTTCAATCTCTCTCCAAAGTGGCTTTGTTGTCACAGTTTTGGCAGTTGAGGGAGGCTCCTCAAGACAACAAGAACTTGTTTGCTCTGGAAAATATGCTTTTCTTCTTTTTTCTTCCTCCATTTGCACACAAGAGCTGTTAAGTGTTCGCTCCCATCTGGAAGGTAAAATCTCCCTCGGAAACCTCCTCATCCTGGTGAATGGAACAGCACAAGAGGAGGTGACAATGAACACACCCAACATCTGATAGTGATTAATGTTCAGATCCTGCTTTCTCACACGGGGGAATTTTTGAATGTAAATCCATTTGATGTCAATATCTGCTCAGCCTGAATCCTTCAGGATTCCTCCAGCTCTTGAAGGAAAGTGTTTTAGTTGGGTTGGGAATGTTGTGTCCACATTTCCCCGCTTAGGGAGGACCCTCAGCACCAATGTTTTTCTCTGTTGGGATGCTGCTGTTGGATGTCAGTGCTCACTAATCAAACTTCTTCCTACATATTGAGAAAAAAAAAACATTAATTAGACAAAATTAATTTAAAAAATATATTCTAATGAATAAACGTTGAATGGGATGTCTGCTCGCTTTGGAGCTGATACGTATTTTGCTTTCAGGAATATTCTTGGCAACTCACAGATATTTGCCCAAATTCTGCAATCTGGGTTTCATCTGCTAGGCCCTGATTTTTTTTTTTCTGCATCAATCCTGGTGAGTTTGCATTTGTGCTTTGGCTTGAGTTTAACTTTACTACGCTGTAACTGCGATTAAATTTATCATGAAGGTTATCGGAAAATCCGCTCTGGAGAATCTGAGGGAAAGACAACAGCTTGAAAAAGAACAGAAAAAAAAAATCCCAGAGCTAAATAGGCACCCAAATAGTCTGTCTAACAACTATCAAAGTGATAAGTTTGGATTAGGGTCTAATTTACAGCTTTCTATATATTGTAACTTTTCCTGGAACACCAAGGCGATGTCAATGATTTGACACTGCTTTCAAAAGTACAATTACAGTATATTCCACAGAAGAGTTACGTTTCACAGGAGCCCTTTGTTAGGCTTGGCAAGAAGTTTGACACAGCTTGGTTCTGAGCTGAGTATTTAATTTTTTCCCCCCAAACATGTTCAATAGGATGCTCGGAAGACAAAAAGTGCATCTATCTAAACAGCATTTAATTGTATTTATTTGTGTCCTTGCGCCTGTATTTTAGGTTTTTTTTATCTTGTTCTGTATTTCTTGTGCAGAGATTGGGAAGTAAGAGAAGTTTTCCAGGTCGAGCTGGAATATGTGGCAGATCTGAAGAGGTGCCTCTCTATAGGTGGTGACAACTCAAGAACACCACGGGCCCCTAAAAACAGAGCTGTGAAGAGGAGCGTGGCGTTGAAAGGGGATTAAAATGTGAATTTCTGTGAATGTTTGCACCCTGTGAGAACAGATCCCTCCCGATCTGTGCTCTTTGTGTGAGAGGGGCTCTTTGTTCAGCCTTTACCTGGGGATTCTCAAATATCCCTGTGGCTTTTGGGCTGGGTTGGTGTCTTGGTATGAACCCCGGGGCTGTGGATGGTTCTGGCTTTAACCTCACCCTGTGGCAGCACAATTCCTTCCTGAAACTGGGGCAGGAACAGCAAAGACTGGAGCAGAAAACAATGTAGATAATGTGTATAAAATTCTATATTTTGGGTCTTCCTGCTGTGCTCATCACCCCAAATGCCACAGCCACAGGGAAATGTTCGTGTTCTGTCATATAAATGAAGTGTGGGGCCATGAAGTGCCTTATCCTTTCTGGGCCATGGCAAAATAAGGGTTTTGTCTAAAAAAAACCCCACTTAATTATGGTAATCAGTCTTTTTATGGAGAGTTAAGCAGATTAGGCTGGTAAATTGTGATATTTCTAGGTAAATCATGTTGTTTCTTATGGAAAACTTCACATCTTTAACTCCTCTGCATTAGGGAAAAGCTAAACCTGCTCAAACCCACCCCTGGTGTTTAAGGTGTTGGAAATTCTCGCAGAATCTTCTGCCAGCTGATGTTCTGAAGTGGTTTGTGGCTATAAGGGTTTGTGTTGTATTCCAAATTCTCCTGACAGCCCCTTTTCCCTCTCCAGTTTAATACTGGGGGTGGAAGAACGAGGAGAGCTGCATTTTAATTCCTTTATTTTGGTAAATGTCTGGCAGGAGGGGGTGGAAAATTCCTGTCCCCATCATCAGGACATTCCCCACAGCTCTGGAGGATCCCTTTTGGGATCTGAAGACTGACTAAGAGGGAAAAAAAAAAGTCACAAACAAGGACTTTTCATGAAACATCACTCCAGGGTATATTTGAGAATCTGAGCAGTAAATTTGGATGATGAGTTCCAAAGTTCAACTGGGAGAATGTGGAAGCTGAATTTCCACTCGTGGTCAGTCCTCTGCTCTTCACTGCCCTGCTTTGGGATCCCTATAACCTGCCTGACAGCAGACATTTTGGGTAATTTTAGCATTATCTGGTTCTTTTGGATTTGCTACCCTAAAAGTGATACCGTATTTTGACAGATGGTGTCAGCTTCGTCACAGATCTAAGATGTTTGCGAGGAGATATTTGCTTAAAATACCAAGTTTTGGGGACAAAATGGTGAAAACAAATATTAATAACCCCTGTAATACTGTCTGCAGTAATAAATTCCGTTTATTCTCTTTATTTCCTAATTATTTCTTCAGTTTTCAGCTCTTAGGGATTGGAGCATGTCATTTACTGGTTCTGAAGGATATTTTCTGGGATGCTTCAGGATCAGAGATCCTGGCTTTGCTTGATTTACTTTAGAGGAATTAGGTGATTCCTTCAAATTCCCTCCGTGGCATTGCTTTGGTTTAAAGTTGCTAAAGCAGGAGCTTAAGAGGTAATTATAATTAATATTACATCAGGGTTTAGAGCCCTCAGGCAGGAGCCTCAGCACCATGGTCTTGATTTAAGGGAACATCTTGAATGCATTATTACATCAGATATTAGACCTGCTGTGCCAGGGGATTTATTAGCACCAGATCTATTTATTTGGGAGAAATTGGGGGTAATGAGGGAAGCTACATGATCAGTTTGTAAATAAATGGATGTTGATTTCAGATAAATGATAGATAAGCTCAGCCTGGCTCCTGGAGAGATCAGAGCAAATGCTCTGCTGGAGATTCTGCCTTAATTCAGGGATATTTTAGGATACCAGTCCAATTTAAAAAAAAAAATTAAAATTAAAAAAAAAAAAAAACAACCCCAAACACCAGCTGCTCTCCGTGGGTGCAGAGTGTGGGGAGTGGAACGAAAGCAACGCGAAGCACTCGGAGGGATGCGATCAGATAATAAAAAATGAAGAGTTCTGGCTGCCAGCTCCCAGCTAAAGCAGCTTTCTCCAGCATACCTCAGCCATGACAAACGGGGAGAGCAGGTGGGAACAAATCCATCCAGCTGCCACAGCCCTGGGGAAATTGGAAAGAGCAAGGATCCAGCAGGTTCCTGCACGCGGGTGCCTGTTCGCCCTGATTCTCTTAATGCCTTTTTAATAAAATATTTAATAAAAAATCAGATGCAGAAAAAACTTTCTCATTCCTTCTGTTTTTACCTTGGCTCTCAAATGCTTTATCTGAGAGTTATTCAGAAAAAGAGGAGGCCCGCTTGGAAAAAAATTTGTTTTGGGGAAGGTAAAGGTTTTTTGTTTGACTCGGAATGGCTTTTGCAAAGGGAGCTCATTCTTTACATTCTGTTCTTTGTTGTGGCTCTGCTGAGTTAGGAGTAAACAAAACACTTAATGCCCATTTCTGTGTGGATTGATGAGAGAACGTGCGGAGTTTGAAGGGAAAGTTGCAGCTTTTTTTTGGGGGGGGGGGAAATATAAAAAACGAGCTTGAAAAGTGGTGAATTCTTCTCGCTGAAACGCCGGAGAATGCGAGATTGTGCAAGAGCTCTTAAAAAGATGGAAAAAGGGGGGATCAGTAATGATTCTGTGTGTTTGCTGTCTTGAGAAACAGGCTGGGAATGAACTGTTCCCTGCTCTGGGCTCTTGTTGAACAAACCCTTCTCCTGGATGTTTTCAACCCACTTCCAAGGGAAATTTTCCCATCCTACTCAAGAGCATCAAAATCTGAAAGAAAGATGAAGAAGATGCTGTGAATTCAAAATCATGTGAAATATTGAGAATAATTTCAGTTAATTATTAACTTTTCTGCAGTTCCTGGCCTGTCCTTTCTTCTGGTACAGGGAGCAGATTTGGGAGGCACCTCCTGATTTTTTCCCCTGGATTTCTTGTGGCACAGGCAATTCCCTGTTCCCTCCTGCAGGAAATCACCCCAAATCACAGCTCCCCACGTGGATTTTGCTGTGATCATGCAAATCTGTTGCAGAGCAATTTGCTTCTCCTTCCAAAATCTGAGACACCAAAAACAGAGGGAGGGCTATTTTGGGAGTCCAGAGAATTTTCCTTCCTCTCCATTCCCTACCCTGAGCAATAAGAGATTGAAACCTTCCCATGAAAATCAGGAAAAAAAAATTTTTGGGGATGTTGGGGATTGAAAATTTTCTTTTTCCCTTCACTCCCCCCTTTTTTTTTTTTTTTTGTTTGCTTTGAAAAGTGGTGAATTCTTCTCGCTGAAACGCCGGAGAATGGCAGATTGTGCAAGAGCTCTTAAAAAGATGGAAAAAGWGGGGGATCAGTAATGATTCTGTGTGTTTGCTGTCTTGAGAAACAGGCTGGGAATGAACTGTTCCCTGCTCTGGGCTCTTGTTGAACAAACCCTTCTCCTGGATGTTTTCAACCCACTTCCAAGGGAAATTTTCCCATCCTACTCAAGAGCATCAAAATCTGAAAGAAGGATGAGGA
The DNA here is from genome assembly GCA_009741485.1 of Malurus cyaneus samueli. Classification (NCBI taxonomy): domain Eukaryota; kingdom Metazoa; phylum Chordata; class Aves; order Passeriformes; family Maluridae; genus Malurus; species Malurus cyaneus. Next base: position 1,055,805 of record CM019220.1, read on the forward strand.
AGATGCTGTAAATTCAAAATCATGTGAAATATTGAGAATAATTTCAGTTAATTATTAACTTTTCTGCAGTTCCTGGCCCGTCCTTTCTTCTGGTACAGGGAGCAGGGTTTGGGGAGGCACCTCCTGATTTTTTCCCCTGGATTTCTTGTGGCACAGGCAATTCCCTGTTCCCTCCTGCAGGAAATCACCCCAAATCACAGCTCCCCACGTGGATTTGGTGCTGTGATCATGCAAATCTGTTGCAGAGCAATTTGCTTTCTCCTTCCAAAATCTGAGACACCAAAACACAGAGGGAGGGCTATTTTGGGAGTCCAGAGAATTTTCCTTCCTCTCCATTCCCTACCCTGAGCAATAAGAGATTGAAACCTTCCCATGAAAATCAGGAAAATTGGGATTGATTGACTGACAGTTTCCCATGAAAAAATTTTGGTGGATGATCCCAACTCTTAAAGATGTTATTAAACACACAGAAATTAAACTTCTTTTTCAGGGGGATGGTCTCTGTTCTTCAAAATCGTAATAGTGTTTCATTGTCCATATAAAGGCTCTGAGCTTTTCTCAGGATTTTTTTCTGAATTTCCTCTGTATTTTTCTCTGTATTTTTCTTTCTCTATTTTTTTTCCAGTGGAAGCTTCTGGGTTGGAAATGAGAAGTGTGGCATCGAGGTCTGGTGATTAAAGGGAGCTTTAAATGTGTGAAACATATCTCACAATTAAAGTCTGCACAGGGAGAGCAGTTAATATCACAATTAACCTTTGCTAAAATGCCCACGATACTCTATTCTATTTTATTTGATTAGAATTATTATAGTGCATATAGAAATATAATAAATGCAATTAATATAATTCAACATCTATTTTTCTGGTGTAATAAATCCAAGTTTGGGATGTACATCACTAGAAAAACAACCATGAGAAATTAAGCTGCGTTTTGCTCACCTGATTTTGGGCCTTATTTAAATCTGGTCAAAGATCCCAGGAAGAAATTTCAGTGGTGGGGGCAAAGAGCTCATGGGGGAGAAAAATTAAAAAGAATAATCCATAATTTATATGATTATTGTGCCCAGGACTCGGGTCTTCAATGTGAAAAGAACGTGGAGCTGTTGGAGAGAGCCCAGAGGAGGCCACGGAGCTGCTCCAGGGCTGGGAGAGCTGGGAATGTTCCCCTGGAGAAGGGAAGGATCCAGGGAGAGCTCAGAGCCCCTTTTGGGGCCTGAAGGGGCTCCAGGAGAGCTGGAGAGGGACTGGGGACAAGGGATGGAGGGACAGGACCCAGGGAATGGGGTCACACTGCCAGAGGGCAGGGATGGGTGGGATATTGGGAATTGGGAATTGTTCCTGGGAGGGGCTGGGATGGAATTCCACCCCTGGATCCCTGGAAATGTCCAAGGCCAGGCTGGAGCACCCTGGGACAGTGGGAAATGTCCCTGCCCATGGCAGGGGTGGCACTGGATGAGATTTAAAGTCCTTTCTGCCCCAATCCACTCTGGGATTTTTTTGATCACTCCCACGTCACCCAGCTTGGGATGGGATCAGGCCAGCTTGGAACTGGACATCAACTCCAGATCCTTTTGTCTTTAATTAGGAATTTTTCCCTCTCTCTAAATGGTCTGGAAGATTCCAAATATCCAGGCACAAACATTTTCACTCCCACTATTTATGGAAGGGGTTTCCTCTCAGTGAAATCAGAGCTGTTTTGAAGAGAGAAATAACCTGGGACGCATCTATGGAATAATACACTGAAATACTGAAGGGAAAGAGGAATTTTCTCTGAGATAAACACTGATCCGTGTCAATTCTGTTTGAGCAGAGCTGAGGGAACTCAGCTGAGCAACTCAGAGTCAGAAAACCTAACAGGAGACTCAGGAGAGCTCCAGGAAGGAGCTTCATTTCTCATGGTTGTTTTTCTGTGGTGATGTACAGCCCAAACTTGGATTTATTACACCAGAAAAATAGATATTGTATTGTATTAATTGTATTTATTATATATGCACTATAATAAATCTAATCAAATAGAATAGAATAGAATAGAATAGAATAGAATAGAATAGAATAGAATAGAATAGAATATTGTAGGAATTTTTACATTTTCTGACTGGTTTGCATTTATATCTGGATTTTTGAGAGATCTTCATTATGACTGGAACTTGACTGTGAAAAATAGTTGGGTTTTTATCTATATCCATCTCTGGGAGTGTCCAAAGCCAGGCTGGACAATTTGGGACAGTGGAAAATGTCCCTGCCCACGCCCAGGAATGAGCTGAGCCTTAAGGTCCCTTCCAACCCAACAATTCCATGATTTTATCGTGGTTTTATACTGAAATAGGGGAACATCATCCACTCACATTGCCATCATTTTCTATTCTTTTCTTTTTTCTGTCTAGCTCTAAAAAAATGCTTATTTCCCACCATACAATACCCAAATGCCAAAATCTTTCTGGTCTATTACTTCATTGATCTATTACTCAATGACTTTATTACTCAATTACTGAAAAATAAATTTATTTAAAAATACTATTTACCCATGCTACAAACACAACAGTGATAATTTTTCATGCGCACAATTTTCTTTTTTTTTTTNGAGGAAGCAAAAATGTTTAAAGCAGTTTGTTGAAGACCACGTAGGAAATCTCATTTTTTTAGCAATGGTCTATGGGCTCATCAGCCTCTGAGTATTTGAGAAATTCTGGGCAAAATTGTGCCTTAAAGGCACAGCTCTGAAGTGATATCCGTGTGGAAGGAAGGGAGACCTAAGAACAAAAAAGCCTTTTTCGTTTGGAGTTCACTTTGTAATATCTGGGAAGCACATTTTGCAGTGGGAAGGCTGCCAAAAGCCTGGCTGTGTAGTAAATAAACATTTTGGGGAAAAGCTGGCTGGGAGAAGATGGCTGGGGAAGGAGGATCCTGAATTTCTCTTTATTCTTTTATCTCTTCACTTTAATTCTGACCTTGCATGTGGCACTTTTATCTGAATGGTGGAAAATGGACAAGTTGATCCTTCTGGATCCCTGGAAGTGCCCAAGGCCAGGCTGGACGGGGTTTGGAGCACCCTGGCTGGGATGGTGGAAATGTCCCTGACATGGTAGGGGTGGGATGGGATGGGATTTATGGTCCTTTCCAACCCAAACCTTCCTATTCAAATCAAATTAACCAATATCCTGCCATGGCTGATGATGCTGCTCTGAAATGAGCTCTGAGAAAGCCCCATCCCACATGGAGAGAGCAGTAAATCCTAACACGGGAGTGGGATCTGCTTCAGGAGTGGAATTGTCACACACAGAAGGGGAAAAAAAGTGAATTTTTAGCTTAATGGGATCACAAAATGTGCCTTGGGAGAGGTCAGACTCCAATATCTGCTGTGCTCTGAGGATATTTGGGATTCTGCTGACAAACAGGATGCCAGGATCCCTTCCCTGGCTCCGGTTATCCAAGTTATTGAATTGTGATCAATAAATCCACTCGGTTTGATCAAACCGTGCTTCGGGTGATGGATCCCGCCTGGCAGAGCTCCTCGTTCGGTAACTGCTGGAATTTAAATGTTTCCATCATCCCTGGAAGTTTCCCTGAGGGTTGTCCTGAAGGATGCTCAGCCCCGCAGATTTGGAGCTGGGTTTTCCCAGGCTCTCGCAATCCTGGGATGCTGGAGCCAGGAGCTGATTCCAACACGGGAATTATAGAGGAATTATTAGGAATAACAGAGCCCTGCTCACCACAAAAAAACCCAGGTGGAGAGAACCGCATCTCATTTCACTTTCCTCACCATTTTTTTAGGGAGAAGATAACCCTAAAACCCTTTTGCCAGCCATAAATAAATAAACAATCAAACTCGGGAGCTGCAGCATCCCGCTGTGCCTGAATAGGCAGTGAAAACAAACGAAAAGCAGCTTTTTTTTTTCCTCTCCCCCTCCCTCTGCAGAGCTCTGCCAATTGATACCGGGCTGGGAATATTAACACATGCCCGCTCAAAACGTGATACCCTTTGGGGTCTTGGAGATGAGCTCCTCTGAAGTGCTTTTTTTTTTTTTTTTTTTTTTTTTTTTTTTTTCTTTTTTCCTTCAGCTGCCTGACAAGGTTTTTGGCTCCACTTCAGTCTGGTAAGGAGACAGCTGCTCAACTTCTGACACAAGTGAAGAAAATTGATGAGATGCCATCTCCAAAATTCCCTTTTTTCCTGGCAGGCGCTTCGAGGCTGAGTGCTAGGAGTCACTCAAAGGTTTGGGATTTTTTTTTATAAACCGTAGTTAGGGCAGGATTTGGGGTTTGCTTTCTTGGCTGGGCTGTTTCTAATAATGCTCAACAAATACACAGGGATGGAATCTTTGGGAACACAAACAAGGATCACAGAATTTACACTTCCATTTATCCAGCTTGCTTGCTGCTGGGTGCTGAATGATATCCATGGGTTTGCATAATGCTGAGCAATTTATTTATGTCTGTTTGTCATGGAAATGCAGGGGAAAGAATCTCCAGGGAGGGGTCTGTAAGGAGGGGTTTTTTTGGGGTGTTTCCTTGGGTTTGGGTCCTCCTGGGGTATTCCTTTTTGTGTGACCAAGAGGAACAATGGCATCATCTCCCAAAATTTGATTGAACTGTGATGTTCCCCTGTTCCTCTTTCGAGTGGGAGAGCCTGGAGATGCTCTCAGGATTCTGAAGGCCACTCGTTACAAGGAAAATGTGTTTATTTTTCAGCTGAGCCCAAAGGAAACTCCTCTCATTGTGCTTCTCTGCCACGGCTTTCCTGCTCCTCAGGATAACACAAACTGCATTTTCCACCTTGTTCCTCTTGAACTGTTTCCTCCAAATCTCATCTACAAAAGACCTCAGCTGTGCAAAGTGCACCTTCAGCCCTGCCTGGCTGAAAAAAAATACTAAAAAAATATTAAATTTATTACATTTTTATCCTGTTACATTAGAAATAAATCCCTGTGCTAGTCCAGCTTTGGACTTTATGCCACTTCATGATTATTGTGGCAAGGGGTTTGGGTTTGACACACGGTTTGCTGTTCCCTTTCAAACCTCCCTGGAAAAGCAGCCATGGAAAGCTCTGAATAATGCACACAGCATATGCTGCCTGTCTCTCAGAGGGAACTGAAGAACCTGACAGCAATTTGCATTTCTGGAGCTGAAGAAAGAGAGGCAGAAAACTTTAGGGAGGAGTTTTTTGGGACTTGGAGGTCAAACGAAGAAGAGGAGTTCAGAGAGGCTCCAGCAGAGATGGGAGTTGGATGGAGAACAGAGGATGTGCCCAGAGCAGGCCTGAAATGAAATATAATCCATTTGATGTCACTGTGAGTTCAGAAAGACATCATTTTTCTTGGGATGGCAAAACTTGTGTCCCATTTGGCAAACTCAGAGGAGCAGGCACAGGATCTTCTGGTTATCCATGCAGGGAAATGCAGGTAAAGGAGCTGCTTTTGAGTTCTTATGGCTGTAAGGGACAGCTCTGTGCTCCCCTGGGCTCTGTTTTCCTTGTTAGAGGTGGGGTTATTAATTAGCATCAATTTTCATTACTTTCTGCTGTTGTTATGTAGCATTGCCTAAATTCTTGTGGGAGATGGGCAATTCCATGGCAGCAGCAGGAAGTAGAACACACAGTGGTAAAAATTTATTTAATTTATTTTTTTCCTTGTTCATTGAAGATAGGTAAAAAAGCCTTAACAAAAAATGATGGAATCATGGAATAGTTTGAGTTGGAAGGGAGCTGAAAGTTCATCCCATCCCATCCCACCCCCTACCATGGGCAGGGACACCTTCCATTATCCCAGGCTGCTCCAAACCCCAATGTCCAGCCTGGCCTTGGGCACTGCCAGGGATCCAGGGGCAGCCACAGCTCCTGTGCCAGGGCCTCCCCACACCAGGAAATAATTTCTTCCCAATATCAAATTCCATATTTAAGCCTGACTGTAATTAATCCAGTATTTTGTGGAGGTAACCAAACACAGTCTAATGAGCAACTCTGAGAGAAGAATGTTGAACAGCAAATAAGTGAGATTTGCTTTTGGCTTTTTTTTTTTAATAATAAATTAATTTACAAGAATCAAATATTGTCACCCCCAAACCCTGTTTTCACTTCCATTCTTCGTTGTAAATGAGTAACGGGCACAACCAAAATTGCTGTTTTTCTGAGGAATTTTTGGGTGAACACTCAGTCAGCTCCTGAAATGACATTTGGAGGTGGCTGCTCCGTGTCCAGGAGGGCTGAGGGGACTCTGCTGTCCCTCCCTTCCTCATCCCAACAGCACCAACGCTGCATCCATCGGTGACTGACGTGGGATATTCTAGGACTGTATTCACTGGAAGTCAGTTTTCATGTTTTCATCTCAAACAAATCCATTTTTGTTGTTGTTTTTGTTGTTGTTGTGATGTGTTTTCTGTCCAGCTGAGCTTTCCCCGAGCGGAGGGCTCAGTTTGGAGCTCGTGCAGGTGGGAGCACAGGACTCGTGCCGAACTTACCTTGTTTAAAATATTCCCCCAGCTCCTTTGTCTCTTGGCAACTGCAAAAAATAACTCCATCAAGAATAAACCTGCAAACAAGGGCGAAAAAGCAGAACTGTGTGTGAAGACATGAAATACACTCGTTTAAATAGCGCTGGAAAGCTATTTCCTCCCCCTGTACCCTTCCAAGGCTGGGATGATGTGCTCTGATTCTTAAACACCAATCCTGACTTGAATAAATTCAGAGGTTTCATCTGTGCCGAGCTGCAAATTGCTGGGATGGTAATACCTGGGTATTTTATGGCACATCCTTAAGTCAATAGGCAAAAGGGTTTCGGAATAAAAGCCTTAAAATTACCTCATGAATTATTAACTCTTCCCTCTATTACCTTTGAATTATAAAAGCCTGGAAAAATAGGAAGGAGAATTGAAAAGCATCCATCTCAGGTTCTCTAAAAACTAAATGCCGATCATTTGAGCAGTGTACAAATCTTTTATTAAAGATAAAGAGGAAGCCATACTTTTTTATTAACTCGAGGATACGTTCAATCCACATGATTAAAAATCTCATTACTAACTCCAGTCAGGGAAGTGATTTATTGCTGAAACCAAATAGGAGGTGTTTTGCTGCCCAAAGCTGTATTTATGGTGAAAAAAAACCTCTCAGTTTTTTATCTCCTTCTCTGGGTTAGGTATTTCTAAGGGTGGATTGGGTTTTCCTGGCAATGATGGGATTTCACTCCAGCCAGCAGCTGAAATGCTGCTACCTTAAGAGAGAAAGCCTGAAATGAAATTACAGGTACCAAAAACAATTTCCTCTAGCAAATTCAGCTGGAGCAAATGATTTTGTCCTGATTAGGTAATAGGATGTGCAGGGAAAAAAAAAAAAGAAAAAGAAAAAGAAAAATCAGGATTTTACACATAGTTACCATTCAAAGGGAGCTAATTCTGTAAAGCAAGTGTAGGTATTTTAGGGATTCTTTGCATGCCACATATACTAATATTTCCTGAGCACTATAGTAGGGATGTTCTGCTCAAAAGGAGCCCTTGAAGTCTCATTTTACAATGACAAAAATACCATCAACCCAATGACATTTTTTTTCCCAGAAATACCATCCCACTTAGGGAGATTGGCTTACAGAGCACAGGTAATATTTTTGCCCTGCTATACCTGAAGCAGGTCAAATATTTTGTGTTGTGCCTCGTCCTCCATGTCTCAAACACTGAATTATGCCCAGCACAACTTCCAGGACTATTTATATCCCACCCTACGACGCGAAACAGAGATAATACTGAATTTATTTACGTCACAGCAGCTGTGGAGAAACTGGGTTAGACACACTTGCAACATAAAGACAAGACATTAAATGATGCCATCAATTCCTGCAAGCCAGCAGAAATAGCTGTTCTCTCGCTGATCCCCATGCCTGGATGGCTCCCAAGGCTGAGCTCTGGTTTTTGCACATCCCACAGGAAGTTTGGATTCTCTCCTGCGCCGGGGGTGGAAAATTCCTGCTATTATGGTGACAGGTGCAATAGGTATTGAAACGTAAACCTTTCCCTGCTCCTGGGGAACATATTGCCAGTCCTGGGCTCCGCTCCAGAGGGGTGTTTTGGGAGGAATTACAGATCTTGAGGTAGAGAAACAGTTCTGGAAATAGGTTGCCTTCAAAAAATTGGCAGCTTTTCAGCTGTTGAGAATGTTAGGAGTGGGGAGGATGGAGCTGGAGCAGCAGGAGGAGGGAGGATTGGGAAGCAGTTAAAAGATTGTGGATTGTAAAGGTGTGGGAGGGATCTGGTCACTCATGGAGGGGTTCCTGTGGCAGTGAAACCACGATAAATGGGTTTTTTGGACACCTTTACTCATCTCCCTCGTTGTATTTCCCTCTGGATTCTGGGTTTGGTGCTCTGAACAACACCACTCTACTCACCAACCTCAATTATTAAAACATAACCAGGGTGTGAGAGTTTCCCATTTCTTGGTTTAAAACTGTCCTGAAGATCTCAGGGGAGACCCAATCTAAAACACCGTGTGGGTGAGGTGCTGATGGATTTTAGGGGACTCTTTCCAGAGGGGTGGATGCAAAAGCTGTTTTCTAGTGAGAATCATGGAATCACAGAATGTTTGGGTTGGAAGGGTTCTTAAGGATCATCTCATTCCACTCTGTGCCATGGGCAGGGACACCTTTTACCACCCCAGACTGCTCCCAGCCCTGTCCAACCTGGCCTTGGACACTTCCAGGGATGGGACAGGCAGATGTTCTCTGGAATATCTGAAGGAGGACATCCTCAGCTTCCAGAACGACCTGGGAATTCTGGGGAGATGTCAGCAGGGCACTCTCAGCGTGTCCCTCAGGCTCGGGGTGGTTTGCAGTAAATTTGCTTTGTGAATTCACCGGGAAAGCCTTCATTGTGCCATGAAAATGTGTCTTCAACTCAAGAAGTTCTGGGATATCAGCAATTAGAGGTGAGGGTCATCTTCATTCATCTTAGGCCTGTGCTGATTAAACCATGTGGCTTTGTTGGAAAGAGCTGAGCAACAAAAGTGCCACCAAACCATCTTCTGAAAAATCTCCCTTCAATCTCTCTCCAAAGTGGCTTTGTTGTCACAGTTTTGGCAGTTGAGGGAGGCTCCTCAAGACAACAAGAACTTGTTTGCTCTGGAAAATATGCTTTTCATTCTTTTTTCTTCCTCCATTTGCACACAAGAGCTGTTAAGTGTTCGCTCCCATCTGGAAGGTAAAATCTCCCTCGGAAACCTCCTCATCCTGGTGAATGGAGCAGCACCAGAGGAGGTGACAATGAACACACCCAACATCTGATAGTGATTAATGTTCAGATCCTGCTTTCTCACACGGGGGAATTTTTGAATGTAAATCCATTTGATGTCAATATCTGCTCAGCCTGAATCCTTCAGGATTCCTCCAGCTCTTGAAGGAAAGTGTTTTAGGTTGGGTTGGGAATGTTGTGTCCACATTTCCCCGCTTAGGGAGGACCCTCAGCACCAATGTTTTTCTCTGTTGGGATGCTGCTGTTGGATGTCAGTGCTCACTAATGCAAACTTCTTCCTATCATATTGAGAATAAAAAAAACATTAATTAGACAAAATTAATTTAAAAAATATATTCTAATGAATAAACGTTGAATGGGATGTCTGCTCGCTTTGGAGCTGATACGTATTTTGCTTTTCAGGAATATTCTTGGCAACTCACAGATATCTGCCCAAATTCCTGCAATCTGGGTTTCATCTGCTAGGCCCTGATTTTTTTTTTTTTCTGCATCAATCCTTGGTGAGTTTGCATTTGTGCTTTGGCTTGAGTTTAACTTTACTACGCTGTAACTGCGATATAAATTTATCATGAAGGTTATCGGAAAATCCGCTCTGGAGAATCTGAGGGAAAGACAACAGCTTGGAAAAAGAACAGAAAAAAAAAATCCCAGAGCTAAATAGGCACCCAAATAGTCTGTCTAACAACTATCAAAGTGATAAGTTTGGATTAGGGTCTAATTTACAGCTTCTATATATTGTAACTTTTCCTGGAACACCAAGGCGATGTCAATGATTTGACACTGCTTTCAAAAAGTACAATTACAGTATATTCCACAGAAGAGTTACGTTTCACAGGAGCCCTTTGTTAGGCTTGGCAAGAAGTTTGACACAGCTTGGTTCTGAGCTGAGTATTTAATCTTTTTCCCCCCAAACATCGTTCAATAGGATGCTCGGAAGACAAAAAGTGCATCTATCTAAACAGCATTTAATTGTATTTATTTGTGTCCTTGCGCCTGTATTTTAGGTTTTTTTTATCTTGTTCTGTATTTCTTGTGCAGAGATTGGGAAGTAAGAGAAGTTTTCCAGGTCGAGCTGGAATATGTGGCAGATCTGAAGAGGTGCCTCTCTGATAGGTGTGTGACAACTCAAGAACACCACGGGCGCCCTAAAAACAGAGCTGTGAAGAGGAGCGTGGCGTTGAAAGGGGATTAAAATATGAATTTCTGTGAATGTTTGCACCCTGTGAGAACAGATCCCTCCCGATCTGTGCTCTTTGTGTGAGAGGGGCTCTTTGTTCAGCCTTTACCTGCGGATTCTCAAATATCCCTGTGGCTTTTCAGGCTGGGTTGGTGTCTTGGTATGAACCCCGGGGCTGTGGATGGTTCTTGCTTTAACCTCACCCTGTGGCAGCACAATTCCTTCCTGAAACTGGGGCAGGAACAGCAAAGACTGGAGCAGAAAACAATGTAGATAATGTGTATAAAATTCTATATTTTGGGTCTTCCTGCTGTGCTCATCACCCCAAATGCCACAGCCACAGGGAAATGTTCGTGTTCTGTCATATAAATGAAGTGTGGGGCCATGAAGTGCCTTATCCTTTCTGGGGCCATGGCAAAATAAGGGTTTTGTCTAAAAAAAACCCCACTTAATTATGGTAATCAGTCTTTTTATGGAGAGTTGAAGCAGATTAGGCTGGTAAATTGTGATATTTCTAGGTAAATCATGGTGTTTCTTATGGAAAACTTCACATCTTTAACTCCTCTGCATTAGGGAAAAGCTAAACCTGCTCAAACCCACCCCTGGTGTTTAAGGTGTTGGAAATTCTCGCAGAATCTTCTGCCAGCTGATGTTCTGAAGTGGTTTGTGGCTATAAGGGTTTGTGTTGTATTCCAAATTCTCCTGACAGCCCCTTTTCCCTCTCCAGTTTAATACTGGGGGTGGAAGAACGAGGAGAGCTGCATTTTAATTCCTTTATTTTGGTAAATGTCTGGCAGGAGGGGGTGGAAAATTCCTGTCCCCATCATCAGGACATTCCCCACAGCTCTGGAGGATCCCTTTTGGGATCTGAAGACTGAACTAAGAGGGGAAAAAAAAAGTCACAAACACAGGACTTTTCATGAAACATCACTCCAGGGTATATTTGAGACATCTGAGCAGTAAATTTGGATGATGATGAGTTCCAAAGTTCAACTGGGAGAATGTGGAAGCTGAATTTCCACTCATGGTCAGTCCTCTGCTCTTCACTGCCCTGCTTTTGGGATCCCTATAACCTGCCTGACAGCAGACATTTTGGGTAATTTTAGCATTATCTGGTTCTTTTGGATTTGCTACCCTAAAAGTGATACCGTATTTTGACAGATGGTGTCAGCTTCGTCACAGATCTAAGATGTTTGCGAGGAGATATTTGCTTAAAAATACCAAGTTTTGGGGACAAAATGGTGAAAACAAATATTAATAACCCCTGTAATACTGTCTGCAGTAATAAATTCCGCTTTATTTGCTTTTATTTCCTAATTATTTTCTCAGTTTTCAGCTCTTAGGGATTGGAGCATGTCATTTACTGGTTCTGAAGGATATTTTCTGGGATGCTTCAGGATCAGAGATCCTGGCTTTGCTTGATTTACTTTAGAGGAATTAGGTGATTCCTTCAAATTCCCTCCGTGGCATTGCTTTGGTTTAAAGTTGCTAAAGCAGGAGCTTAATGAGGTAATTATAATTAATATTACATCAGGGTTTAGAGCCCTCAGGCAGGAGCCTCAGCACCATGGTCTTGATTTAAGGGAACATCTTGAATGCATTATTTACATCAGATATTAGACCTGCTGTGCCAGGGGATTTATTAGCACCAGATCTATTTATTTGGGAGAAATTGGGGGTAATGAGGGAAGCTACATGATCAGTTTGTAAATAAATGGATGTTGATTTCAGATAAATGATAGATAAGCTCAGCCTGGCTCCTGGAGAGATCAGAGCAAATGCTCTGCTGGAGATTCTGCCTTAATTCAGGGATATTTTAGGATACCAGTCCCAGTCTCAAGACACATCAGGATTGTGGAATCTCACCGCAGAGATCTTCTGGATTTTGAGGTATTTCAGCTCCTCTTGTGGTTAGTGAAACACACTTGGCTCTCTTCATGTTTGGGTGGCTTCCAAAGCTTTAACCCATTGTGTTCCTTGATGAAGGAAGTCAATTGTGGCTGTGAGGTGGGATGGGCACAGGGATCCTCAGATGCAGCTCTCAGATCAAATGGGGGATATTGAGTCCATCTAAAAAACCCCTCAATGTTCTGTAGGCCCCCAAAACCCCTTCTGTGAAAGGAGATACTGCTTTAATCTCGTTTTAAACATCCATTTTTTTATATTGAATGTTTACCAATTTCCATGTTTTTTCCTGGTAATATTTGATGTTATTCCTGCTGATATCATGGACAGTTTTTGAGGTAAGTCTAAGCAAGTTTTTCTCTCCATCTCCTGGTGGGAGGTTGTAACAAGGTGGGGCTCAGCCACTTCTCCCAGACAATCAGTGGTAGAGAAATGGTTTTCCCACAAGGGGAAATATTTTCTCCAGGGGAGGTTTGGGTTGGATATCAGGAAAAAATTCTTCACATGAAGAGTGGTCAAGCACTGGAATTTAGGCTGCTCAGTGAGTGGTGGAGTCACATCCCTGGAGTTCTTCAAAAAATGAGTGGATGTGGCATTTGGTGGTGTTTAGTGGGAGTGGGGGTGTTCAGTCAAAGCTTGGCCTTGATGGTCTTGGAGGTCTTTTCCAACCTTAATTAATCTGATTCCATGATATCCAAATGGATCAAGAAGTGGAATAACTGAAGGAAATATGGGAAATGTAAAATACTGATCTGGACAGTGCCTTTACATCTGCCGGGAGTGCTGCAGGAACACCTGGTAAATTCTGGATCTGGGGTTTGTGGGGTAACTTTCCTGTGGATTAAGGTTTCCAAAAATATAAGAGATCTGTTCCCCTGAAATGCTGGCACTGGGTTTTCTCTCTCTCTCTCCCTCCCATGGACAGACATCCCAGTTTTCCCTGGCGGTGTGAGGAGAGTGGAATGACTGAAATCAGACCTCCTGTTTTGCTGGCCTTGCTTTGTTTGCTCCAAGAGTGAAAAATTCATGGCTCCAGGTGACACCAGAGTGCAAAAAAAGAGCAGTGTGGGCTGTGGCTGCAGCTCTCCTGACCCAGGAACTCTCCTGCTTGGCTCCTGTTCCTAAATCTGATGTCCCAAAGGCAGCAGGAAAATTCCTTCCATAAGCAGCTGCTGCTCCCAGCCCAGGACACAGGGATTCCTCCTGCAGCTCAGGCACAATCCACACTGGGAGGATGTTCTCCATCAGTGCTGCAGGTGAATTTAGTACGAAACACAGTTCTGCTGATGCTGCTGTTCTTCATTGTGATGATGCTGCTGAGGCCAGAGATTCCTTGATCCATAAATGTGCGTGGGGTTTTGTGAATTCCAAGTAGCTTAATTCCATAAAAGTTTTTTTTTTGTGAATTTCTAGCAAATTAATTCCATAAAGGAGGAAGCAACCTGTGCATCATCTCTGTCCTGTGCCCTGGTCCTCCGTGCACCATCCAGACCTGTGAGTTTTAGAATGAATAACCTGTTTTCTGATGCAACATCAGGCAGCCTTGGTAAAGATCCTGATAAATAAAACACCATCCAGGTCAAAGCAATTCTCTTCTGCTCAGCCCTTTAATTTATTATTATTATTTTTTAAAATCCATCTATTTTTAAAAAAAAAATACGTGCTGCCCACTGAGCTGCAGCTAAGTAGGATGGATGGTTCATTTCCTACCCACCCCACTTTAATTAGTCCCTCATTATTTCCTGCCCCTCGTTACACCCCCCCTGCTCCCTGACATGGAGCTGCAAATGAATTATTAGCAAAACACAGAGGAATATGCAAGCTGATAATTCCTTTTGGTCTTTGCTGGAAAATTGCAGGTGTGCATGTTGATTTTCAAAATATTTTATGTGGCCTGACACAGAGGTTGTCAAACTGTTGCTTTCCAGAGGAGAAAGTTTTCTGTGTTATTAATTATGGATATCTGTATCGATATTAATTATATTTTCCATTCCTCTTAGGACATGGTGAATGCAGCCATGAGGGAAAAGGGGAATTTTTAGCAAATATTAAACCAGCACTTGTTAAATTCCAGTGCCCAGAGCACAAGTTGTGATTTTAGTGCGTGTCAGCTGCTGGGTGAACCCCCAGGTCAGGGCAATGCAGCAGAACAGGATTCTGGCAGGGTTTGGTTTGCCAGGAGAAAAAAAATAAATGCAAAAGGAGAAACAGGAAAAGAAATGAATTCTATTTGTGCCTTTCTGGGCTGGGATTTAAGAGCAGCAAGTGGAACAAATTCACAACTGTGAGTGGAGGAAGACACAGTTACAGGAGGGTGGCAAATGCTGGGAAACATCAGGGGGAGGAGACCCTGGTAAAAGGATTAAACCACATAGGCCCCTGAAACTGTCACTCAAATGGGAGTTACAGATCCTAACACCATTTTTAAATTTTCCATTTGAAAGTTGACCTTTTTTGTCATTAAAGTGTGAAATGTTCACGGCAGTGACCCAAAGCGGTTTGGTTTATTCTCATTACAAATGAACACTTCATTCATTCACTGTGTGGGGTTTGGGATGTTTTCTGGGGGAGGAAGAGGGTTTATTCTGAATTAGCAGCACCACCATCCTCCCTCGATTTTCTGTTTCTATGCTATGAGGTTTTGTGGTGTTTATTATTTTGTAAGGTTTGGCATTCGTTGGATTGGAGAAAGAACTGCAGACAACACCACCCAGCCTGGCCTTGGACATATCCAGGGACGGGGAATCCACTCCTCTGGGGAACCTCTTCTGTTCAGCAGGAGATAACGTTGATACTGGAATTTAGCTTTGAATAGGATTGTATTTCATGTTAAACAAAAATCTGCTTTGGAAGAGTATTTTTTTATGGCCTGCCAAAATCAAACCTGTGTGTGGAAGGTGGGCTGGGAAAGACTCAGAGATTTAAGCTAAAGAACCAAATTTCAGCGACCTGTTTTGAGTGGGTATTGACCTCATTATTTCTGTGCTCTCCTAATGAGTCAGGCAGGGAGAGCAGGACCTCAGATTGAGTTTGAGATCCTCCAGCTTGAGATAAGGAGTAAAAACAGTGCAGGAATTTACAGGAAGGGAGTGGATGATGTTTACACATTGCTCCATCCTTCCTAGAGTGTTGGAAATGACAGCTGGGATTAAAGCAGGTCACCTCTTGTGGCTGATTTCACAATTCCCCAGTTCCTGTGACCCTGTGAGCTGGGGAAAGTCAGCTGAGGAGAGAGGGTTTCGAAAGGGCTCTGTTTGCACAGCGCAGCCGAGCCAGGACGTTCTTCGAGAGCCTCGTGCTGTTGACAAAAATTCCCTTTTCTCCAGAAATGTGAGTCAGCCCGAGCGTGGATTGCAGCTCGGGGCTGGATCCCTTCCTGGTCCGTGTAGGGTGGAGCAGACCAGCCCCACAGGCTGCAGTATTTCATCCCTGAGTGGCTGCTGGAATGTTTTTCCTTCCTGTGATTTCTGTCCTGGGGGAGCTGATCTCGTGGGGTTGTGGCTGCAGAGGGGACAGCGTGCACAGAGGAATTGCAATCGTTTCCTGAAGGGAAGGAATTCTTCCTGTGCCCTGACAAGCCAAGTGATAACAGCAACCTTCGTGACAGACCAAATTTATGTTTGCAGACCTTCCCACCTGTTTTTGCATTACAAAATTATGAAAAACAAGTTTTCTGCTTCCCTGTGCAGGTGTATGTGGAGCTGAGCTGCTCCCAACATTTCTGGGAGGTTTTTTTCATCAGGTGTGGAGCAGGAACATCTAAAAATGTTTCCCCTTTTGTAGGAGGACTTTTCATCTTGCAGGACTGAAGAGGAGATCCATCAGTCTTGAATTAATTAATTAATGACAATTAAGTCTGCTCTGGGAGGGTGAGGAGGGCTGGACTGAAACTCCCAGAGAAGCTGTGGCTGTCCCTGGATCCCTGGGAGTGTCACTGGGGTTTGGGGCACCCCGGGATGGTTGGAGATATCCCTGCCCATGGCTGGAGATGTGGAATGAGAGGATCTGTGAGGTCCCATCTAACCCAACCCACCCATGATCCCAATCCATGTTTCTCCTTGCAGCACCTCAGCTGTGACCAGGGCACTCCAGGGACCCTGGAGCATCCTCTGCCTTCCTTGTGAAAGCTCCTTTGCTCTGGAAATGCTTCAGGTACCTCCTTTATTCCATTAAATGCTTCAGCAAGCAGGAAATCTCCAGCATTAGTCACAAATAAAGCATTTCTTGGTCTCTGAAACAGCGTCACCATCCAGAAACTTCTTGAACAAACTCAGAAGTTGCCATGTTCTAGATCTGCAGTCGTGGCAAACAATGGCATTAGGGGGGAAAAAATTGCAGAAGGGCTCCATTTTTCATTTTAAATTATACCCAGCTTTCTTAGAGCAAATTAAATTGCACTTAACCAAAGAATACAGATAACAGTATTAAGCACAATAGAACATTTTAATTACTAAGAAAAACAAATGTCCGTGTCTGTAGCTGTAATTAAGGGAGAGCTGTGTTTGCTGTGCATTAGTGTGACTTGTATGTCTGAGATGCAGTAATTGGCCCAATCCATCAGGGGCTTCAGCCTTGGATTCCTGGGCATGGAGAAGCTGCATGGGAAGGTGGGGATGGGGTGAGGCTGTTTTGATGCCTAATCTGGGTTTACCTAAACCAGAGGCTGGATAAATTCGGAGAATCCAGAGCAGTTCTGTTCATGGCAGGGCCTTCAGGGCCATCCAGGGCAGTCCCACACCCACAATGGACAATGGCTCACGGGTTTTTCACCCTTTTCACTTTTGTCCATTTGCACATCGGGATTTGCTGAATCCTCCAATTGCAGCTCAGCCAATGCAGTCAAAAACTCCAGCTTGGCTCCCCCAATTCTCTGTTGTTTCCATCTCTTGGGGCCTGGCCCAGGGAGGTGTCCTTGAGTTTGGGGCTGCAGAGGAATTTGTGTAAAACTGGGAGAGCAGGAGCTCAGCACTGTCTGTGGAGCCTGGAGTTAAACACTGAAGGATCCCAGGGGTACAGAGACATGGAAATGGAGAAGTTAAAATCCCAAAGCATCAGTTTGAGGGGTCTGAACCCATCAGGTGATGGGGCAGAGCAGCCCAGCTTGGGAGGGAGTTCCAGTTGTTCTCCAGGAGCTCCCTGGAAGCTCCAGATGTGTGCTGTGCCTTCAGGGATTCCTGCTGGGAATACTCCATCCATATCTGGCAGCTTCTGCGGGGATGAATATGGGGGATCAGGAGACACCGTGGGGTGGGAGACAAAACAATGCTTTGCTGAACCCTCTGTGATCCCACTCAGGGAAAGGGGTTTGGGAAGGAGGAGACAAAGGGGAGGATGAAGGAGAAGAGGAAGGAGAGGAAGTGGCTTCAGGTTAAACCAGGAAAGGTTTAATTTGGTTTAATAGGTTGGATTTTAGGGACAATTTATCAGTGGAATGGTTTGCCCAGCCCTGTCCCAGCTGCCCAGGGCAGTGGTAGAGTCCCCAAGCCCAGAGTGATTTAAAATCCATGTGAATGTGGCACCTGGGGACAAGTGATGGCCTTGGCAGTGCTGGGGAAAGGTTGGACTTGATCTTAAAAGTCTTTTCCAACCTGAATTGTTTGGCAATTTGGTGAAACAGGACTCAGGGTGCAGGAGGGGCAAAGGAAACCTGCAGGAATGAATAGGGAGACCCTGAAAAACAAAAGGTGCTTATATTTCCCAGATTTAATCCTTGCACTGTTCCCTCCTCTCACTCAGGATGCCCAGTGACAGCAACACAATCCTCAGACACAGAAAGGGCCAGGAAAAGGAAAGAAACAATTTGTTCTCCGTGCCCCTCGTGATAGAACATGAGTAATGAGAGCAAAAAATCACAGCAGGGGAGAGCTGGTTAAAAATGAGGGAATGGTTTTTAATATTTAGATAGTTAATTACTGGCATTAATTCCCTAGGGAGACTGTGAAAAGCTCTTCCATGGAGTTCTCATGTGAGGAAATCTTTCTGAAGGGAGCCGTGGTACAGTTTGTTCCATCTTTGGATGGGAATGGGTCACAGCCTCATCCATCCTGGTCCCTGTCAGCCCAGGGTGGGCAAATTCTGCTGTTTGAGGAGAGGTGTGGGGTATAAATCCATCCTGGGATTGTTTGGGAGGGCTCTGCTGGTCAGGAACTGGTGATGTGGACTCATGGGTGACCCCTCAGAGGGAAACAAATCCAGGGAGAAAAGGATTCCTGGAGGTGTGAATGGCTCCCAGTCCTTTATAGGTTAAAATATGAGCTACTGCAGACTCAGAATCCTGAAATCTCGAAAAGTTTGGGTTGGAAAGGAGCTCAAAGCTCATCCAGTGTCACCCCCTGTCATGGCAGGGACACCTCCCAGTCCCAGGGTGCTCCCAGCCCTATCCAACCTGGCCTGGATCAATCATCCTGAATCCATTTCCAAGCAGATTTGTCCACAAAACTCACTAAAATGTTGGGAACAACCTCTTCTGAAATGTAATTTTGCCCCGTTTTAGGGCTGCAGGTGGGAAGGGAGAAGAACACTCCTCACCCTGCACTTCTGCTCCTTCTGCTGTGGCCTTTGTTATCGGAAAAGTGGGAGAGCTTTGTTGGGAAAGCTGTGGGTTAATGGTGAATTCCTGGGTTGGAATGCACATTCCAGACGTGCCAGCGCTGATGCTTTTAAGCAACAAAATCCATCTGGTGATTGCAGCAGGGCTGGAGTGGTGTCACAGCCCACAGGGGGAGGAATGAGTGACTTCAGTGGCTGTGGAGCTCTAAATCCACTGCCTGCTCTGAGGAGATGGACTTTGAGTTAAAAAAATCAGGAGAAAAAGCAAGGAGAGTAGGTAGAGCTGTCAGTTTACTGGGTGTTGCTGGCAGAAATATGATTTACTTGTCAGCCAGTGAGAAAACACTATTTATGCAGAAGTGCCAGCAAGATTTGCAGTGCAGGAACGATGAATTATAGTTATTACATAACCAAGTGATGTATTTGATCACCTGATGCTGAAATATGCACCTAAAGGAATTCTGTGCATGAAGCTGTGTGTTGGATTTGAGGTGTTTTCACATATGAAGTTCCTAAATAAGGTTAAAATTACGTTAAAAATTTGGAATTGTGTTCATGATGTGCTCTGTGCAACCTCTCAAACAACAACAGCAAAAAGTATTTTTGCTTTTCCTTCAGGCCACTAAAAATGACAATCCTAGGGTCCCTGATGGTTTTAAAGAAAGTGAATCTGAGCAGGTTTCACACCCACCAAATGCAAGATTCAGTGGGGAAAACAATTCTGTTTTATGTGGAAGAAACGTAAAGGAACTAAGGAAAATTTGGCGTGTGAGAGTGAGCAAATAGCTAAAAAAATCATGGAATTACAGAGTGGTTTGGGGTGGAAGGGGCCTTAAAGACCATTCAGTGACACCTTCCACTGTCCCAGGGAACTCCAGTTCCTTGGGCACTGCCAGGGATCCAGGGGTGGAATTCCATCCCAGCCCCTCCCAGGGAACAATTCCCAATTCCCAATATCCCACCCATCCCTGCCCTCTGGCAGTGTGACCCCATTCCCTGGGTCCTGTCCCTCCATCCCTTGGCCCCAGNATCCCTGCCCTCTGGCAGTGTGACCCCATTCCCTGGGTCCTGTCCCTCCATCCCTTGGCCCCAGTCCCTCTCCAGCTCTCCTGGAGCCCCTTCAGCCCCCAAAAGGGGCTCTGAGCTCTCCCTGGATCCTTCCCTTCTCCAGGGGAACATTCCCAGCTCTCCCAGCCTGTGTTTTTAGAAATTATCCTGAGGAAAATGAAACTTTTGCTGCCGTTCCCGGGGCCTCAGGCAGAAGCAGCGTTTGCCTCCAGGATCTGTGTGGGAACAGACCTGAGCACATTTCCCAAAAGGCAATAACTGGGAAGATGAATGAGGACAAAGCTTTGCATTTTCGTTGGTACAGGCAGAGGTTGGAGATGTGGAGAGCCCAAAGGGGATGGGAGAAAGGCAGAGGAGAGCAGAGCAAAGGGTTCAGCTCCCATGGGATTTGCCCCCTGAGCCTCCCTTCAGGACTGGGGAGCATTGCTTGGTTTTCCAGCTGGGTTAAACATCATTCCCTGGTGCTCATACCCTGATTTACTTTTATTTTCACTGACTCTCTGCTTTCATTTCGAAACCTCTTGATTCTCCTGAGCTCAGATAGAGCTGGCAGCTGTCTTGGGCCATCACCCCGAGCTGAGGAAATCTGGATGATTCATTTGCCTCCACAGAGGGAGCTCAGAGCTTGGAACCCTTTTCAGACTCTCACTACAAGGCACGAATTAGGGGGATCTTGGTTTCCATCTCCCCAAGAGCTGCCAAATTCCCTTCTCCTCTCCTGTGGCTCTCATGCCACCCTTTGGGATCGTGCATTAAATAATGTGACTGATATTTGTCATGTGTCATTTGTCCTTTGGAGGCACAAATGTATGTTGTTTTCACTGGTTCTTTCAGGGCTTTTTAACCCAAATATATTTATTTTCTTGTGCTGTTTGAGGTAGCACATAAAGCAGCGTGGGGTAGAGTGGGATTTGGCCTGGAGGGCACTGTGCTTCCAGGAGGATTTTATTCCATGCTGGGGTTAATTCCTAAAAAAACCCTTATTTTGTGGAAGGGCTCTGTCTGGGCTGTGTGAGGAACTCGTGGCTGTGGGGGAAGTGGGTTTGAGGTGTTCTGGGGCCAGAGCAGGAGGTGCTGAGACCCCTCTGGCTGCATTTGGTGGATTTTTATTCCAGACCCCGTCTGATGCTGTGGGAGGGCACACGAGGCCAGGGCACCAAGGATTCTCCTGGGATGTGTCTTGGGCTTTTTTCTCATAAAATCCCGGAATGGTTTGGGTTCTCCAAGGGCAAGGACACCTCCCATTGACCCAGGTGGCTCCAAGCCCCAATGTCCAGCCTGGCTTTGGACACTGCCAGGGATCCAGGAGTGGAATTCCATCCCAGCCCCTCCCAGGAACAATTCCCAATTCCCAATATCCCACCCATCCCTGCCCTCTGGCAGTGTGACCCCATTCCCTGGGTCCTGTCCCTCCATCCCTTGGCCCCAGTCCCTCTCCAGCTCTCCTGGAGCCCCTTCAGGCCCCAAAAGGGGCTCTGAGCTCTCCCTGGATCCTTTTCCCTTCTCCAGGGGAACAATCCCAAATCTCTCCCAGCATTTCCTCATAGGAAAAGAAGCAGGAATCCATTCCCACAGAGCAAAGCAAAGTTCAGGAATCAGGAAGGACTCTTCAAAGCCGCTGTCCTGGTCAGAACCAAACTCCAAGTGTGGCTGTTCCCCCAAAAAAACACTTTTGTTCAGAGAAAGAAAAGCTGTAAAAAATTAAAACAGTGTAATCCCTGTACAAAAAGGGGTCACTAACACCGGGAATCTTCTCCCAGGATGTTTTTTGCCACTTTTACTCCTGCTATTTTATTACCCTGCTGATGAGAGCACTGCTACCACCAGCCCAGCACTGCACAGACTCCACGGATCCCATCTCTGGTTCTCTGGTTAATTTATGGACCCTGCCCTCTCTCACCAACCATGGGATGACTTCATGTGCCTCCAGTGCAAACCATTTCTGCCAGTTCAGCATGTCTCTAATAATCAGGGCCCGTAATTTGGTTTGCTCCATTCATTGATTGCCCCAAATATGATTTTGCGAGGCGAAGCTCCCCGAGTCATAACCACAGAAATGACAGGCGGTACTTTTTGTAATCTCCATATTTGACGCATGAAAGAAGGCTAAATTCCTGTTTGAATAAACAACATAATAAGGTTATTGAGAATAAGACCATTACTATATAAAATTATGTCTAAGTGGCAGATATAATTAACATTGGATTGTAATTACACTAATTACAAGTCACATTAAGATACTCCAGTAATGACAAAGTGAGCACCCTATAATTGAATGGAATAAGCAGGGAAACATGCTGCTCACACTAATTACCTAAATGAGCTAATATGTCTTCGGAGTGACAGTCATGCTCAGTGTTATTACACAGGCAAGACAATTTTGTGAGTTTAAAAAAAAATCTAATTTCCTTCCTTCCTTCTCTTCAGGACCCATTTCAAATCATCAGCAGCTTCAGAATTTCTCTCTTGAGCCAGAAATAGAGAGATCCCACAGTTTAGGCCTTGGCTAATTTTCTTCGACAAAGGACGATTTTCAGGGTTATACTGTGATTTTTGATGTGTTCCTGCTGCTTCCAAAGTAAAACTGGGCTTGTTCTGGGTGTCTTGGTGGGCTCCTTTGACAAAGTTGATCCACTGTGATTTTTTTTTTCCCCGCTTGTCTAAATCTGAAGCAAACAAAATAATGTAACTTAAGCTCAGCGTGCTCTACGACATAAAACGGACTTATTTTGTTGGCTCCAGAGTAACAAATACGGCTTAAAACAGTCTGGCTCCAGTCGTGCCCTTGAGAGTGGTAAAATTTGAATTATTCAAGGCAATTAGTGGGAGCATTGCAGTGGAACTCAAATTTCAGCTCAAGCTTCTAAGAATAAAAAACTAATATAAGAACAGGAATTCTCCATATTGTGGAAAAAAACGCGCATTGCTTTTTCTCTGAACACCTCCAGCTGTCTGGGGCTCGGAGCTGGGAGGCAAAACAACCTAACAGATAATTTAACTGTTGAAAATAGTTAGGATGGAAATTTAAGAACCCAACAGACAATTGAACAATCAAAAATAGTTCACTAGGAACTATCAAGCTTCTTTAGATCGTCCGGCCTTCCAACTTCTCTTCTTACGGATTTTGCTTTATTTTGGTTATTTTTTTTTTTCTGTGTGGTTTGATTCTCAGCGGCCTGGATCACCAGCCATTCCCATTTTTTGGTGATAGCCAAAACTCCCAAGCACATGGCTCCCGAGCCGTATTCCTGTGTGTTGTTGTTTATTTTTATCGCGGGGCGTGGGAGGTTCGGTGCCATCGCTTTGATGAACCCTTTTCCTGTCGCCGGGAACGCCGCCGTGGCTTTTTGGGAAGCCTCTGAGAGAGGATGAGGAGGCAGCTGAGTGGGAGGGTGTCCTCAAATGTAAAGAGACGTCAAAGCTGTTTGTGAAAAACACGGTGTAGGGGTGTCTGGAAGGCGCGTCTGCCCCGGCTGGGAGCAGAGAGGGGGGAAAAAAAAAGCAAAATTGAGATTTGGGAGCTTGGGTCGGGGGGGGAAAAAAAAGCTGAGGAGGAAATCAGGTGATTTGTGGTTTTAAAAAGGATGGATTCATGCTGGGGTTTGAGTTTAAGAAGTAAAGGATATTTGTTGTGCACCTATCCTTGGAAGATCTGAAGGAATCCCAAGGGAGGGAAGAGGAAGGAGGAAATCTGGAAGAGAGAGGGAAGGGATGCCAGAGAGTGATGGAAAAGCAGCACCAGAGAACTCTGCAAAAAAAGGAGGGAGAAGGAGATGAAACAAGGAAAAAAATGAGATATAAAAAGAAAAAAATCAGAAAAAAGGATGGAAAAAGAGAAAGGGCATCAATGGGAGCATCAGACATTTTTAAGATGACAAAGGGGAGCTACAGGTTTGTACCATTAGGGGAAAGAAGAGGAGAGCAAAATGTTGAGGGAATGTGCAAGGAAGAAAGAAAAGAGGGATCATCATGAGGATTAGGACAGGGGCTGGAATGGGACGCAGCCAGTGGAGAAATAGGATTGTGTGAGGAGAAAAAGTAAAAATCTCTCTTTGTCTTGGCTTCAGAGAGACTGCCCAGGATTAGTTCAGCTCCAGACAACTGCTCTAGACAGTGGAAGTTTGATTTGGCTCACAAAGAGTCTCCAGTTCTGATCAGCCTTTGCTGTTCTTGCAGCTTTTAAAGGGAAATAAAGGATAAAATCCTAGGTCTGCTTAAAACCCTTCATCTGGATCCCGCCTGGGTCTTTATTCCTCTTCACACAGATCCATGAAGGTGAATTGTACAAACACAGAAATCCTTCCTTGGGAGAGATGGAAATGTCAAATTTGACATGGTATCAACAATCCTCTTATTTGTGAGAACATGGAGAAAAAAGAATTCAATTGATATCTGGATTTATCCAAGCAGATAGATCAGTTCATGAATCTGTGTCCTGATGTAAGTACGTGTTTTACAACTGTCTAGAAAAGTGTCATCGCTCATATTAACAAATAAATGAAAAAATTTGCTAAAAATGTAAAATTACTTTAAAAAAGAAAAGACTTCCCGTAGCCAAATTTGTTTTTGATTGAAAGCATTATCCAGAAAAAGTTACCTGAGATTTTGAATTCCAGAGAAAATTGCGATTTAAATTCAGAAAACCATCAAATGAATAATTTTAACAGATTCTCAGCTCTTCTTAAACAGATGACTGTGTGTTTGCAACTGAATGTTTGATAAATGAAAAGAGACAAAATGTTCTACTTTTCAGCACATTTTTCCCCACAGCTGGTGCACAGGCTGAGACTCAGTGTATGTTGCTTTAGCCGTGATTTTTCAACTTGAGGTTTACTATATTTAGCTCCACATATATTTAGAATTGATGGAAGTAAATTTTGTTAACTTTGGTGCTGAGCTGGACTTTGGGCCAGCTGAAAAATATCAGGAGTGCTCTTTAATTCCGTGATGCTGAGAATTTGCAGCTCCAGGGATCCCATCCGAACCCCTGAGAGGTTTTATATATTTGCACCAGAAGGAATGTGGCTGTTTATTAAGATTGTGCATATTTGAGGAGTATCTGGGAAAAATAACAATACCTGGGGGTTTGCTGAAGCATTTTTAACTGCAGTCAATGTGTGAGAAAGGGTTTTATTTGGCAGAAACCTTGGGTTTGTATTTTCCTAAAGGGGTGTTTGCCTGAGGGGTGTGATAATAAAAGGCAATTCCATATTCCCACTCCTGGTCAGGAGTTGGGATGGTGCTCACACACTTTCTGGAACATTCCATGAGGAATTCCCAGCATGCTTCATCCCGTGTGGATGCTTTACACATTCCCTGTTGAGCATATCCTTGATTTTTACAGCAATAATTCTTCACCACATTCTGCTGAGAACTTTGGGGCTGGGCAGAAGTTTTTCAAGCAAATGGGACAAAATTCAAGTGTTAAAAAAATGAGCAAAGGCTCAAAAAACGAGAGGAATTTTGACCTGGTGGTATCCACTTGAAAGTTGGACATAATGGTCTTGGATATTTTTTTCAGCCTTAATGACTGGAAGATTTCTATCAGAACACTGACAGTGCTTTAGTTCTGGTGTTGATATTGGTAACTCCTCCTACTTTGATAAATCCTGTGCAAGTTCCAGTTTAGGAAAATGTGATGCTAAAGCTGTTGAATAAAAATGCAGTTTGAGTGATTATAAAACAACCAGCTCAAGGCTCTCCCCGAGCAAATCGAAGCACCAAAGTTAATTTTGTTGTTATTTAGAGCAGCAATTCTTTCAGATCAGCAAAAACACAGTTCTCAGCCACTCCAGATAAATAACAATCAGGAGAAAAGGAGGGTTTTATTTATTCCAGATGGATTATATCAGCGCAAGCTGTGAAGAGGGGAGATTGCAGGCTCGGGAGCAAAGGTTGGAATATCCCCCTGGGCTCTATCAGCATTTCCTGCAGGTTCCTGCCTTTCTTCTCCAGGGAACAGGGGACAGGACAAAGGAAACAGCCTCAAGGTGCACCAGGAGAGGCTCAGGTTGGAAATCAGGGACAATTTCTCTGCAGAACGAGTGGTTAAACACTATTTTATGGTTTATTTGCCATGGTGGTATCCAGCTGATGCTTGCATTTAATGACCTTGGAGGTCTTTTCCATCCTTAGTGATTCCATAATTCCATGATTCTGTGGCTCTCCTCAGTGATCTCAGCCTGGCAAACTCTTGCTGTGCTGAAGGAGTGAATGAAGGTGGCAAAGATTTGCAAATGAATTTATTTGGCGATGCCAGCAATAATCCTCTGGGTTTACTCTGAAATGAAATCCCTCCAGTGAGACATTGCTTTCACCCAGTGCAAATATTTAGGATTTGTAAGGAATATGATATCCAAGGGAGGATCAGACTTCTCTGGTCAGCGTGGAAAAGGAGAGACATCTGAGAGTGGGAGATTGGGGGATTGGGTTTGCTTAGGAGAACAGAGAGACTCCGGCCTTACAAAACCACCCCAAATCCTTCAGAAGCCCAGCTTTTGTTCAGACTTTCATTAGAGTGAGTCCCTAAAGCTCTGTGGGATGACAAAAATGTGCAGAAGTGGAGGGTGTCTGGACAGGCCTTTTGGACCGTGACATTTCGGTCCAGTTTTGGGGCTGCTGATCCTGGAATTCTGTATTCTGGAATTCTGTATTCCTCGACCAAAGAGGAGCCAAATCTTGCCTTGCTGATGGATGGGTGCTCCTGGGAGAGGCACAAATCCCCTGCCCTTGGAATTCCAGCTGCCTCCCAGCCATGGGATTGTCCATCAGCACCCTCCAGCACCAGTCTGGGATGTGGAAAAGGAGAGGGAAAGCTGAGTTTGGTGACAACTCACTGAGGACCAAAGGAGTTTGAGGGGTCTCCATCCTCTCAGAGCCACCACAGCTCAGGATTTATTTGGAATTAATCCCACTCAGGTTTGAGGGTAGGCAGGGAGGATCCATCTGGTGATTTTACATCTTACAGACCACAGAAGGGACTCAGCTGACAGCTTTTATTGCTCTGTTGTCTCAAAATTCAAAAACATTAAAAGTTTTTCATTAGGGGGAAATCGTGATCAGGAAACAGCCCAGACTACGAATCCATATGAAGGGCAATTACTGCCCAGTTTGGTGATGTATTGAGCACCAGTCCAATTTTACATTTTACATTTTATAAAAATAAATTTCTTTGTGATTAAAGCATCGAGTGTTGTGTCTCAGGCTCACAGGAAGCAGGAACTGAACGAGTTCACTTTAAACTCATCCAACTCACCCACGACTGCCAAGAGGAGTTTGAAGCTCTTGAGCCAGGTTTGAACTTACATCTTGGTAAATTTGGGTAAAAAAACAGACAGGAATCCTAATTCACAGATTCCTTCTCAATCTGAAAGTAAAAATAATTCCTCCATCCCCACCCTATGCAATACTTGGTTTGATTAGTGCCACTTGTTTATTCCTGCAATTCATTCATATGTTGCTTTTTAAAAAAAAATATAAATTGACCAGGAATAGAAGTATTCCCAGTGTGGTTTGTGTTTTAAAATTATTTAATGTAGAAATGCAACAATATTATAAAAGTTGATAAAATGACTTTACTTTTGCACCATGTCTATGTGTAATGGATCAGTGGAGGTACTAAAAGCAATTTGGAATGTAATATAGACCCTGCCAAATTAAGAGGTCAGGGAAAGTGTCTGTCAGGAGTTAAAAGCATCCAGCCTTTCGCCAAAACCAGCTCTACTTTTAATAAAAAACAATTCATTTGCATAAATGGAAGGAAATTGGACAAGGTCTTTTAAAATTTTTTTAAACCCTACAATCTTGCTTACTAAAACCAGTTATTAAAACTTTAGAAACTGCAAACTGAAAATAAATGAGCTGAGTCCTGCTGTAGATGAGCATGTGGACAAAAGGATGCTTTGTGCTCTTTTCGCATTTTTTTCCCTGGGAAATGAATGTAAATTTTTCAGCCACCAGACTTGGAGTAAAGGTGTTGGCCAGAGGTTTGTATATTTTCTTATTCATATTTTCCTGGTGAAAGTTACATGTTTCAAGCTTTAAATCTATTTAATTCATATATTTTTCTTTCTTTTTTTCCCCCCCCCCCCCCTGGGAAAATGGTGGATTTAGGCTTAAAACATGATAAATCCCAGAGCAGCATCCCTGAGGAAGGAGAGCTGGGAAGGTCCCTGTTGAAAATGTGACCCCCAATCAGCCCATTGACTCTTTTGTTTGAAAAAAAAAAATCAAAATATTTAAAAATATTTTCTCAATCTTGCCCCAGAGCTGGAGGACTCCAGGACTGCTCCAGTTTGCTGAACCTGACAGGACAGAAATTTTATTTTATCTTTTCTTCACCTGCTTGAAGCTGGCTCTGGAAAATTGCTTTGAGGAATGAGCACTTAAGACATACCTTGTTTTTTAGTGACCCAAGACACAGGCACATCTCAACTATAATAATTTCATACTTTCCATTTCTACTCTGCTGAAATTCCAGGAAACCTGAAGTTTTAGCAGGACATTAATGTCGCTTCTTGCTTTTTCTTTTCCTTCCCTTTCCCTCCTGGAACAAGGGTGGAAAATTAAATCAACAAAAAGCTTTGGCCAGTCTGGCTCTGGCTCCTGCTCTGTGTTGCAGACTCATGTCAGACAGTGGCTTTAAAGCCATAATCGAGCAATTCCAGTTATTTTAAAGTTTTATTTAAAGGCCCAGAAAGGTGATGTGGCACAGCTGAGTTTTGCTCTCAGCTATGGAGTTTCTGAATTCAATTCCTGCCTTTTCCATTCCTGTTTTGGTAGATTTAGGACTAAGGAATACAATTTTCCATGTTGACTATGAAGGAAATGTGTGGCTGGTGCCTCCCAAGCTGTGGTTAGGGGGTGCTGGCTCTGTAGGAAAATCAGTATTTGGATGTTTCTGGCTAATTTCTTCTCAACTCCTAAAATTCTTCCTTGCTGACAGTTTAAAAACTTGCTTTCTGTAATTTGTGTCATCACCGAGGCTCATGTTTGGATTCTGTGCTAAATCCAGGAGCTGGATTTGTGTTCCTAAAGCAGGAATGACATTTGTGTTGAATGAGGCTGGAGCCGAACGCGTTGTGATCCCATTTGGGACCCTCCAAAAAGCTACAGGGCTGAATTTCAAAATTAATTTCAAAATTAAAGCATTTTTTTGGGCTAGAGACTGTCAAAAATGGCTCTGTCCGTGATATCCAGCATCAGTCTGACGAAATGAGACTATAAATTCTGTCGGTGGGAAGCGAAAACTCAGGGAATGGGACTGGCAGCATCTTCCACGCTGCCAGGTGATAAAAATTTCTCAACTCCAGCCCCACTGGAATGAGAAATCTTTGGGAATTGGACCAGGTTCCTGCAAGCACTTACATTATCAGGAAGTATAAATAGTTTATTTATTTATTCACAGGGCAGCTCCCAGCTTCTTGCAGCAGGTTTTTGATGGGTGCTTGAGCCTCCTCAATCCACTCAGAATCCCAAATCGTTCTTTTGCACGAGGGCTCGACGGCGAAAGCGCCGTAATTTAATTTACACGACGCCTCTGAAACAATGATGTTTGTTTTTTTAAATGAATATTTTATATGTTGTGTTTAATTAAAATAAAAGTCTGCTACTGATCTAGGAGACGCAAAACAGACTCGAGCTCGTATTTATGAAGTGTAACAATATTGGCAAGGAACAACTTATCTTGTTTATGAGACATTCCTCCCATTACTGCTCCAGATTGCAGACGTTTTATTGCAGAGCTTTCCATGGTTTACAATTCAACAAATGGAGCGAAACTGTCAGCATGGAAATAAGGCTGGAAATGTAGGTTTGGAGGAGCTGGGCTTTGGAAGGGAGTATTTACAGATCACAAGGGTTTCCAGCATTTCGGGGGATTTCTGGGGTTTGAATCCCTGTCGCGGCAGAGCAGCCCTGGGGAGAGCTTTGGGGATCATGGAATTGTTCAGGCTGGAAAAACCCTCCCAGACCATCGAGTGTGACCATTCCCAGCACTGCCAAGGCCACCACTGTTCCCTGTCCCCAAGGGCCACATCCTCTGAAATCCCTGCAGGGATGGGGATCCACCACTGCCCTGCGCAGCTGGGACCGGGCTGAGGTGACTCTTTCCAGTTAGAATTTTTTCCCAATATCCAAACTAAACCTCCCCTGGCCCAGTCTGAGGCCGTTCCCTCTCTCCTCCTGTCCCTGTTCTTGGAGCAGATCCCAAATCCCCCCCTGCCCCTCCTGTCAGGGAGTTGTGCAGAGCCACAAGGTCCCCCCGATCCCCCTTTTCTCCAGGCTGAGCCCCTTTCCCAGCTCCCTCTGCCCCTGATCATCACACCTGAGCTCTTCCAAAAACAGCAGGGAAAGAGGTGAATTTTATTTCCATTACAACACATTTCAGCCTGGCTTTGAACCCTTCCAGGGCTCCAGGGGCAGCCACAGCTTCTCTGGGCACCCTGTGCCAGGACCTCCCCACCCTCCCAGCCAGGAATTCCCAATTCCCAATTTCCCATCCATCCCTGCCCTCTGTCACTGTGAATTCTTTCCCCCTTGTCCTGTCATTGCATTCCTTTGTAAAAAGCCCCTCTCCAGCTCTTTTGTTGGCTCCTTTCAGATCCTGAACTACTTTGCTCTAATTAATGAAAGCACACCCAGATCAAAGCCCAGCCCAAAACTTTTATATTTTCCATAGGTAGCCATGGAATTGCACATCTTTCCAGGATCCTCATTAGCGTGGAGGATCTCAATAACATTAATAATAATAGCACTGCGAGCTGCACGCTCTGCTGGCGGAAGATGTAATTAATTAAAGCGAAGCCCTCGAGATGCCAGCAGATCTTTCCCATTTTTCATGTGAGAAAAGGGGAGGTGAGCAGAGGTGTGGATATTTCATGCTCATGCCAGAGATATTGGAAAAATTGATGGAAATTCATGGCATTGTCCTTCCAGACAGGGCACAGAGCAGGAATTAACTCAAACCCTTGGTGGTGAAACCACTCAGCTCGTTCTGATTTTAATAAGAAAATTGTTTTTTTTTTTCCTTCACATCCACATTTATTCAATGGACACACAAAAAACAGGAGCACAATCACAAAAGTTCAGCTACCAAGAGGCACAAACCCCAGAGCAAGACTTGTTTTTGAGAGACCTCCTCTCTCTCTTCCCCTCTCCCTCTCATCCTGAGTGCGTTCCCCGCTGCCAGATTTCTTCCGAGGTTTTGCAGACGACTCCAAATCCAGAGATTCATTATCCTCTTACTCATTTTTTCACACAACAATATTTTGACCAGTTTAATCATCTGCATGGAGAGTGTGGAAGTCTTGGCAGCTACTTGGCATACTAAGATAGATTCCCAAAAAGACCAGATACGCTTCAGAAATGTTGGAGAAGAAGAGAGGAGATGTAATTTGCTTATTAATCATGCAGGAGAACAGACTGAGGAATGAATGTCTCTGCTCCTCTCTTCTTCTCTCCCTCTCCTCAAATTCTTTCTAGTCTGAATATCCCAATCACTTTAGGGATAGAAATCCCTGCATTGTTGTTCCATGAGCAGTTGGCTCCATGTTGTCTTTAGAAAAGCCAAATGAGTTCCCCAAATGTCGTGATTTGTTATTCTGTGGGGTTTTTGTGGCTTCTAATAAAGCTATGTCAGTGCTGTTTCTAAATTTATAGAATTTTAAGTTTGAACAGTGCAAGATTTAAGTGCATAAGTGATCAACAGCTTTTTAGCAAGATTCTTTTTATTTCCTTTTTTTCTTGATAAAATAGCGAATGTGCCCTCAGGCACGTTCTGTGGCCTTTGTCTTCATTGGCCACTGGTCACTGATGCTCTTTTACCATTTCATACTTTAAATTTCAAGTGTTTTTTTTTTGTTTTTTTGTTTTTTTTTTCTGAGATAAACAGGACTACTTGAGACAGTTGGATTCTTCTGGGTGGTAAATCCATGAGAAATCCAGGCTGTATTAGACAAAGTCAAATGCCTTTTCCGTGTGAAATGGGAGGCGGTGTGAAATAACACAGCATGCACAAAGCTACTATTATGTGTTCTCTGATGTCTACACAGACAGACAAGTATCAGTGCAGAAAGTGATTATTCCAACATATTTCAAATCCATATGTTTATTCCTCCTTCCTCACAAGATGGCAGCTTGCATGGGATGAAAAAATTAAAAAACTGCAATAGGCTCATATCCGTGGCTGTGTAAAAGCAGGAAGGTTCTGGAAAAGGAGTGATTTTAATGTCGGCCTGGATGGGACTGAATCTGCTCTTCTTGCCTGAGAAATCTTCAGGTTTGGGTGTTGCAGGTTTAGAAATGTCCAGAGTGGGATTCTGGAGCAGGGAGTGACCTGCAGGATGTGGCATCCAGCTGGAAAATGAGAAGGTTAAAAAGGAGAGGAGACATTTGCCATGACTGACAGCTGCTGTGATATTCCTGTCTTTCCAAAGAGGTTCTTATGGAGCCAGAGAGAAAAAGACAAAGCTCTGTGCTGGGATCTGCAGCCTGTCCTAGGCTGGGATTCCTAAAGCCAGTCAGGGCAGATGGAATGGGGGAATTAAGAGGGTTTTGGACATGGATGGGAGCAAAGTTCGTTTGGTAGGGGTGACGCCTTAGGATTTCAGTTTCTCTATTTCCATATCTCTGTAAATCCTGGATTCTTCAGTGTTTAACTCCAGACTCCACAGACAGTGCTGAGCTCCTGCTCTCCCATTTTGACACAAAACAATTCCTCTGCAGCCCCAAACTCAAGGACACCTCCCTGTGCCAGGCCCCAAGAGATGGAAACAACAGAGAATTGGGGGGATCCAACTTGGAGTCAATGACTGCATTGGCTGAGCTGCAATTGGAGGATTCAGCAAATCCCGATGTGCAAATGGACAAAAGTGAGAAAGGGTGAAAAACCCGTGAGCCATTGGCCATTGTGGGTGTGGGACTGCCCTGAATGGCCCCAAAGACCCTGCAAAAACAGAACTGCTCTGGATTCTCTGATTTTTTTCCAGCCTCTGGTTTAGGTAAACCCAAATTTTAGGCATCAGGGGCAGAAGAAATGTAGCAAATCATGTAACGGTTTGGGTTGGAGAGACCTTAAAGCCGACCTCATTTATGGCACTGTTAATGCCTCATTTAAATGCTGTACCCTGCTGAAAGATTCGTGGGGCCACAGAGGAGATAAAAAATTGCTCTTTGCTCTCCATTCCTTTGGGCATGATGCTTGTTTGCTTTTCCAGTGGGAAATTTCCCCCAAAACCAACTCTTCTAGTTTTAACACACTTCAGCACAGACATAGGGGAGAATTTTAAAGCTCGTGTTTGCTGCAAGATTTTACAAAAGAAACAATTCAGTTCCTGTGAATTTCCCAGAAATTCTTTGTTGATTATTTCTGAATATCTCACCTAGAATCCATCATCCAGTTGCAATCCTGGACCTCCTCCCAGCAGCCAGTGAGAAAATATTACTCCAAATTCTGATAACTAACCACGGCCTCCTCTTTTTTTTTTTGGTGAATATTTATCATTTATCTTTTATTCCACTTACATTTTGTTTTGTGTGTTTGGTTTTTTTTTTTTTTTTTTCTTTTTTTCAAATAAAATTCAACTTCGTCCCCTGCTTTCAGATGTTTCTGGAATTTTTCGAGGTTCACCATCCTCTGCAGATCATGAAACAGAAAACAATGATAATTATGTTATATTACCTGAGCTTTGTGTGCTCACATTTTGTGGCTGTCACCTGCAGCACCTCTGGGGCCGATATTTATTCCCAGATCTGGGCACATTTTGGTCTGAAGGCCATTAAGTTTGTCTCTGGAAGCTTTTAGCTCTAATCTCAGCCTTTGATGGCTCAGAATGAACAGGGAGGATGGGGAGCTTTTCTTCCCTTCCCTCATTTCCACCACTTCTTGTGGCTTTATTTCCTCCCAGGCTTTATCCCGGGGCTTTTATCCCCTTCTGCTCCCTCTCCCACCTCACCTCCCTCCTGCTGATCCCACAGCTCCAGAAAACAAACCCCAGCCACAAACCCCATTTCCACTGCCTGTCCTTTGCCTGTGCCTCCTGTCAGGGTGGCTTTTTGTGACATTAAAGGCGTCGCAGGGACCTATTTTAATCCGCACTGATCCATCTGAAGACGCCTCGCTCTCACGTCGGCTGCTCCGAGCAGGAGCAAAAAAGGCTTTTACGTAGGAAAAGATTGAGCAGAAAGGTCTCAGAAGCTGGGAAAGCTGTTCTGCTTCCCTGGCACGGGGAGTCACTTCCACCAAGTTCAGCTCAGACTCCTGGCAGCCTTTTAAGCTCAGGGTTGCTGAGCTCGGTCCCATTAAATGCGTAATTATTTACTAAAAGTACCCTTTGTCTTGTTAAGTCACAGATGCCAAGCTACAATTCCATTTGCAGCCATGATTCTGTCTCTGTGGATGTTCTGAAGTATTTGGAGAGCAGATAAACTCTTCAGGTAATTTTATTTTTGATTTTTATGTTTTAGGAAAGTAAGTGCTGACCTATCGAGTACATGACCACAAAACTGCATTTGAAGGCTGCAAAATTCAACTGCTGCAAACACAGAATATTTATTGAGGGGGAAAAAAAACACTTGAAAAGCCATTTAAATGTTTGGAAAAAGTTAAATTTGTCTCTGATGGGCTGTCCAGAATGATCCATGCTCAGGGTAATATTTGCATCTTTATGTGTGTAGGAACAGGCAGAAACACTTGGAATGAGATGAGCTTTAAGGTCCCTTCAACCCAAACCATTTTTGGATCTATGATCCCAAATGGAGACAAAATAATAATAATAATAATAATAATAATAATAATAATAATAACAAAACACTTTCTTCTGTCAGCATCACTTGCATGTGTGCTGAAGGCACTGTAACAGGCTGTCATGTTTTCTAATGACTGTAATTCATCTTGGGAAGCCATCAGCTTGGAAATAAAATATTGCTCTGCAGTGTGGAGATTGATGACCGTGGCCTGTTTATTGATTGAGCTGGAAAAATGAAAAAAATGGGGGGAAAAATTAATTTTTTTTGAAAGCTGGTAGCACCAGGATAACGGATTTGAAACCTGCCATTTTCCTTTTTTTTTTTTACAATTCTCTATCATGTGGCTGCAACATGGGAAGAGACAGAAAATATGGTGTTATTGTGCAAAAGCCAACTTCATATTATTTTCTTTCCATATGTTTTTCAGTGCATTAAATATTTAAAACAGTGTCATCACTCCTCAGAAATGAATATACCTGTCACTCACCCCTATTAGCCTTAGATTTTGAAGAATTCTGGGATGAAATTCTGCTGAGATAAGAGCAGAGCTGATTAAACAAAGGATGGGGCAGGGCTGAGTGCTTTTCCCCCCCTAAATAAATCGGAAATAAATCTATTTTCTCATTTTTACTTATTTAGTTTGAATGGAGGGAAGCAAATTCCTGATTTATGAAGTTCATGGTGTCTCTGCTGAGAGGAGAACAGGCCCTTAACAAAATAAAGACCTTAGGGTGGAGACAGGTGAGTGAATCCAAAAATCCCAGGATCACCGAGGTTGGAAAAGCCCTCCAAGATCATCCAGTCCATCCTGTGACCAACTCCCACTTTGTCACCTCCAGGAGTGTCACCTCCAGGAATTCCTTGGACACCTCCAGGGATGGGCACTCCAAACCTCCCAGTGCTGGACAGAAATGGAAGAAATCATGGAATTCCTCCTGATGTCCAACCTGCCCTCCCCTGGCACAGCTTGAGGCCAATTCCTGCAGGACAAATCAGTGAAACCTCAAATCAAACAAAAAATGAGGGTTGAGGTGATGGCACCATTGGGATGGAGGCTCCAGAATGGACTAAGAGATCCATGGAGGAATTTGGCACAGTGTGGGTCTCTCCTCTTCCCTCTTTGGGAGCAGCAACTGAGAAGTTTTTCCATAAATCCGAGTCACAATTATTGTGGATCCAATCATGTGCATTCCATACATTTCACTGACTTCCAAATTCAGCAGTTTGGTTGAATTCCCAGTGGGGTAGCCATGGTTACATCCACCCCAAAGTCATCTCCAGTCTGGAAAAAAAAAAAATGACCTTAATGTCTTTTTGTGAAAGTAGGAAAGCACGGAGACATTTCCAAGTATCTGTATTTGTTAAATTCCAAATTGCCTTTCTAAAAATACAGTTGTGAACTCCTTGGGAATTAGAAAGGAGACATCTATTTTGGAAGGCACATTTTAAAGCAATTTTAGGCTGAAATGAGGCCTAAAATTCTGGCCTTTTGTTCTTGTCATGGAGAGACAGGGAATGAAAACCCAGAAGTAATCGTTTACAGTGATCAAAAAAAAAGAATATTTTCTGATCTTCCTTCCAGCTCCACTTCAGCTTTTACTGGTTTTAGTGGAGCTCAGCATCTTCCTTCAGCTGCAAAGTCAAGGACCAAACCCTGTTCCATAAATCCCTTTGTATTTTGGGGAGACAGTTAACAGAGAATTTGTTTCAGACTGTTTTAGCTCTAATGGCAGGCTCAGATGTGGTTTCGAGGTTTTTAATCTTTTCGTTCTTGCTGGCCTCCAAATTTGGAAATGATTAAATAGCTTAGGAATAAGAAACCAAATCGATGTTTGTTGTTTCTGGAGAAGAGGAGGCTTGGGGGGATCTCATTGATCTTTCCAGACAGGAAAGTGGGGAGAGGTGGGGTCAGGCTCCTCTGTCACATCTCAGGTGAAAGGACGAGAGGAAATGGCCTTCAATTTCACCAGAGGAGGTTCAGATGAGATATCAGAAACAAAAATATTCCCTGCAGGTGTGGCCAGACCTTGGAATAATTTGCCCAGGGAGGTGATGGATCCACCACCTCTGGAAGCGTTCAATACACACCTGGATGTGGCCCTTGGGGACGTGGTACATCCCATCCACTTCAAAATATATATTGGTATCATCCAAAAATATTTGAGTTAAAAATAAATAAATCCAACATGTCCAGGCAAGGATTTGTTCTCAGTAGCACCTACAGCTCCCCGGGGTTTTTTGCTCAGTTTTAATTTTGTTTTCGCGCTGCAAAGAGAAGCCTTTGTTTGAGCTCAGGAGGAGCACCTGTGGAATCCTTAAACATTTTTGGGCATGTTTGAAAAGCTCAGCCTTGTGGTAAAGATTTAATCTATCAAAGTGGTATAAATAATGCAGACACAGCCTCAGGTGTCACTTCTTCCCCTCGCAGGTCGGAAAGGAGCAGAAGAATCGCTCCGGTGTGTTTTAAAATATTGCTCAGGCAGAGCTGTGACAGGTCCTGGGCTGGCCCTGAATTATTGGTGTCTATTTATTTCTGATTATTTATAAGGGCCAAAACCACTCTTTACAAACCACCAGGATCCAACATAAACAGCAAATTGTGTCGTATTAAAAAAAAAAAAAAAAAAAAAAAAAAAAACAACAAAAAAAAAGTCACAGCTATAGCTCTAAAGGTTCTGCTTTTCAAGCAATTAAGAATTACTCAGCAGAGGTTAATTGATTTATGTTTGACAGCTGACGTGGTGCTTGATGAATATCTCTTGAAATAAATCACCAAGACAAAGTCACCTTTTTTTTGTAAGATTTAAGTAAAAATACCTGCAGTGTGGAACAAAAACTGTCCTTGCAGAATTCCAAAATCATTGTGTTTTGCCAAAAGTCTGTTTTCACAACAGAATCCAGGAAAACAGCTGCAGGTTTTGTAATGGATGAGCTCACAGATCCTGTGAGGTTCCCCAGGTGCTTGAGAGGTCAGAAAAAAATAAATCCAAAACATTCCTGCCATTTTTATTAAATATCTGCATTTCCCACCATGTCTTAAAAGTTGTCTTTTAGCCTGGATGTTGATGTACTGTGAATTCAGATGAATTTAATAAGTGTAAACTACATTATTTCGTGCAGAATTGTATGTATTACACTTAGATTCAGAAAGATGTTTTCTGCTACAGAAAAAAAAAAAAAAAGGAATTGGGAAGGTATGATAATAAGATAATTTATGGGTGAATAAAAGATAAAAGATAATTTATGGGTGAATGGTTCAAATGAAAATCCAGCCAATGATGGGTTTTATCGGTTGGGACGTGCAGCTGATGAGGCGCTTTATGTGTAGCTCTTTTTACAGGATGTGCTGATAAAATGTGGCATTTCTTTCCCTAAAACCTGAACATGCGAAAAGCTCATTTTATCACACAAAGATTAGAGCTGAAAAAGTCACATTTATCTGTTGCTGCCTCAGACATCCCGAGCTGCACAAATATCCTGCTGTGTGCGTTTGCCGTGTCCCAGTGTAAAATGCAGCTCCCAAAATGGGAAAAATGTTTGAAAAATGGGTTTAGGGAGAGGTTTGGGTTGCTGGGAATTGGTTTGTAGGGTTGCTTGGGGTCTTTCTCTGTGTTCTGTTCCAGTGCCAAGGGCTCCCCAAGGTGGGTGGGATGGAGGGGAGGGTGAGCTGGAGGGATGCTGGAGCACATCCCAAGGATCGCGTTCCCAGAAGAACCGGAGCAGCGCGAGCCCAACGCCGACACTTCCCCCTGTACCCAAAGGAGCTGCCAGCCCAGAATGAGCAGACACCTGCTCCTCCTTTATTTTAGCTTTTCAGGGGAGCTGAGCCTCTGAAGGGTGTTGCTGTCAGGTCTTGTTCCCGTCACCTTCCAGCTGCTCTGGAGGGTCTGCGCTGGAATGACTAGTGTGTCCACGAGGAATTTCTCCATCTCACTCTGTGAAATGGAGCCTCCCCACCTGACTCACAACAGACCAAATTTCTGACAGTTCAAAAGGTTCAAATAATGATGATTCAGAAAACACGAGGCTGAAACTTTTATCCTTGGAAATCCATGCGAGATTGGACCCAAATGACGACGGCGTCTGACCCGCGCGGTGCTGGATGTGCCCATTTCACAGTCTGGGTTTCCACAAACGCCCTCCACACCTGCAGGGGGAGAATTGGGTGGTTTGAAAGCCAGGAGGGATCAGAAGAAGGGGAAGGAGCTGATCCCCAGCCCAGCACTGCCGTCACGCCTTCAGCAGGTGCTGCTTTGTCCGTTCCGGAGTCTCGGATTAATTCTTTGAAAGCTTTCAACCAGATCATCAGTGCTGTGGAAAGATGTGCAAGGGGAAAGGGAACAGAAAAAACAGGGGTTTTCTGCTCCCAGAGCTGTGTATGGGAAAGAAAACAACTGTTCTGCAGCTGAGTGGGAGCGTCCATCATCAAGGGACATGGCACAGCTGGAGGCGTGGGGAAATGTGGGGAAAAGCCATGGAATCGATTCTGGGATCACAAAGGCTGGAAAAACCCTCTGGGTCCAACCAGTCCAACCATTCTGAGCACTGCCAAAGCCACCACTGACCCTTATCCCCAGGTACCACATCCACAGGGCTTTTATATCCCTCCAGGGATGGGAGCTCCCCCCTGCCCTGGCAGCCTGTGACAATGTTTGGCCACACTTTCATAAATAAATTTCGTGCATAAATATTCCCAATATTGAACCAAAAAATGCTCTAATGCAACTCAAGGCCATTTCCTATTGTCCTGTCCCTTGTTCCCTGGGATCCCCAGCTGGCTCCACTCTCCCATCAGGAGCTATTGGGAGCAATAAAGTCCCACCTGAGGCTCTTTTTCTCCAGATTAAACACCCTCAGCTGCTCCTCATCAGACTTGTGTCCAATTTCCACCTGCCCTGGGTTAGATCCCATCCTTAAATAGCCCTGGCAGGGGTTGGGGTGGTTTTTTAGGGGAAGAAAAGTGAAGGTGAGAAGCCCTTTGGGTGAGGAAGAGCCTCCAACCCTGCTCCTTTGTGCTGCTGAAGAAATGTCACCTCCTCTGCATTCTGGACCCTGCACAGAACCATTTGAATGAATAATGTAAGTGGTTTAAATTTATTTCTGGTCTTGCTGCCATTGTTGAAGTTGCTCTTAACTCTGCTGTTGGCAAATAAAAGCCAGGGAGGTGTTGTTCTATCAGTAAGGAAATATCCAGAGTGAGGAATGGGATAGAGATGCACAACAGAAAGATCTGTAGGTGTTTGGTGTAAAATATTGTGCAATTTGGGTGTGAAAATACGTAAATGGAAAGTAGGAAGTTAAAGAAAATAGCAAAAAAATATCTGAGGCCCGACCTGATGCAATAAAATTATTTTGGAGTCAAAGTCTAAGGTCAACAGCAGTCCTGGTGCTTGATGTCATCCCCAGATCCACCTGGGATGGACTTCACCTTTTTGAGGTGAAAGTATGGAGATATTTTTTTTATTTTAGCTGTTCTGGATTTATCTAATAATGCAATCAGTTTATCTCATCTCTGCTTCTCAAATTTACTTTTGACACATCTCCTGTTTTTAATTTGTGGAAATGAGGTTGGAAAGTTCTGTACTGGAAGCTCTCACAGCCTCCAGATTTCACATTTCAGCTTCTGACTTTGTAGAGATGAAAAGCTATCACCTCTAATATAAAATAAGTAATCCCTGTTAAACCTTCTAATTCCTATAAAGTTTTCTAATTCCTGAAAACTTTTCTAACTCTCCTTTGGTTTTGCTCACCAAGGTTTGAATTTTTTTTAGAGGGAGGTATTAAAAACTGGGTAAAAAAGAAAAAGTCATATTCACTTTCAGTACAAAAATTAATTAGCCCAAGAATTTCAATTTTCATAGTGGCAAGTCATCCTAAATTAGCTTTCCTGTGGGAAAACAAAAGGTTCAATTAAAACAAAAGACCTGTGTGGAAGAAATTCTGCAAACTATTTTTGAGTGGGGTTTTCAGATGGGTGACAAAATAACAGGGATATTAAGATTTTATTCGGGTCTGAGCTTTCAGAAACTCAGAGAGTTTCTTATACCAGAGAGCAAAAGATAAATAGAGTCAGTTCTGCATGACTTCTGATATAAAAACTAATTAGATGGAAAATTACTTTGAAATAGAAGAAGTGGCTCGATATTAGGTGATTAACAGTGCTGGAGTTCTGTAACAGCTGAGTGACAACAAGGATGTTCTCTGTCTAAAACCTGAGAGCAAAGGCCCTGCTTGACACGAGTGATTTAAAACCACTTTTTTTTGGTGCTTTGGATATTTCCTCTTGTTCACTGTAGTGTTGAATGCCCAGATATTTTGGTTCTGCTCAGAGGTGATTTCAGGGTTTGATAAAATTGGCCAGGCTCATCCTACTTATCCTGGAAAACTTATGGAGAACATAAATTCATGGTCATTTTGGTTTTGACTTCCTCTGTGAGGGCAAGAAAACAATTCCTGTGGTCCATGCAGCCTGATTTAGTCGTTTCAATCTCAAAAATTAAAAATTTTAATTATCTGATTTAGTCTGGAATAAGTCTCCTTTCCATGTGGGCACGACCTCAGGTAGATGAAGCTTTCCAGTTTGTCTGATGATGACAAGGTCTTGAAAAGCATCTGGGAGCATCTGATTGAAAGCAGAGGCAATTTTATCTCTGTTGGTGAAATCCTTGGCTGCAGAGAGGTTTGCATGAGTGAAGTAGATCAGGGCAGGGTCTGGAGCCTGGAGTAAGAGAGATACAATTTTTTCCCTGGACTGGAACACGGCCTGAGCTTTCTCTGTCTTCATGTTCTGATGGGCAAGTAAGAATTGCTTTGGGTTTGTGTGTGAAAATCAGTAAGAACATAAGAAATGACCTCCTGGAAGAGGCCAGGGCCCATCCTGGCCCAGCCTCCTGCCTCTGGAAGAGTGGGAGATGTTATTTGGGGTGAGGAAAGTTTTAACTTACACACCAACAGTGAAAATATTGAGGCTGAGCTGCCTTTCCTTTTCTTCGATTTTTCCCCCCAGATTCTGGGTGTCAGGAGCTGATTTTGGCACCGGTTTCTTTTAGCAGCTGTTGATTAAGTAATTCTCCCTTTTATTTTTGGCTTAATTTGGAATAATTTTCATTACTTCTGAGGGCTCAGATCCCTCATTTTGTTGTGGTTTAACCCTTGACTGTTCTTCACCTTCCCTTTGGTCAAAAACCCTGCAGGGACACATTTTGGGTTGGGGGATGTGGAAATGATACTTCCACAAAAAAACACAGAAATTTGTTTCCATGATTGAATCAAAGGAAAATTACTCTGGGCTGGATGTGTGGCACTTTGGGAACTGGCATGGGATTCCAGTGATTCCATGGGGTGGATCCTATCTTTGGTTTATCCCCATAATCTCAAAGATGGAAGGGCAGGAAGCTGAATGAGGGGAAAATATCTTTGCTTGGGTTCAAGGAACTTGAGTTAGGAGAGCCCAAGAACTCCTTGAGGAGATAAAGACATTGGAAGAGGACAGGGAACACGTTCTGGAAAACTCTAAAGGATGAGCCAGCAAGAAAGGGGGCGTCAAAAAGCAATGGGGAACAAGGAATAATTAGTGAAAAGGATTTTCTAAGGGAGATTTTTCTGGATCAATCTTTGTGCTTCTCACTCCAGCAGCTCTCACACTCGAGAAATGAGAAATTTAAAATGCTTTGGGAAGGCCTTTCTCAGAGCAAGGCCTTGCTTTCCCCGAGAATGCCCTGCCTGGCTTTAGCACGGCTGAGCCTAAATTAACATTCCATTTTGGCTGCTCTGCAGACACAATCTCTCTGTAACTGGAGATTTATCCCCCAGCTGGTGTGCCAAGTGCCACAGAGAGATGAGGCCATTCCCAACACCAAATATTTTCTTTTTCCACGCTCAGCCTTTGAAGGGATCACACAGAACAAGGTTTGGGACAAAATTGCTCAGGGGGAGAGGCAAAATTTCAAAAGTCCTCCTTTTTTTTCTGGCATTCTCTTTTAATGGGAAAGTTAAAAAAGCAAGTCCCACTTGCAGGTAACTAGCAAAAAAAATATTATTTAATAAGTATTTAGCACTTTGGTTTGCAAAATACAATTAATTTAGATTTTCTATACAGAATGCTCCTCAGCAAGGACAAATCTCTCATGAAAACCTCCTCTAAAGAAGAATAAAAATCACTTTTATGTGACAAACTCCTGAATTAAGTAATACTTGGATGTTGAAAGATCTCAACAGAACTGGAACAAAAGAGAAAAGCCTGACTGAAAAAGCAAATCATTCAAAATGTGCCTGGCAAAGGGAGTTCAGGGTTTGCTGTCTTGAGGGTTTTCACCCATCACTCAGGCTGCTGTCACCACCTGGAGGGAACAAAAATCTTCAGACTTTCAGGGTACAGCTGATGAATTTCTTCAACCTTGATGAGTGGGAAAAAATCTGTGTCCTGCCATTCTGGTCAGGAGAGCTGGAGAGGGACTGGGGCCAAGGGATGGAGGGACAAGACACAGGGAATGGGGTCACACTGCCAGAGGGCAGGGATGGGTGGGATGTTGGGAATTGGGAATTGTTCCTGGGAGGGGCTGGGATGGAATTCCACCCCTGGATCTCTGGAATATCCAAAGCCAGGTTGGACAGGGTTTGGAGCAGCCTGGCTTGGTGGAAATGTCCCTGCCCATGGGAGGGGTGGGATGAGCCACAAACCCAAACTTTTCCCGGGTTCTGTGAGGTGAGGGCAGTTCATGCCCCAAGGAGCAGCTCTTGCTCAGAGCTGGGAGCAGGAACTGCCTGGGATGGATCTGGAGAAGCTGCTGGAAAGCACAGCAGGGAGGAACATGGGGCAGAGCTGCAGGAGCTCCAGGGCTCCTTCCAACAGCTGGGGAAGGCTCAGAATTCCTGGGGGGAGCTTCAGCTTCAACAGGGGCAGCTTTAGGGACAATTCAGGGATATTTCCCTCAAGTTGGGTTCCATGGGGGAGGTTCTGGCTGTGCTGGTGGTGAGTGGGGAGGAGCAATGGGATGAGCTGTTCCCAGGGCTGCAGGGCCCTTGGGATGGGAGCTTTTCCAACATTTGAACATTTTTGGGAGGAGCAGGGGGATGAGACCTCCAGGGATTTGTTCTACCTTGGGAGATGGCTCTGTTTGGAGCAGCCACCTCCAAAGATCTCCCATTCCAGGTCATTCTCTGAGCCTCTGGTTTCTCAATTTGTACCCAAATGGGAAACCACGAGAGGTTTTTTTAACAAGGCCCAAATCTCTGTCCTGTGGGTCTGCTTCAGTATTTGGCAATTTATAAACCTCTTTTTTTTTTTTTTAATTTTCTCCTTTATCCTAACCCTTCCCTTGTGTGGTTATCTGACTGCAAATTCTCAGAAGGCAAATTTGGGTTTTGGTCTTTATCTTCCAGGAAAGGCAAAATATAACCCAAATATGTGACACAGGCAGCTCTTCTTCTGGTTTGACTTTTAGTCCTAATGGTCTCATCTAAGGTATGAATTCATTTCAACTGCTTTTATCCTGTTTCTGTTGAACCCTC
Organism: Malurus cyaneus samueli; assembly: GCA_009741485.1. NCBI lineage: Eukaryota > Metazoa > Chordata > Aves > Passeriformes > Maluridae > Malurus > Malurus cyaneus. Next base: position 1,099,983 of record CM019220.1, read on the forward strand.
AAAATACAAAGGAAATGAGAATTCTTGTTCCTGCTGATTGGAAATGTAGCTATTGTGAATTTTATGAAATAGCTGGCTGTAATTTTAGAGCATTAAGATAATTTACTAGCCCCATCTACCAGTGCTAAAATAGAAATATCTTTAAATTTTCTCAGTATTTCACTCTTTTTGACGCCTTTTTTTTCTCATCTTTCAACAAACTGTGTTTTCACTCAGTGCCTGCTGCATTTGTGAAACGTTACTGTAGTTGGTCTGTAAATGTCATGATTATTTGTTTATAAGAACTAGATCAGTTCATGAGGGGGGAAAAAAACCCAACAAACCACTAGTGAGGTTTGTATTTAATACAATATTGTTTTCCTGAATTATATTGGGGCAACATTGATCTGACTTCTTTGCTTTTCTTGGCTTTTTTTTTTTTTCTTGTTGTTGTTGGTTGGGTCTTTTTTGGGGTTTTTTTGGTTATTTTTTTTTAAATTGTTTTAAAATGTGCTTTACTTGAACTTTTTTTACCTTGAAAGCTTCTGCTGAGCTTGGGGAGTTTGGGGTTTAGGTGATTTCCTAAGAGCTACAATTCTTATAAACCACCAGATAAATTTATATCAAATTAATTGCCCTACCCCTACCAGCTTTCAAAATCTCAGAATGCGTGGATTCAGATGAGAGTTTTAGAACTCATGCACAAATTTTGCTGAAGTTTTGATGGAGGAAATGTTCAGCTTTTTTGTGTACTCCCTCTAGTGCTGAAGGTGCTGCATGGCTGAAAAAACAAACAGGGATTTGTATTCACCAACCCAGGGGAAAAAAATTAATGCCATCTCTCATTTCTTCCTTGTTTTAGTTCCTTTTGGCTTTGCTCTCGTGGGAACCTAAGCCCTGATGGCAAATGTGTTGTGTGACCAGTTGTGCTTGAAAAATCAGGGTTAAGTTGGGCTTTAAAAATGTTAAAATTGTTTCAAAATTTGCCAAGTACAAAAGAACTTAGATTAGAAAAAGCCTTTGCTGTCGGTTGGTGCCTGACCATTAGAAAAAAATTATTGGTGCCGAAATGAATCTTATATTCAGGCATCTATTTGTTGCAGTTCCTCGCAGCCACATTTAAACTGGGGCTGGAAAGAAAGACCTGGATGAAAGCAACTCGGATTTTTCAGTTACATAAAACTCTGAAAGGCTTTTACAAATTGCTTCTGTGTGGGAGGCAGCTTGCTGCAAAGCTGTCACTTGAAACTTTATCAATCAGAAGACAGTGCTGGTTTTAATTATGTGATTTTCAAAGTAAAATAACTTTCTTTTAATTTTTTTTCCTCCCTTGCCTGAAAATGTAGAACAGAGTCAGGTGAGATCTGGAACAATCTGAAGGATTTTTGAAGAGTTTGCTGGGTTTAATTGAAACAGCTTCAAAAAGCTGGCTTTTATGAAGTGTAGTAGAGTCGGAGCTTTTTTAGCTTTCTTCTTTTTTTTTAAAAGAAAGACCTTGTTCTCCTTGTACATTGTGCAAATTGTCACCAACTTCTAATTATCTCTGTACCCAGCCACGGTGCCCATCTCAGTGCTGTAAAGATCTCCACTCTCTGTGTTTTTTGGCCTCATTTCGGTGCCTTGAGCCCCAAAATGATGTGACACTGAAATTTCGCGGCGGGGGCAGCGAGCGCCGGGCTCTTTGCAGATTTCTGACAAATCCCCGCTTCATATTGACACTCTGCAGTTGTCACCAAAGAGGTGACACCCCTGCAGACATCCTGGTGTTTGCTGGGACAGCTCCAGAGCTCCCTGCTCCATCCCAGGGATGTCACAGATCTGCGTCTCCAGAGCCGGGTTTTATACGGCTCTAGCAGGAGAGACGGTGGGGAAGGGATGTGAATTAATCATGAACACTCCATTTTGCTAATGTGTTTGGTGATGGGGGGGGAGAGAGACAGACAGAGTGTTGTTTCCTTTTGCTCTTTTCCTTTTTGGGTTGTTTGACTTCATTAGGAGTTGGATTTTGCTGTTTGTTCTCACTCTGGGAAAGCAGGCAGCACTAACATGTCACGCCGTGGTGACGGATCTGTTCTCCAAACCCTCTTCTCCAGCGTTTATTGTGCAACACAGTTGGCACTGCTACCTGTTGGAATTGGATAAAATCATGATTTCTACTAGAAAAAAGGAAGGCACTTAGGCTCTGATTTCTGCTGGTTTTGAGACCGGTTTCTTCTCCTCCCAATTTTCGCATCATCTTTGCTAATTGCCTCTCCTCTGGCAGCGCTGTCCTTTTTCTCAGCCTGGTGCTTGTAGGTTGTCTGAGAAATCCTCCCGGCGTGGGGGTGACTGAGCTGCTGATAAAAATGATGGATTGCAGTTCTCCTCCTGGGCTCCTTCCACTGACCCAGTGCTCAGTTGGGACGGGGTCACAGCTCCTCACCCCCTGACTTGGTGTAGATTCCCTTTAGGATATTTCACAGCCTTTTCTGTGTCCTTTTTCCGAGTCTGGCTGCTTCCCTTCCCTCTGCTGCTTTGCTTCTCCTCCAGCTTGGTTTTAAATCACGCTGTATTTTTGGATTCTTCCCCTCTGAGGCTGTGAACTCTTGAAGAATGGGTTTTGCTGTGGTTTAGGGTCTCTCAGGGTCACAACTGCTGCCCCTGCTGTCTGGGAGTGGGGCGCGTCAAAGTCAACCCTCCCAGTTTTTGGCGTTCAGACTCAAAGCCAAAAAAAGAAATGTGGCTGAATCTTTGGGAATTTATGCCTTCCACCCCCTGGGTTCTTCCAGGTCACTCGAACAAAAGTGCCAGCTGCTGTGGGTGAGCTCTTTTATCCCTCCTTTTCCCACACTCCTGGCTCAGCAATAAAATCAGTCAGGAGTGTTGCAGATGTAGAGGTTTGTCTCCAAAGAGATTCCCCCCACCCCTGAGAGATCCCAATCTGCATCTCTGCCCTTCCCTTTGTGCTCCAAAGCCTCGGAGTGCAAAAGCTCTCCAAGAGAAGCTGATCTGAGCGCTGCCTTCCTGTTCTCAGCTGGCAGAGCAGCCTTGGCCCCATCCATGTGATCCCAGGGAAAGGGAAGCTCAGCAGAGCCCAGAACCATCCGAGACCAAGGAAAAGCTCTCAGTGGAGCCCTGGAGCAGCACAAGGAGCTCCTGACCCATTGGTGATCCAGGTCATGAATTCCCAGGTGGGTCTTGGTGCTGCTGCAGGAACCACGTCCAGAAATTTCTCTGGAATGGAGTAACAGAGTCATTTAGGATGGAAAAGCCCTCTAAGGTCAGAGTTGAACCATCACCAGCTCTGCCAAGGTCACAACTGCCCCAAATGCCACATCCACATGGTTTTGGAATCCCTCCAGGGATGGGAGCTCCACCTCTGTCCTGGGAAGCCTCTTCCAAGCTTGGCCATGACTTCCATGAAGAAATTTTCTCCAATACCCAGCCTGAACCTCCCCAATCACAACTTGAGAAGAGACTGACCCCCACCTTCTGCTCCATCTTTTCCTCCAGCTCCAACAAAATTTGAGGGAGGGATTCACCTTTGAGCCTGTTTTGGTTTCTGAGCCCAGGGAAGGATGAATGTTCTTACAGCACTTCAGAAATCCACATGGAATCCAAATTCCACTCTCTTGTTTACTTGTCTATGAATTATGCCTGGAAATTACCTAAATTTATTTGCAACTAGTTGAGCATCTTGTGATTCATAGGTGTCTTCCCAGTAGTACCGCAGTAGATGGTTACTCACATCTAGCAAAGCCTCCGAAATTTTATTTTCAAGCTGCAGGCTGTGAAGTGGGATTGACAGTTGCTGAAATTTATGGCATTTGTAGTTGTAAAAGAAAATGTATTTGAAGCAGCACCCAACTGTGTTTGGATTATAGGTTATACACCCAGAGCACTTGTGACATTTCTGTGCTACCCCAAGTGGAGAAGGAAGATGAGAAATCACCACCTGAAGATTTGGGTCTGAAAGAAGGGGTCTAGAAGTTGGCAAAAACTGCTCTTAAAATTCTCCCCCCTCGTTTAGCAGAATGGGGTGATTTAAAATGCCATTCTGAGATTGACGTGAAAATTTGAAGCCTGTATCAGCGACTGTTATGTAAATGGCTCTTGAAAAGTCTCTGGATCATTTACTCAGAGGTGTATTTAAAGGAGGAAATGACTTATTCATACATTGTTTCATGAACTCATACTGTGATTTTTTTTTTTTTCCTTTTCCCAAGCTACTTGAAAGGGAGCTCGAAGGATTCTGAGAGCGCAGAAAGCCACGTGATAAACAGGGGCAGCAGAGCGGGTACAAAGGTGACAGGGAAACAAAACCTGGTGATAAATATCAAAAAACCAACTGAGACAACAAAACAACCTGAATTAAACTGCTGAACCAAGCCTTGGCTTGAGATCTTTTCGCTGGGAATGTCAGAAATTCTTTCAGGACTTTGACTTGTGAACAAATTATCGCTTCCAGGGAACGTGTTCTGGTAATATCCACCTGTCTTAGGCATCATTCTGGGGTTAACTCTTGCTTAGAAAGGATTTTGTTCTTTTTATAGGGTATTGAGTGTTTTTAATCCTTTAGAAATTGGTCCTTCCTTAAAAAAAAATAATCTGGGAGCCTCTGGTTACCTCAGTCCTGTGACCCATGTGATTACCTGGATAATGAGCAAGGAGAGACCAACGCAAAGATCCTTCCCATAATACCACGGCTGACCCCAGTTCCACAATAATGTATTTGTGATTTGATTTATTCTTTCTAGAAATCTTTTTAATACGTCTTTATTGCTTCTGATTTAATTAATCCCTTTCCAGTTCTTCTTTATCTGAGTTGTTCTGTTTATCCAGCAGCTCATGCAGCCACAAGGTTATTGTGGCTCAGAGGAGCTTTACATGTTTTCTACCTTTGGCTAGAAGGGTTTTCTGTTGGTTTTTTAATACTTTCTGAATTCCCATATGGTTCAGGTCTGAGGGAAACATCAAACCATCTCTTTTAAAAGAATCTTGGTAGAGAAATATTCATAAAGGAAACTCAGTTTGCTGTAATTGCCCCGTTTGTGCATCAGGCTTGTGTTGGAAGCTGTGTCCATGCCAGAAAGGCACCATGGAATATGTTCAATTGGCTATTTCTGCTCCTCTGAAGCTGAAATTGAGGTATTAAACTCACCACGGGCTTTTCTTTAGGCTCAGATTAATTTCTAAGTTAACAAATACTAGCACCAGCTCTAATTTTGCATTTAGGCTTAACTTTGAGAACACTTTTATTCTTTTCAAATTATTTTGCTGCATATAAATCATTGCAGATCAGTTTGGGTGGAAAATAAAGTCTGAAAAAGGCTAAATCTTGAATGCAATGAAAATATATCTTTATATCTGATGGAGCAAATGCCCAGAGGGAATAGATTTAATTCATCAAGGAGGGGTTTTCAAATGCTTTTGTCTTCTGCCCTCTCACAGACAAATTTTGGCACGAAAAGAAGGCTCTGCAGCTCAGTGTGATCAATAACTTGAGTGCTTTCCTCAGGCTCCTTCAGGCTGGGTTTTAATTTGGTGTCTGTCTGGAATCTGTGCAAACCCTGCCAGAATCACGGAATCATCGAGGGGAGAAAAGAACCCCCAGGACCATCAGGTCCCACTTTTGGCTGAATCCCTCCATGTCTGACCATTCAGTCAATAAATTTTGGCTAATATCAAATCCTGGCAAACTTGAGAGAGGAATTTGGTCTGGAAAGAGGAAGAGTTGTTAGAAGGATGTCTCTGGCTCTGTGCAGGTGTGGAAAGATTGGTTTGTTCTGGTTTTGGGAGTGCAGAGAAGGAGGGTGCCCTTCCTTCAGTTTGTAAAAAATATTAAATTTCAGAGATCCCAGGGTGTTGCTATTGGGATATTCTCAGTTTTATCTGAATTCTACCTGACAATAAAAGGTTTCCAGGATGTCAGGGTGACTCTGATACCTTGTGGGTGAAAATTGGAATGAAATTGCTGCTGGCTATGGCTGCTGCTGTCGAGATAGAGAACAACACTGATAAATTTAATGTAGAGCTTCCTCTCTTGCATTTTTATTTGATCTTGGGTTGCCTAACTCCAGTTTGGATGCAGAGCTGCAGAAACCTTGTGGTTTGGTCAATCACATTCATTAATGGTTTTGAATGAATAAATTCAAAGAGCCCGTATATTTGCCACAGCCATGGAAGGAGAATTATGGCTCAAATCTCCTTGGCTTTAATTTGCCAGCTCTCTCTGGACTTTAAGACAAAGATGAATATTCAGGGTCATGAGAGTGAAAAGGTATCAGGGATTTTCTCCTATTTATCTTTGCTCAGAAAAGACACATTTGCACTGAAAACTCCTGTGAGCAATGCGATGATTGATTGCGTTATATTGGGAGTTGTTATTTTTCATAAAATACAACTCAAAAGCTGAATTTTGAACTAAGTCTGTTTGCTTGTTCTGGGATGGTTTAGAATCTCCCTCAGAGGAATCCTGCTGGTTTTTGCCTCCCTCAGAGGCATCTCCAGTGAGCTGTGGAGGAAAAGGGCACCCTGAGCTTCCGTAGATGGATTTAAACAAAGATTTACTCAATGCACAGACTATGATTGGATTTTGTGGTATTCCACGCACGGGCCAAACGAGAGAAAATCTTGTGTTTGAAAAACCAGTTTGTGGCAGCAGGAAGAGCTTAGTCATGGAACCTCAGAGTTTCGGGGGACAGAAAAGCAGAAAAATGGTGCATGGGAAAGTTAAGCCCAAATCAAGGACTTGTGGTTAAGATTTAATCCTTATTTTCCAGAAGAGAAAAAAAAATGTGTAACTCAAACACCGAAGAGAAAACATTTGTAAATCTGAGTAATAAATTGAGCGCATGTTTAGGCAAAGACATTTCTTGTGTCCCTCTTGAAATACAGATCTGTAGTATTTCTTATTCAAGTAAGGAAATGAGACCTTCAGGACAGTAAAAACAAAATCCTTCTCTTGGCTCCATGAGGTAATAACTCACCCAGTCCGTCTCCATGTGATCCACACATGTTAAGCACAGATAAATCAAGTGATGATAAGAGTTATTAATTGCCCACATAAAAGAGCTCGGGCCTGACCTCATGCTGGTGGAAGGGATGATCAAACCAGAGTGGAGTTTGCAGAAAAGGCGACAAGAAAAAAACCCCTTTTCATGTGTCTTCCCAGATGTGTTCTGCCCTTCTCTCTCCTGCCATCAGCTGTTTGCCTTTATGCAGGGTGTGGGAACAGCTCTCAAGTGGGAAAGGCAGAATTAAACTATTCATTCCTTATTTTGCTGCTCTGTGCTGAGCCCCTTCCAGCCCTGGTAAATGACCATCCCACCTTTGCTGTGTGTCCATGGATCAAAGACTGTTTTAATCAGTGCCCTTTAACTGCTTTGGGATCCTTTTTAATTTGCTGTCTGTGAATATTTAGTTAGGATTGAGATTTGGCAGTGAAACAGATGCTGATCTGGACTCTGTTTCTTGCTCTGTATATTGAGGTAGAAAAGCAATAGATGTGCCTTGAGGCTTTAAATCCCACAAAACTGGGTTTTCTTTCTATTTTAGTGGATGTATCAGTGACTCATTTCTTATTTTTGTTTGCTATTCAGAAAATGAGAATACCTGTGTGAATGCACATATGAACCTCACTGTTTCTTATAGGCAGCTTAATAAATAATAAAATAACAAAACCTTTATTTTTCAGTGCCACATCACTCTAAGATCTGAAACGTTGAACAACTTTAGAGTCAAAAACAAGCTGGATCCTTTATTCTGAGATTTTTGTGTGCAGTAGCCCCAAATCCTCCCTGCTCTGAAGAGCCTTTTTTGTGCACACAATCACGTCTTTTAGGTATTTAGATATTCAAAGTACCTTCTGTGCAGAAGCAGCAGAGATCAGGGCCTAATGGGACAAGAAGCAGAAGAAAGAGCTCATTGTCAGGAGGTAATAACTCCTTGTCATTCTCCGTGGGAGGCTGGTGGAGGTTAAAAAAATTGGGAAAGATTGTTGCTAAGCACTTGCCATATCGTGTCTTGGTGAACCAGGATAGCCTGGTTTTAACATTTCCTCTCCAGCAAGTTTCAAATAACTGTCCTGCAGCCTTTTTGCTGGGGAGTGAAGCTGAATTTACTCAGTCAGTTCTGTGAAATAAACAGATATAGTTAAATATTTAAAATACAGCATTGTCTGACCCCTCTGAGGCTCTTTTGGAATATTTTATCCTCAATATTGTGCCATTAGTATTTAATATTGGTCAGGGCAAATATTTTGGATGCTCTTTTGTTAATGAGGGGTATTTCATTCAGTTGGGTATTTTTGATCCTCTTGATACTGAGCAGCAGGTTGCTGTAAGTTGATCCTGAACCCAGGATCTTTAATTTAAAGTTTTTCTTTAAATCGCCCTCGTGGGGATGTGAGAGGGGAACACTTTGGGGTGGCAGCGTGGCCATTCCTCATCAATCCATCACTGCCTGCCCCTTATTGGGAATCTTCCTTCCCTCCATCATGGCAAAATGGGAACTCATTTCCCAACCCCAAATCTTATCAGAAACCCCTCCTGCAGAGGAAATTCTGTCCATTGCCCTTCACAGCCAGAAGGGCTCCTTGACATTCGCTCTTGGCTGATCTGTTTGAGAAATCTTACATAAACTCCGGCAGGGGAGCTGCCAATTCCTGCTCCTGCACGTTGGAGGAGAAATGCTGCCTTATTGGAGAGGTTTGCTCCTACTCAGGGCCGGCAGTGGTTTCCAACGCCTCTGGTATTTGATGACTGTGGCATAACTTTGGAGGGCTCTGTGTGCTTTCTGTTCCTCCTTTCAGCTGTTTTGGGTGGCAGTGGGGGAGAGTCCTGCTCCTTGCTGCCTTTGGATGGAGGGGAGAGAAGCGAGGGACGGGCTTCTTCTGTCCCAAAACAACCTGCAGAAAGCCCAGAATTAAACCATGTCTTTCTTCCTTTTTAATGTATTTTTTCTTGTTTGTGGTATTTTGTTTGTTGTTTTTTTTTTTTGGTTTTTTTTTTGTTTTTTTTTTGTTTGTTTTTTTTTTGTTTGTTTTTTGTTTTTTTTTGTTTTGTTTTGGGTTTTTTAGGGGTTTTTTGGTTGTGTTTTGCTGAGGAATAGAAACAAATATGAGAGTTTGTCCTAATTTCTAGTAAACCTCACAGGGGGGATGCTCAGTTTTGGGAAGGTCCCTCACCGAACGAATGTCCATGGGCAGCAGGGTGAGTCCTTGGCACGGTGTGATCCTGCTGTGGTGTGGTGCCCGTGTCCCTGGGACAAAAATCCCTGTCCAGGGCAGGGAATGGAGCTGGAAGGTCTGGAGCCAGAGGGCTGAGGAGCTGGGAAAGGGGCTAGCCTGGAGAAAAGGGGATCAGGGGGGACCTGTGGCTCTGCACAACTCCCTGACAGGAGGGGACAGCGGGGGGATTTGGGATCTGCTCCAGGGAACAGGGACAGGAGGAGAGGGAGCCTCAGGAGGGCCAGGGAGGTTTAGTTTGGTATTGGGAGCAATTTCTCCAAAAGGGTTCCCAGCCCTGTCCAGCTGCCAGGCAGTGGTGGGTTCCACCCCTGTGATGTGGCCCTTGGGGAGGGATCAGTGGTGGCTGGCATTGCTGGGGAAGGGTTGGACTCGATCTCAAAGATCTTTCCATCTGAGTTTGTGATCCCACAGCCATCAGGGTGTGAGGCCACATTTGGGGCAGGGATCTGAGCTTTCTGTGGATGCTGTCGAGATAGAGAACAAATGATAATTTAATGTAGAGCTTCCTTTTGCATTTTTATTTGATCTTGGGTTGCCTACTCCAGTTTGGATGCAGAGCTGCAGAAACCTTGTGGTTTGGTCAATCACATTCATTAATGGTTTTGAATGAATAAATTCAAAGAGCCCGTATATTTGCCACAGCCATGGAAGGAGAATTATGGCTCAAATCTCCTTGGCTTTAATTTGCCAGCTCTCTCTGGACTTTAAGACAAAGATGAATATTCAGGGTCATGAGAGTGAAAAGGTATCAGGGATTTTCTCCTATTTATCTTTGCTCAGAAAAGACACATTTGCACTGAAAACTCCTGTGAGCAATGCGATGATTGATTGCGTTATATTGGGAGTTGTTATTTTTCATAAAATACAACTCAAAAGCTGAATTTTGAACTAAGTCTGTTTGCTTGTTCTGGGATGGTTTAGAATCTCCCTCAGAGGAATCCTGCTGGTTTTTGCCTCCCTCAGAGGCATCTCCAGTGAGCTGTGGAGGAAAAGGGCACCCTGAGCTTCCGTAGATGGATTTAAACAAAGATTTACTCAATGCACAGACTATGATTGGATTTTGTGGTATTCCACGCACGGGCCAAACGAGAGAAATTCTTGTGTTTGAAAAACCAGTTTGTGGCAGCAGGAAGAGCTTAGTCATGGAACCTCAGAGTTTCGGGGGACAGAAAAGCAGAAAAATGGTGCATGGGAAAGTTAAGCCCAAATCAAGGACTTGTGGTTAAGATTTAATCCTTATTTTCCAGAAGAGAAAAAAATGTGTAACTCAAACACCGAAGAGAAAACATTTGTAAATCTGAGTAATAAATTGAGCGCATGTTTAGGCAAAGACATTTCTTGTGTCCCTCTTGAAATACAATCTGTAGTATTTCTTATTCAAGTAAGGAAATGAGACCTTCAGGACAGTAAAAACAAAATCCTTCTCTTGGCTCCATGAGGTAATAACTCACCCAGTCGTCTCCATGTGATCCACACATGTTAAGCACAGAATCAAGTGATGATAAGAGTTTTAATTGCCCACATAAAGGCTCGGGCCTGACCTCATGCTGGTGAAGGGATGATCAACCAGAGTGGAGTTTGCAGAAAAGGCGACAAAAAAAAACCCATACGCCCGCCTGTTTTTCTTTTTATTTATTCCCCACCCCTTTTTCTTTTCCCGTCTCACATGTGTCTTCCCAGATGTGTTCTGCCCTCTCTTCCTGCCATCAGGTTTGCTTTATGCAGGGTGTGGGACAGCTCTCAAGTGGGAAGGCAATTAAACTATTCATTCCTTATTTTGCTGCTCTGTGCTGAGCCCTTCCAGCCTGGTAATGACCATCCACCTTTGCTGTGTGTCCATGGATCAAAGACTGTTTTAATCAGTGCCCTTTAACTGCTTTGGGATCCTTTTTAATTTGCTGTCTGTGAATATTTAGTTAGGATTGAGATTTGGCAGTGAAACAGATGCTGATCTGGACTCTGTTTCTTGCTCTGTATATTGAGGTAGAAAAGCAATAATGTGCCTTGAGGCTTTAAATCCCACAAAACTGGGTTTTCTTTCTATTTTAGTGTATGTATCACTGACTCATTTCTTATTTTTGTTTGTTTCAGAAAATAATATACTGTGTGATGTTGAACCTCACTGTTTACTTATAGAGCTAATAAATAATAAATAACAAACTTTTTTTTCAGTGCCACATCACTCTAAGATCTGAAACGTTGAACAACTTTAGGCAAAAACAGCTGGATCCTTTATTCTGAGATTTTTGTGTGCAGTAGCCCCAAATCCTCCCTGCTCTGAAGAGCCTTTTTTGTGCACACAATCACGTCTTTTAGGTATTTAGATATTCAAAGTACCTTCTGTGCAGAAGCAGCAGAGATCAGGGCTAATGGGACAAGAAGCAGAAGAAAGAGCTCATTGTCAGGAGGTAATAACTCCTTGTCATTCTCCGTGGGAGGCTGGTGGAGGTTAAAAAAATTGGAAAGATTGTTGCTAAGCACTTGCCATATCGTGTCTTGGTGAACCAGGATAGCCTGGTTTTAAATTTCCTCTCCAGCAAGTTTCAAATAACTGTCCTGCAGCCTTTTTGCTGGGGAGTGAAGCTGAATTTACTCAGTCAGTTCTGTGAAATAAACAGATATAGTTAAATATTTAAAATACAGCATTGTCTGACCCCTCTGAGGCTCTTTTGGAATATTTTATCCTCAATATTGTGCCATTAGTATTTAATATTGGTCAGGGCAAATATTTTGGATGCTCTTTTGTTAATGAGGGGTATTTCATTCAGTTGGGTATTTTTGATCCTCTTGATACTGAGCAGCAGGTTGCTGTAAGTTGATCCTGAACCCAGGATCTTTAATTTAAAGTTTTTCTTTAAATCGCCCTCGTGGGGATGTGAGAGGGGAACACTTTGGGGTGGCAGCGTGGCCATTCCTCATCAATCCATCACTGCCTGCCCTTATTGGGAATCTTCCTTCCCTCCATCATGGCAAAATGGGAACTCATTTCCCAACCCCAAATCTTATCAGAACCCCTCCTGCAGAGGAAATTCTGTCCATTGCCCTTCACAGCAGAGGGCTCCTTGACATTCGCTCTTGGCTGATCTGTTTGAGAAATCTTACATAAACTCCGGCAGGGGAGCTGCCAATTCCTCCACGTTGGAGGAGAAATGCTGCCTTATTTGGAGAGGTTTGCTCCTACTCAGGGCCAGGCAGTGGTTTCCAAACGCCTCTGGTATTTGATGACTGTGGCATAACTTTGGAGGGCTCTGTGTGCTTTCTGTTCCTCCTTTCAGCTGTTTTGGGTGGCAGTGGGGGAGAGTCCTGCTCCCTGCTGCCTTTGGAGTGGAGGGGAGAGAAGGGAGGGATGGGCTTCTTCTGTCCCAAAACAACCTGCAGAAGACCCCAGAATTAAACCATGTCCTTTCTTCCTTTTTACATGTTATTTTTTCTTGTTTTGTGTGAGTTTTTTTTTGTTTGGTTGTGTGGGTTTTTTTTTGTTTGTTTTGTTTGTCTTTTTTTTTTGTTTTTTTTTTGTTTTGTTTTGGGTTTTCTTGGAGGGTTTTTTTGGTTGTCGTTTTGCTGAGGAATAGAAAACAGAAATATGAGAGTTTGTCCTAATTTCTAGTAAACCTCACAGGGGGGATGCTCAGTTTTGGGAAGGTCCCTCACCATGACAGGATGTCCATGGGCAGCAGGGGCTGAGTCCTTGGCACGGTGTGATCCTGCTGTGCTGTGGTGCCCGTGGTCCCTTGGGACAAAAATCCCTGTCCAGGGAGGGAATGGAGCTGGGAAGGTCTGGAGCCCCAGGAATGGCTGAGGAAGCTGGGAAAGGGGCTCAGCCTGGAAAAAGGGAATCAGGGGGGACCTTGTGGCTTGCACAACTCCCTGACAGGAGGGACAGCCGGGGGGATTTGGGATCTGCTCCAGGGAACAGGGACAGGAGGAGAGAAAGCCTCAGAGGGCCAGGGAGGTTTAGTTTGTGTGGAATTTCTTCTTCCTGAGGGCCCCTTAGGAAGTGTGCATGCGGGGTTCCTTGGTTGTGGCCTTGGGGACAGGGATCAGTGGTGGCATTGGCATTGCTGGGGAAGGGTTGGACTCGATCTCAAAGATCTTTCCCATCTGAGTTTGTGATCCCACAGCCATCAGGGTGTGAGGCCACATTTGGGGCAGGGATCTGAGCTTTCTGTGGTACCTCCCATCAATGGGTCAGGTGCAGAAATGTCTGTAATTCATCACTTTTGTGCTCTGGGGTGGTGCTGCCAAAGCTGTAATTGGGGGGAGCTTCAGATAAACGCTGAAAAAGTGACAAAAACCTCTTTCGTCTGACTTCTGTATAAATTCAGTTTCCTCACTTTACCTGTTTTTCCTCCTTTTGTTCCACAAATTGTTTGTTCAGAAATGTGCGTTACCTTGTGTTTCTCTGGAATTTATTTGTTGCCATCTCCAGAGTTGGTTTTACATGTTGAGTTTTATTATGTTCATGAGGCAAAGTTGGCAGGAACGGCGCTATAAAAAGCATTCATTTCATGGAGTGGTACAAACATGTTTTCAGCTGAATTGATGACACTGAATATAAAACATTTCTCATTTGCTCTTCCCCTTAAGGTTTGTTTAATGAACTAAAGTTTTTTTTCTTATTACTTAGAGGTGCAGTTCTTTCTACCCATCCAGAAAGGATATAATGTGCATTTATAGCTGCCATCTCTTGGAAATAACCTACTTAGGGAACCTTTTTCCATGAATCTTGGGGTGTTATGGAAATTCTTCCAATCTCTTCTTTTTTCTCGCTGTTTCTTTTTGAACCTTGAACCCTTTATTGGGAATAAAAATGAGTATGAATGAGGAGATCTGTATTAAGAAGCCAGCTGGGAAGGTATCAAAATTTGGATGTAAATATGTGTTTATGTTTAGGGAGCTAACATGAGATAATTTTTGGGATCGAGACCACCCTTCCTGGTCTCCAGGTTGCATCGACTCTGCCTGTGAACAGCCACAATTTATTGAATTTACATGTAATATATCTCCCTGGCAGCGGGGTAATATTAATTAAAGAGTTCATTACTGTTTTTGATCTGATACTTTGCAGGAGGCGCTTCCTCAGGGGATTAATAAGGGCTGGGATGGAAACACGAATGTTTCCAATGCTGATTTCCATACATTGGTGTCTGGAGGCTCAGAGTGGTCCTGTCTCCATCCAGGACTCATCTTAATGCTTAATGAATTTCCTGGTGGGGCTGGAAATGAATTTCCAGGTGTGCCAGGTTCTGTGGGGGAGCTGGGAAGGAGGAGAGGGGGAAAGCAGAGAAAGATAATCCTCATTGCTTTCCCATACATGGGTGTGGTAACGCTTCATCAAAGGTTTGATCTCCTGCCCATCACTTCAGCTGACCTGGAATTTGATGGAAATATTAAAAAGAGTTGGAAGAAGCTGTTGCACCAAAGGCTGTGCCTTGGATCCTCGCTGGGGTAACTCTTCATCCTCCAGCATAGCCCCTTTTCCCACCACTCATTTATTAACACGGCTCCATTTGGGCCAGCTCCAGTTTGGGCAGAAATCAATCATTTTTTTTTTTTCCAGTTTGGGCAGAAATCAATCATTTATCCAACTTCCCCCGCACCTGAAATATAATTTAAAGTCCCCAGCCTGGGAGTGCCACGGCACACCAGTGATGGGCACTGCAAGAAGGAGATGCCACACGCCAGACTGAGCATCTGACAGACATGGGAGACTTGGGAGAGAAAGTTTGGGAGCCAATGACTTATCAAAGGCTGTCAGGATAATCATTTTCCCCCCCAATTTCAGTCAATTGCTGCCTGACAATTGAAAAGCAGGGATTGAGAGAGCGCTCACCCACGCTGGTGCCTGATCCCTGGGGCTCTGCAGCCATATCCTTGGAATAAAGAGGAAAAGTACACATATGAAGCACCAACTGGAGTTTGTTAAACATGGAGCATATGTGTTATTTAGCTTTGGAACGGGGTGAGGTTATGAAACTATTCTTGGAAGAGAAGACAAATAAATTTCCTGTACACCAAAATAATTTGTAACAAATAGATTCATGAAAATCTTGAGGGAAGATGGGGCACGATGCTGGTGACAGAGCCCTGGAATTCTGCTTCCAACTGGAGCCTCTCCATCCTGAAATGATGGAATTCAGGCAGCTTTAAGGATGGGAATGCTAATGACTGGTAAAGGGTTTTAATTTATTCTTGATGGACTTCGCAATCTCCTGAGTGTGACTCGGAATCAGACTTCGAGTTCTCACCAACATCACAGAGTCTGAACTCGGAATTACTCAGTGAGGAGTGAATTTCAGATTAATCGTGTTCAGTGTGAACTCAGAATTTCACTGAAGTATCATAGTCTGGGCTCACCTGTCCATGTGATTCTCAGAATTGATGGCAGAACCCGGAATTCAACATTAATTCACTTTTTGTTGCATGAGAGGGGGGCAAAGAAGATGCCAAAGGCTGCCCCCAACCCAAATATTGCACAGTGCATATCAAATGAGATCTGAACATCAGCGATTACATTTTTAGTAGGATGAGTGTTCTGACTGAAATGCAGCAATCTGTCACTTGGCCTTTCTGTGACATTCAGTGCATTGAAATTACCAGGCAAAGATTGCTTTTTGACATGCTAAATTAACTAAGTTGGAAATTGGAGCTTTATCATGGCTGCTAATTGTTACAGGGAGAGGGGAAGAGCTGTTTGTCTTTTATATTCTGAGCAGGCTATTCAGATAGCAGTTAATAAAAAACAATTAAATAAAGATATTCTCCAAAAGGGTCATCTTGGAAGTGTAGAATTGGTTGTTTAAGAGGGATTTTTTTTCTGAGTTGTGGCAGTGCTGAACAGTTTCCCTTCAGCTCCAACTTAACCCTAATTAAGGCTTATTGAAAGGAGATGGAAGACCTGGAAACTCCATTAATAGGGAAACAAAAATTAGCTATTTAAAAGAGCATTTTAGATATTTAGAAGTTTTGGTTTGCCATGAATGACGGTGTTTCAGTCCTAAGTTTTTTTTTTTTTTCTCTTGCTGTTGTGTCTTCAGATATGTAAAAAATCCAACTTAACTTAAAGCTAAATGATGATGCTTCATATGCTTTGCAAAATCTGCTGCAGTCACAACCCTTATGTTTTACTAAAAATTGAATAATGCTTTGTGTAATTGTGTTTTCTTTAGAATGGGCTATATTTTGTTTGCTTTCTACTCGTTTTACCAAATGTAATTTTTGTTTCTGGGAGATAAAGGATAAAATCTGTGTGAATTGTGGCAGGTGATGGTACTGGGACCCTCTCTGTAAAGTTGAGATGTTTCAGAACTGAAATTCTGTTTGATCAAACAGTCATTATCTACAAATGTCAACAAATCCATTTATTTTTAGCTCCCAGGCAAACGGGAGTTGCGGACAAACGTGTAAATGTAATTTCTGGAGGGTTTTAATTGGTGTTTCAGTATCTCCATCAGTGACCTTGTCGGGAAAGACAGATTTCACTGACATTTATCAATCATCTGAGAGGTCTCCACCCTTGGGTTTCTACTCCTAGGTGTGAGATAAGAATTCCTGAGCCTCATGCTAAGCAAATGATTAGAGAAAACTGAGCTGGCCTGGATGGGAGAGGAACAGAATCAGAGAATCTTAAAATCCCAGGATGGTTTGGGTTGGAAGGGACTTTAAAGCTCATCTCATTCATGGGCAGGGACACCTTCCACTATCCCAGGCTGCTCCAAGCCCCGTCCAACCTGGCCTGGGACACTTTCAAAGATGTGTTGAAATTGAGAAAGGATGAAATTAAGGAATTATCCCTGTCCATGAAGTCTGTTAATCCTACTTTTATTTTTCCTGAAGCAGCTTTACCAGAGTGCATGAGACTGATGAGGTGAGGCTGAATATTTTGGGTTTAGTGCTGATTTCAGGACAAGGTGGTGAAATGTTGAGCTGTCCTTGAATCTGGGTGTTTATCTGCATCCCCTGATTTTTTTTTGCACTCTCCTGGGTGAATCTGCTGGGTCCCCATTTGTACCCAAGGAAATAACTCTTACCTGGGATGAAACCACAGGAATTCAGTGGGATGGTGTGGGCAGAGTCCCTTCCCAACCCGTGTGGTCAGGGATGAGATGTGTGGTGACAGCTTCCTTCAGAGCTCCTGCTTGGGATTGTGAGTCTGGCAAGGGATGCAGAGCTTGATGTGATGATGCTGTATTTCATGGCTGACTTGGGAAAGTGAAAAGTATAAATTTTAGGAAGCCATGAGGGTGTTTCTTTGTCCAGTCTTTACTTTTTCCATATCGTGTTTGGGGAGAAAAGGCGCAAAAAGCGCTGAAAATTGATCCAACAATAATCCAAAGCGGGTGTGAGGAGGAGAGGTGCATGGCTGATCCAAGGAAAGCTTTATTTTCCATTCCTTCCTTTATTTTCCTTTATTCCTTCCATTCCTTTATTTTCCATTCCTTCTTGCCTTCACAAGGTATTAAATTAACACTGAAATACCTGCAGGGCTGCAGCCCCGCTCCTGTGAGGGCATCCTTGTCTTCCTTGGGCTCTGCCAGAGAAATGGAGCTCCCGTTGCCAAATCTGCTCCCTCTGGGCATGGCAGGGGAAGGCCAGAGGCTGGAGATGCCTCTGGATCCCTGGAATTGTCCAAAATCAGGCTGGACAAGGCTTGGAGCACCCTGGGATAGTGGGAGGTGTCCCTGGCAGTGCGGTGAAACGAGACGAGCTTCAAGGTCCCTCCCAACCCAAACCATTCCATGATTATTACACATCCATAATTACATTAAAGAAATGAAGCATTGTTTGTTAATTAGGACAATTAATGGTGTGACATGGGTGGCACAATGCATGGAGAGAAGATGGGGCAGGAGTGCAGCAGTCGTGTCGCTTTGTCACGGGGATTGCAGCGTTTTTAATGACGGGCTGAGCTGGTTGAGAGCAGTAAAGAGAGAAATTGAGAGCCCTGGTGAGGAGGATGCAGGGCCCTGTCAAACCCTGTCCCATTTCCTGGTAATTAAAGGGGGACAGTCCATGGTTCTTTCCGTGCTGTCCTCCTCCCGCTCCGCGTTCGTACGCGCGGCTCTGTCTCAGGAGTTTTATGTCAAAACTTTTGGATTATGGCCCTGTAATAAGTGAGAGACTGAGGACAGGTTTGTGATAATGCTCCCTAATAGTTTGGCTGGCGGTGTGAAGGCATCTTTTTAAGGTAATTGTCATTATTGGAGTTTGCAAAACACTGAAAGTGAGACAAAGCTGCCCTGAAGGAAAGGGAGGCAGGAGAAACGTCCTCGTATTTCAGTATTTCACAAAGATTCTTGATGGATTATGAAGCTGGTTGACGATTTTCTTTTTCGAATTTGGGCAGTATAACCTGTTCTAATGCTCTGAGGGGAACCAGATGGGACTGTGGGCAGGGCCTGAAGGGGCTCCAGGAGAGCTGGAGAGGGACTGGGGACAAGGATGGAGGGACAGGACACAGGGAATGGGGTCACAATGAGGGGGGCCAGGGTTAGATGGGATATTGGGGTGGAATTACTGCCTAGGAGGGGCTGGGATGGAATTCCCAGAGCAGCTGTGGATGCCCCTGGATCCCTGAAAATGTCCCAGGCCAGGTTGGACATTGGGGTTTGGAGCAGCCTGGGACAGTGGGAGGTGTCCCTGCCCATGCAGGGGTGGCACTGGGGAATCTTTAAGGTCCCTTTCCAACCCGAACCATTCTGGGATTCTGTGGCACCTTCCAATTCAGGAATTCCTCTGGCTCCTGTGTTTTGCCTTTTCCAGCCTTGAGGCTCTGACATTTGGGAGGGGACCCCTCACCCTGGGTGTTTCTGTGCCTCTGCCCCTCTCTGTGTGCAGCAGGATGGTCAGAACTGAGTGCTGCTGCCATCACTTTATTTCCAAGAATTTTTTGCCAACCTTTAAACCATCTGTGCGGTGGTAGGTTGATATCCAGATGTTGATTGTGGGGTTTTCTGCAGTGCAAATGGAACAGGACTGCAGGAAAACATCATTGTTGAGTTTTTGAATTTAATGTTTGACATTGGGTTTTAAGGCTGTGGGGATCCCATCTGGCTCCCTTTGCTCTTTGTGGTGTTTTAGGTTAAAATTGCAATTCCATTTTCCACGGGAACCCCTGGTTATGTCCAGGGCACATGGCAGCAGCAGGAAGGGGAGGATCACCATGCCAGACCAACCTCAATCTGGCTCATTTAAATTGTGATTTAAATATTGTAAATGTTTGTGTGATTTGGGGTGGAAAAACCTTTTTGGCTCCTTTAGCCCCCTACTTGGTAACGAATTATGTCAGAATAGGTTGGTGGGAGACATTTGGGGTTTGTGGTTAAACCCCTTTGTGGGGATACTTCAAAATACTCCCTGGGGGACAGCAACATAATTTATGGGACAAAATATAAAAGTTTTATGTCTCTCATGTGGTATTTCCAGGCTCAGCTTTGTCTTACTCTTTGCCTGTGAATTTTTGATATTGATATCTATATTGATACCATTATTATCTTAGCTTGGTTTTCGGACAGAAATAATGCACCTCTGTGTTATAACTACAAGCTCCCTCTGTGTTCGAGTATAAATAAGAATAGTATTTTTAAAAATGCACCTTTTTTACCTCAGTTGAGGATTTCTTCTCCCCAGCTCTCCCGAAGGTTTGGCCGGGATGATTTGGGGTTTGTGCTGGACCAGGGTCTGTGTTTTTTTGGCGTCCGTTAAGACCCGCAGGTTCGTTTCCTCTTTGGTTTCCTCACCCCTAAATCTGTGAATTTTTGAGGGCACGGCTCCCTCGCGTGGTGGCTCCATGCAAACCTCAGCCGCTTCCTTTGCAAAGAAAACCCGAAAACTCCCCTTTTTTTTTTTTTTTTTTTTTTTTTTTTTTTTCCGCCAGAGAACAGCAGTTTCATACAGCTCTGTAGGCTGAGAAAAGAGTAAAACATCATTGAACTCTTCTGTTCCTTCCAACCCAAACCACTCTGGGATTATGACCATAAACCCAAAAACTCTCATGAGTTTTTGTATAATGCAGAAATCTAGAGAACTTTGAGCTCAGCAACAGTAAGTGTCTAAAGAATTAATTTTTATTTTTGTTTTGCCGAATGTTAACTCCATCCAAAGCTCCAAGTAAGTTTTCGACTTCAAGTTGAAGGAAGTAGAGAGGAGGTTATTAATACGGTGTTTTAGGAAAATCAGTGTTCCTAATGAAAATCGGTGTGCCCAGAATAGGACAAATTTGGCAATTAAGTACTGTAGCTTCATGAATATAATTAAATTGCATCACTATATTAATTAAATTACATCACTATATAATATATATAGGGTATATATGCCATATATTAAGTAGTGATACATTAATGTGTAAAAAAAAATATTTTATATATAATTGTAATACTTTAATCATCTATATAAACATATATATATAATATATATTTAAATATACTAATCAGTTCAGCTTGAAAACTTTGGCTGTGGCTGTCCATGTGCACCTTCATGATGTGAAATTTGGGTCTGCTCAGTGTCCATTGCATTGGACATTTTCAGTATCTGTAGTGGAATTTTTTTCACTTAAAATTCACCTGGTGAGCTCACCTCTCTTCTGCATTCAGTGAGAATTAGTCCTGCTTTGAAAACTGAATTTCCATGTATTTTAGCCTGGATGAAGTACAAAGAGAGGAGAGAATTGTCATTCGCATCTCACTGTTTCAGTGTCATGAGGGAGGTGAGAGTGTTTTCATATTTCACAGATAAAACTTGTATCATCAATTATTTTTAAAAATTGTATGTATTTTCTTCTTTTGGAAATTTGTTAATTCCCCTCTCCTAATTCCACAAGTATTTAAAACTTCATTTGCCTTAAAAAGCATTGGACTGGGAGTATTTAATGAAAATATTTTATTTTTTATTCAATCACAGGCACAGCACTGGCTATTTAAAGCCTCTTTCTTTCTCTCTATGAACATAAAATCAAATATTCAGCTGTAGATACTCAACCCCCCTTCTCCTGAGCTGATCCTTTTAGGGTGTGGGGTTCCAAGTTTAGAATTCCAGAATGGTTTGGGTTGGAAGGGAACATAAATCTCATGTTGCTCCATGGGCAGGGACACCTTCCACATCCCAGGTCATCACAAAAGCCATCACATTCCCAAAATATTGCATGGATGAAATCAAATCTGCTTTTCAGGACCATGGCTATGAAAAACCATCCTTTCCACACATAGGGAACTGCAGAAAAAGCTGCTTTTTGTTGAAAAATTTGCAGATAAATGCTGAAAATTATTCAGAGAGGAATCTGAGCTTTTAATGCCAAGCTCGGGACTGTTTTGTCCTCTTTCCACTGACCATGGGAGCGTGGAGAGGCTGCAGAAATGAGACCCAGCACCCTCCCAGTGTCCCCAGAGAGCATCTGTGCTGTGGTACCCGAGGCCAGGGATCACTCCTGAGACAGATGCCTTCAGAGGCACGGACGTATGTGTTTCTGCTTTATTAAAAAAAAAAAAAAAAATTAAAATATATTACCAAAAAAAAAAAAAAGCCACGAAAACTCTCGCAGTTTAGACAGCTGGTCTGGCAGTTGGTAATGTGAAGGCCTATTAAAATATTTATGCTATTTGTTATTTAACTTCATTTGTTTTTTTTCCGAGGGATTTGGAAATGGGCTGATTAAATAAAATCGCGTGAGGCCGCCCGGGTCGGGAGTGATGAGTATTGGCAGAAATTTGGGAGCACTGGCAGCGCAGAGGGCTAATATTCTGTCTTTCACTCTCCTGAAATCTCGTCGTTCTGTTTGCCTTCTGAGCGAGAGGAGGTGCTAATAAATACGCTGAAAATATTTTCACACTTCTGCCGGGTGGAATTTTGATGCGGGAGCTGGGGCACAAAGGCCGGGCCTTGTGGAAATTTGGGAGTCGGTGACAAAACTCCTTTAGACTCAGTCCCAGCAGCGGAAATCAACTTTAAAAACGACAGCTCCACCTCAAAGTTTGAGGGGTTTGTTATTTTGGGTCCTCTCAGAACTCTCTGTGTAGGTTTTAGTGAGGGATCCAACTTCTGAAACTTCTCAGCTCTTCAAGCTGTGGTGCTGCAGAGTTTGGATAAGTTTCAAATTTAATTTAATTGTTTTCCAACAGGAAGCAGCTCTTATGGAAATGCAGAGTGGGTTATTTTGATTAGAAGAAAGTAAAACCAATAAAACTGTGTTTAGGATCCTCAGGGAAGGATGATCACAGAATCCCAAGGCCACTGAGGTTGGAAAAACCCTCTCAGACCATCCAACCGGGCCACCACTGACCCCTGTCCCCAAGTGCCACATCCACAGGGATTTTAAATCCCTTCAGGCATGGGGACCCCACCACTGCCCTGGGCAGTTGGGACAGGGATGGACAAACCCACTGAAAAAAAGAAATTTTGTCAAATATCCAATCTAAACCTCCCTGCACCATTTCCTCTTTCCCTAGATACCAAACCTCAATTTTTGAGTGGCATCACCACTCGAAAATTGATAAAAGGGAGAGTTTGAAAGTCAGAGAAAGGGAATCCATGTGTCCACTTTGGGTAAAAATGGAATAAATTGGATTTTTCCCTGTGTTCGGGGGAGCCCATGTTGGACATGCACATCCTCATGCTGTACGGGGGATGAGGATCTCCATAAACAGCAGGAAAATGGGAAAAAATCATGGTGGATTGGCAATATAAAAGGTTTTTTCTCGATAATGAAAACCAAAAGAGCTGATCACCAAAAATGGCCGAGTTTTGAAGCAAAGGAAGAGGAATGATGAGCATGAAAAGAGGGGGAAAAGAGGGCGAAAAATCGGTTATTTTCCAGAACATCGCTTGAAGGACGAACTTCCTTGGAAAACCATGTACATTTATTAAAAAATAACATTTATCTAATCAATCTGCAATTCATCTGGATACATCTTAAATCCCAATACTGGTTTCACTGGGTTTTGCTCAACCCTTGGTTTTGGACAAACGAGGGAGCTGTGAAAGTTTTAGAGCTGAGCCCAAGAGGTCGAACGCGGGGCTGCGTTCAGAGGTGGTGACAGAGCCTGAACAAATGGTGCCAGACATGTGGAGATCAAATTAGTGAAGCTTGGTTTCGTGTTAACCACAGATAATATGGTGTGAAATCATCTAATTAGGGAAAATCCCCAGATATTCTGGGAAAACACGGAGGAGCAGACTGGGAGGAGGGAGGCAGTGTCGAAGTGGTCAAGGAGGTGAGGGTGGGAGTCTCCACAGCCTCGAGTTGTTGCTGGAGGAGTGAGGAGAAGGGAAAATTGTGTTTCCTGGTGGGCTGGAGTCCTGTGGGATCTGCTCGTTTTGCAGAGCTGCTGTTTCAAGGCTGATCTTTATTAGGGCTTTTACACGGTGGCAAGTTGTTATTGAACTTTTATTTTAAGACTGAGAGTCTCTAACTCGTTCTCACAGCAAGCTGTTCCCTAGACTCGCACGTATTTCCCCCAGAATTTGTGCAGAACCCTTTTTTGGGAGCTGAGCTGTTTGCTGAGCTCTGCTCTAGCAGCCCCTCAGATGGGTTGGTCCCACTTTTGACTCTAAAATCTGCTTCAAAATCCATCATCTTGAACCAGATCTTCTCTCTTGCTCTTTCCTCCCTCTATTAATTTCAAACCTTTGTAGAATCATAGGATAGTTTGGGTTGGAAAAGATTTACTCACATGTAGAGGTATTGAAAATAATCAGAGACACTTCCTTTGACATGGAAATGGAAATCTACATCTAAAAATTTACATGGAAATGTAAATCTTTATTTGTAAATAATTTTAGTGGGGCTGCATCTCCTACCTCTTTGTCTCTTTTGCTCCTGTGAAGTTTGGAACAACAATTTCCAGCCTGAAGATATCTCAGCATTTTTAAGGGTTTTCTTGAATCTTCTTTAGTTACTTGGGGGTCGTTTGAACCCACAGTAACTAATTGGACGGAGAGTGGATGAAAATCTGTTACCTGACTTGTAATTTTTGCTTAATTTTTGCTAAATTTTGTAATTAATGCATAACATTTGTATTTTTGCTTTTATTATTGATTTCCCTCAGAATAGTATTCTTTCAAATATTAAGACCATTTATTTGTTTTTATTTTATACACCAGGGATAGAGGAATTGGGAAGGCTGATGACCCAGGCAGCTGGCTGGGGAAACAAGAATTGCACTTTTCCTTGTTCCTGCAAAGAAAACCTTCTGAAGACTTCAGGGAGCTCCACATATTTTCAATTATTGCGATTTAATTGATATTTGCCTTTTGCTGAGGAGAACAGTGGCCTGAAAAGGGGTTGATTTTGTTTAAAAAAAAAAAAAAGAGCAGAAAATATGATGATGCATAGCCCTGACAATGCTTGTCTGGGTAAGGCAGCGTGATGTGTGTCAGCAATTCCTCCTCAAATCCACCAATATAAAGGCTTAAAAATCCTCTCCTGATCCCATGTGCTGCATAATTCACTTCTAGGAACTAAAAATAAAGCCAGGCTCTTTACAACACTGTGCACATGCTGGAGTGGAGTAAACACGTGTTCAATCTGTTCCGAGTTGTCTGATTAAAATAATCGTGGTGTGAAGGAAGGAGGCAGGAGGGGCACAGCCGAGCGTTTCAGAGAGCAGAGAGGTGTTGAAATGCCCTCGAAAATTAAAACTGTGGAGGCTGTGCATGTTAAAATTATTAGGGTTCACGTGGGTGCAAAGATGTTGACAACTTGAACTAGAAAATTTCTTGCAAGCGTGGCCTTAAATAAATTCGGATTAAATCAGCAACAGGAGGTGAAACCGTGTTTGATGAAATTGTCTGGCAAATTGGTTTTAAGTCTGGAATTTCATTTTCCAAACAGAATGCTGTGGAGAGGGCAGCAACAAGGCAAAATGAACCGCAAGTTATTTTACTGTTTGGGAGACAAGAGACTCTTTATAGTCCTGCTCTAAAGCTTAATTTTTAGGGATCTGTATAAATAGGATTGAATCCACCGACTGATTTGGAGAGGATCATCCATCAATATTTAATTTGGGAAGAAAGAAAAGGCTTTGAAGTAATAGCTGCAGTTCATGAGTCAGATGCACTGTTGGGTTCCATCATTAAATGTAGATGGATAATATCTGTGGCCTCGTGTTTGTTATTTTAATAATTCTAATTAACTTCTGGTAATTGTGGTGGACCTGCTGCCAGCTATCCCGGCTGCCATCATTACTCAGGGTTATTATTTTCTGTAGACAGTCAGCCAGTGAACAGGGGAAATTTTATGGCAAACTAAACTGAAATAGCACAAGGTTTTCTCACTGAAAAAAAAAAAAAAAATGCCTGGTGCTGGACTTTGTCATGATCTGTCCATGTTTGAGAGCTGTGGAGAGATCCAGACAATTTTTAGGATAATGCAGTAATTTCCAAACTCCCCTTAAACAATATTTCATCCTCTCTGCTTGATTGGGGATGATGAGTGAGATCTGTGAGGAGAAGCAGGAGTTTTCTCCCTGCTCCTCTTGTCTCCCTCTCTTTATGGTCCCACACTCCGTTTTTCATGCTGTGGATGTGGTGGTGACAAACTGGGACACCCCGGCCTGAGCTGCTGCAAAAACAGAGATAAAAAATTATTCCATTGATGGATGCAAGCACAAAGCCTTCACTTATCCCAAAGACACTTCAATGCCTGAGAAATCCATTGGATTTTGCAGCTCCTGGTGGAGAAGAACCCATGAAATTAAGTTGTGATTTTGTCTTTAGCTGGCAGGTTTCTTCTACACTGGAGATAGCACTCAGAACCAGTTTTCCATGTCTGGAGCAGGTCTTTGTGCAGCTGCCAAAATTCTGCCTCATTTCAGCTGGGGAAGTGTCACAGGTTGCAGTTTCCCATTAAAGGTGTGCACTGTGCAGAAGAGAAAACCCCAAAATTTTATGGTATCCAATTTCCAATTGATAGAAAATTTTGCTGTCTGTGAAAGTTGGAAAGATTCATTCTTCTGCCATGGCAGTTTTCCTACAAAAAAGAACAGCTGCAAACACAGATGTTTATTTCATTGAAACAAACCCCCCACAAAACTCTTAGTTTGTATTATTTTAATTTGAGGAAGAAATTTGATAGATAAATTTTCAATGGTCTTCAGGGCAAATTGTTGTTTTACCTCTTTTGAGTGGAGTGAGTGGAACACAGCACCAAATCTCCTGGACCTGTTGGCTTTCAAGAATCTACCACGTTCCTTGGAGGCACTCTCCAAAATGTTGCCCTTTATTTTTTAGCTGAACAGATGAAGGCAGGAGTTTTAGAATAATATGTCAGAGGCAGAGCTGAGATGGGTGAGAGCACCAAACCATTGATGAGGATTTCAGGACAGTCTGAACACTTCAAACATCCTCTGACAAGACCTGAAACCTGGTGCTGGGAAAAGAAAAAAACAAAAACAATTTTCTAGCAGTTTAACGTAAGAATGGATTTAAAGGACAGATAATGTCAATTTAAAATTTGGAAATGGAGAATTTTATAAGGAAATGAAATTAATCTCCAAAGTGTGATTGGAGAATAATTGAAGACTTTAAAATAAAAGGCTCTAAAATGAAAAGGCAACTCTGAATGGATTCAGGGATTGCAGCTGCTGGGGGAGATGTGTTTGTGACACCCTACAAGCACAAAGTCAGCTCTCTGATGGAGTTGTTGGCACTGAGGGGCCGTGCCCATTAAATAATTTCCAATTCCTGATGCCAACTGCACTTCCTTCAAAATTACTTAAACCTTGCTGAGCCTCATCCTCAATTTGCCCCATCAGAGCATCCACCCAGTTTTTTGGGTCATCTTCCAAGTGTTTCATTGGGGCACCTTCCAAGTATTTCATGGCTTTGGAGATGATGTGCTTCCCTTTGATGGTGCCAGAGTTTCTGGATGATGATGGGGTAAACAAAGTCCCCACCTCCGAGGGATCTTTTCCTTTTTCCTCGCCCGTCACCCCATCCAATGAAAACCCTGAGATCACACACAACTTATGGATTTCTCCAAAGAAATTAATCCCAGGTGGTTTTATCTCATTTTCTGTGTATTGCCTACTGCAATTTGGGCTCTTAATTTGTTTTTGCAAACGGTGGATTTGATTTCCTGCTATCAATGAGTGTCGCAAGGCTCCGAGCATGACTGGCATAATGAGAAGTCTTTCATTCGTTGGAGTTGGAACTTTGTGAATTAAGGACTTCCCTCTGTCTGGTAACCAAGATCAGATAGCAGATCTTCCTATTCCTTCACTCCAAGTTGTAGCTAATCTTTATCATCAAAGAGAATAAGAATTGTACTCATCAGGTTACATCAAGAGTAGAAAAAATAGGTGGGAAACTCAGAAAATGGCAAATCTCAGTAATTTTCTTCTTTTGACTCACTGTTCAATCCAGGAGTTTAAAGTTGTGTTGCTGAAGAAATATTTGTGACCTCTTAGGGGTTTTCTTTTGGTTTTGGAAATGGGTGTGGGTGGATCTTGAGTTTTTTTTCTTTTTGAAATATAAATCCAGTTTGTTGCTGTTTAGAAAGGGTTCATATTGGGCCTACAATAGAATTCTGCTTTTTTAGTGGGGTGGGGACAACGCAGAATAAAAACTGACACCCTCAGTTGTTCTAAGCAGATGGGAGAGTTATTCTGGGTGGGTTTTTAGACATCAAGGTAAAGTTTATTTTGCAGGTAGGTGCAGTGAATTAGAAGCAGCGCATTTCTTTTTTTGGGCTATTTTTAATCCCTGTGTGTGTAAAAACGCTGCTTCCCAGTTCAGATAGTGGTTTGCACACAAATGGGAGGCATCCATGGAATTGTTCAGCTTGGAGAGCCCCTCTGAGACCACCCAACCCAACCATAAACCCATAAACTGCCGAGCCCACCCCTAAACCACGTCCCCGAGCGCCACAAACGCAAACAAACGCGACTCGAACCAACGAGGTTCTCACATTTCCAGCGGCTCGCCCTCGACAGTTTGTATTTTTTTAGAATTTTTTTTTAATTTTTCTATATTCAATTACACAGTGAGATGTTCTTTTTTTAAAAAAAACTTGTTTGTTATTAAGATATAAATCTACTTATTTCAGTCATGTAGTGCACGGCGGCGTAATGCAATACAAGAAGATTACAAGCTGATGGTGAGATGTTAATAACAGTAACACAAAACATTAAGGCAAGTGACATTTACATAAGTATCTTGATCTTAATACATGTAATTTACATATGAAAATTTAATCACCATAGAGATAAACAGCTGCAATGTTTAATTAAACTCTCCACACAAAATCAGCCTGCAAGAAGTAGTTTGTCACTGCTAATTTATCACAATTCTCATAAGTATTCTTTAAAATAAAAATGCAAAATAAATGACTCTTATTGATAATTTAACTTCTGGTTACTTTATCGTATTCTCAACAGGCTTTGATGATACAATTACAATATGAAGATTCCGGGCTCATTTTCTCACCATTTAGAAGACAAAACATAAATATATGGAGAACAAATGTATTTGTTTACAGACTGAAGGGTCAGCAGTGTGGCAGCGCTGGAGCACAATTTAGGCAAATTTAATGCCGTGATAAGTTATGTGCAATGAAGGGCTGGGAGTCTCTCTCTGTGGGGCTGTGGGAGGAGGAAACAATTAGAAATGAAAATTAATGCTGGAATTATCCCCAAGTTGGAGTGGGCTCAAATTTTGGGAATCTGAGATGTGCTGACATTCAGGAGTTACAGAAGCCCGGGCTTTGCTCCTATTTATGGGTTTTAAAGCCAAACAAAGCATTCAGTGTCTTGAAATAAACTATTTCGGTGTCTTTCGGGGATTCTTCAAGAAAATTAAAATTAGAATTTTGGCTGAATCCTCTTCACAGCCCTAACAGCAAAAAAAAAAAGAGCTTTTCGTAACTTCAGGGTAGGTGGATAGCAGCAAAAAAAAAAAAAAAAAAAAAGGTAGTGTCAGGGTAGGTGAGAATAGAGAGCAGATATTTAACATTTAGTACCTGAAAATACATATTTTTAGGTGTGAAATTAATTCTCCCCAGAAGAACAAACTGTATAATGAGGCTGTGTCATATGCAGTTTCTGCATATGCTGGGATTTTCTATATTGTTTCTATATAAATTTACTGAGTTTCCCATCCCATGGCAACCCTAGGACTCTGGGGAACTTTTGTCTGCATTTGGAAAATTCACTTTTATGGATCCATGAGAAAAATGACTCTTGGAAAATCCCATTTTTGCCTTGGGTTTAGATTTTGTTCTGTTTCTTGCTCATATCTCTTTTTGTATAAGTTTTGTTTAAGGGTGTGAGTATTTAAGGTTATTGTTCTACCTAAAGATGATAGCCAGATCACAGAGAGAAAATAGGATTATTTGGTCCTGAGTTCAAAAATTCTTATTCTCAATTATGAACTGGTTTAATTAATGTAAAATTCAGTTAAATTCAGCTTTTTATTTATAAAATGAATCTTGTAGAAAAACTAAATGTGAGGGAAAAACTCTCACAAGTAGAAATTAGGCCTCACTCTAATGACAAATCAATAACATGCTGGGAAAAAAAATCAATTTTACAGCAATGCAACTTTTTGTTTGTTTGTTTTATTTAGAATTTAAATTTTGCAGCACAGTTGAGATTAAAAATGATGAAGTGGATACATCAGCAAATGTGAAAATCATGGGAGAGAGGCAACATTTCCCACTAAATGATGTTCTGCCTTACAAAAATCACACAAGGAATAACCTCAATTCCAAATTGAAGAGGAAATATTCTCAATATCAGGAAAATATTGTTTCACCTTTGATTTTGGTGTGGTTTGAATGTGTTGGTGGCAGCTGATGCTAAGTGGCAATTTCCTGGCTCTGCTGTGAATTACTCTGTGTTGTAATCCAAATGTTCATGATTTGAGCTGGAACAGAGAGATTTAGGCCCAGCAATTCCAATATTTGTGTCCAACAAAGCCAGTGGAATGAAGATTTCAAGGAGTAATTCTCTATTTCCAACATTTTAAATTCCATATTGGGACTGTTTGGTGAGAAACATGAGATCTGTAGGTGCAGATTTTGTCTGAGAGGTTCTAATAAAAATGGAGTTTTGAATAGATATATTTGTGGAAATATGGAATTGCAGCCTGAAAAAAAAGGAAATCTTCACAAAAAGAACATTTACCAGTATTGTTTTGCATTCAGTACAAGTGCATGTGTTTCATGTTATCACCTGAGTGTGTTTGGAAAGTTACTGAATTCAGTGATTTAGTGCTGTCATTGGTTTATTGCTGTTAATCAATTGTGTAAAATTAACTGTCCCTCTGTTGGGGATTTTTTTAGCTCATTACCATCCAAACTTAAAAAAAAAAAAAAAAAAAAAAAAAAACCCCAATAAAACCACTCTGTACATCTGCCTCTGGAAGGGCAGCATCTATTCCAGTAGAAAAAGATTACCAATTCCAAGTAAAATTAGTCAATAAGGAGATTTCCACATTCCAATTTTTTTTTTCTTTTTTTTTTTTTTTTTGTTAAGTAGCATTATATTTTTTCTATATATGTATTTCCTCAATATTCTTTGCCAGGAATGTCTGTTTTCCCATTTTGAAGGGCTGCAAGGTGAGGTTCTTCTGCACTCCAACCATTGTTAAGCAATATTTTAATTATATTTTAGATACAAGTCATCCTCCCACATCCAAGCTAGCCTGGCTGCTTGGAAAGTCTTTAAATTGTTGGTGGTGAGGTGTAAATTTTATATTTATGATGCCTTATTGGGGCAGGGACATTTTTTCATATGGGAGCATGGAATTGTCAGAGGATGTACAGAGGGACAGAAACCCTGGGCAGCAAATCCAAAGGGGTCATTCAGGATTTAGGGCCTCCAGCATCCTGCAAAACCAGGAGCAGCTGCAAAAATCCATCAACCTATGAGATAATGATGATTATGATTAAAATCCAAGGAATTTTTATTTTAGATTATTTTTGTTTTATTGCCTCGTGGCTGTGCAGCACAGGGCTGAGCTGGACTTGAGGGTACTGTGAGAAAGGGCTGTGGGAGGTGTGTGACAGAAAACACCCTCTGGCTTTCCAAATGGATCATGGGATCATGGAATACTTCGGGATGGAAAAGGATTTGAGTCCAACCACAAACCTGATGGGTGGGTTTTGTTAAATTGGCTCCTGGGCTGTGGAAAGATGGTGCAGGCAGGATTTTATATATAAAATAAAACCCCATGGAAAAGGGTTTCAAGGCTTTATTTTGGGGTGTGAGGCACTTGGAATCTCAGGTGGGTGATCCCACAGCCCCTGGCCAGCACCCTCCATGCCCTGAGACCCCAGGATGATGGGGTGACCCTCCCATGTCCCCGTACTTTCGGTAGCACTTTTCAAGACCCATCTCCATCCTGTCAAGAGGGGCTTTTCTGTCTCTGTAGATGAATTAACTGCTGCATTGATTAGCTTTACAAAATCTTTCGGGACAAAAAATATTAAGGAAATGCAGAATGATTAAAATCCAACCCTCTGAAAAACACAGCATCCCTGGTGTTCCCTCCAGTGACATTAATAAAGCTGTGGACCAGGAGATGATTTCCTCGTGTTTTTCAAGTGACAAAGTATGAGACAAAGTCTGGCAGGGTTGGACTATCAAGGACTGTCTCCTTTACCCACGATCTCCATCGTGCTGGACATAAATCCTCGTGCCAGCAGCATAAACATAAATTGAGGCCCTGATTACAATGCACACCCGCTTTATTTATCTGCAGAATAAATAAATAAATTCCTGGTGTAAGAGCAGATTTTTCTCCTGCGAGAAGTGATCGGTCCCTGGGGACATCTCTTCTCCCCGTCCCTTGATGATGTCAGTGAGTGGCTGATTAGCTGCTGACACGTGAAATTATGGGGGATCAGCGAGGTTAATGAAAGGCTTCTCTCTCCAGCCATGCCCATGCTCCGTCTCCCTCTCTCCTCCTCAGCTTTGGGGTGGTTTGGTGACCTCGGTGACAAAGTCAAGAGGGAAAACACACACTACCACAGCAGCGCAGCCTAATCAGTGCTTCTCCCTTAATATCTAATTATTTAATAAAGGGGAGATGAATTATTTGTGGCCCAGAATTTCTCCCGAAGAGCGCTGCTCCACAGAGGCGCTGCCCGTCCGTCCCCGCCGTGTGCCATTGATCAGCTCTGTCATGGTCAAAGTGTCTTTGCCAGTGGGATCAGCACAGGAAATTCTGGTTTGTGTGGGAGGCAGAGGGTTTGTAGCTCCCAGGAAGAGCACTGGGTTCTGCTGGAATCACCAGAGGGACAGGATTAGGGTTAGGATTAGGGTTGTGTTGGCTTGTGCAGGTCCAGTGGGATTGTCCACAGTGGTGGCCAAAGGGCATTTTGGAGAGGGGTCAATACCAACCCCTGTAGGGAGTGTTAACAGCTTGCATGAGAATAAAATGGCACGTCTTAGCTGTCTTGAGAAAAAGAAAATTAGAATGTAGAATTGATAATGCAGGTGGCTTACAATTATAAACATTACTAATACTGTAGCTTTTGCAAACCTACCAATCCTATACTGTTAAGTAAAAAGAAACAGCCTCACTAACCAATATATGTTTAACACAAATATATACACTAGTTACTAAAGTAGATAAAAAAAGCTTGTCCCACAATAAAATCCTTCTTTCTTTCTGTTTTTTCACCCACTTTTTGTGTGTTTTATATCTATTCTTTTATGTTGACTGTCTAGCCAACAGCGACAAACCCCTGTGAGGGTTTGGTCCCTGGAACTCCTCTGTGCCCTTCCCAAATATCCTGTAGCAGGAATATCTGTCACAGAGCTCAGATTTTACAGCTCCCTATTTCCATCTGTGTGTCCATAGGATGGATTTTCGCAGAACCTCCTTTCTTTGTGCTCCTCACAGAATGTCGTGGGTTGGAAGGGACCCACAAGATCATCAAATCCAACCCCTGGCCCTGCCCTGGACAATCCCAAAATCACACATCAGGAGGATGCTGTCAGGTCCAGCTAGGCCTCATTCAATTTTCTTTCTGCTCCCTGGTCTCTGTCTCTGGTTGCAGTTTTAGGGAGCTGAGGGTATTTGTACCTGTTAATTTGTGTCATCCTCCTTTAAATATTCAGCTTAACAAAGATTTTCAGAGTTAGCACGAGCCTCACCTTAACATATGTCAGGCTTTCCACAGGATGGGTGAAGATTATTTCATTATTAATTACTCCACAAAATTTTTCCTTCCTTTGTCCCCTTTGTCCTTTGTCCTGTCGCACTCCAACCATTCTGAGCTTTTATCTTCTTGTGGGAAAGAAAAAAAAAAAGAGAGAATGGTTGAAAATGTGTTTTCCTGAAAGAATTGTTGTCAATATAAATTTATAAATTTGTTTCAGAATATGAGGGCAGTTTTGGCTGTCCCATCCCTGGAAGTGTTCAAGGCCAGGCTGGATGGGGCTTGGAGCAAACAGCTTGGGAGATAAAATGAGACAAGTTTTAAGGTCCTGGCAGTGAAACATCTGCAGGATGTCTCCTTTGTTATTTGTTTGTGTCTCTGGACCACATTGACCTCAGAGCACTCCCTGGGGTGCTTGGGAAGAGAATCCTGAGACAAAATTTTGGAGCTGAGGGTCCCTTTTATCCCCCTACAATAAGTGACACAAGGGTTGTGGCAGCAAAGTGGACTCTGTCCAAAGAAAGGGAATTATTTTAGAGACAAAGATGTGGGAATAACTCATCCAGGCATAGAAAATGTCATTGTGCACTTCTGGGTGTTGAAGGATGGCACAGATATTCACTGGGACCAAAGCAGCTCGAAAATGACAGGGTTCCATTTAATTTGTTTCTGTTTTTGCTTGTGTTTGTTTGCTGAGTATCTCCAGAAGCCTTTGGCTGTGTTTGTGTGGGATTAAAATGGGGTTCCTGATAAAGATGGATTTTTTTTTGCCCAGAGGAGGGTGTGGAGTCACTCTCTGATTTCCAAATCTGTGGCAAAGACAGACTTTGGCCCAGCTGGAGGGTCAGGGGCCAGCACACCCACCCTGGAATCAGCCTTTTCAGGAAGAGAAATACTATAACTACTACTACACTACTACTATCTATATATAATAATAATAATAATATAATAATTTAGAGAGGGAGAAAATGCTCCTGCACTTGGGACAGGTACCCCTGGAAAGTGCTCCAGAGGTGCAACCTGAAAGTGGACTGTGGTTTTAAAATTGATTTGGCTGTGTTATTTGGACTCAGCATTTGTTCCTGTGGAACCTTAGCACAGTGTGAACTGAATAATTTAGTGTAATGGATGAAAAAGTAAAGTCCTCTAAAAATTAGGAGCAAAGTTCTCCTGTTTGTCCTTTATGATAGAGCCATAAAAGCAGATTATTTGAATTACTTTATTATATTTATTTTTTTTTATTTTTTATTTTAAAATTTTGCTATCTTATTTTATATTTTACTTTTTAGTTTCAAATTTAAAAACTACAAGGTTTTAGATTTAAAAAAAAACCCTTAAAATTTCAGATTAAAAACCCCATGGAAAGTGAAGCAATGGATGTTTTTAAACTTGACTCCTTTAGCATCAGCCCTTTCTCCAGGTCCCCTCTTTTCCAGTTGGGATGGAGAGTTTGGAGTAGGATGTTCACAAAATTGCGTAAAATACACAAAAAGTGTTTTTCCTCGGGCTGCTTCAGTCACCCTGAAATAATAAGTCCAAATTCTCAATATTCTGGGTTTAAACACTGACTGGAGCAATGTGACAGGATCCTTCCTCAATATTCTGATTTTTCACAACACCGAACAGAGCCACGAGGTTGATTTAGCTTGAAATTTTGTTCTTTTATTATTATAATAATAAGATAATTGTTCTTTTGTTATTATTATAGATAACTATAAACTCAGTTTGCGCTTCTGCAGCATGTGGAGTTTTTACCTGGAGCGTGTACAATAATTCTTTTACAGTGTTATCAAATGGCATCACAGAAAAGCAAGAAGGTCTTCTCATTTTCTAGCTGTTTTTTTGCATTTCTCTTCAAATTGATAAATATTTATATCTAAATCTGGGATTCTGTTTGGAGCATCAGCCACAACAATCATCCAGTGAGTGTCACTTTGATCTTAAAAGAGATGATTTTTGTGTGTGCAAAAAATGTGCAAAGGTTTTCCTGCTTGGCTTTGCACAAATCGAACTTACAGCTCTGAATTAAAAACAAATATTAGAGCATGCTAATGGCATTTGAAGTGTGATTTCTGTGGGAAAATAACTAAATATTGATGTTGAAAGAGTTCTTGTGTCACTCAGTACCTGGGGAATCTGGCACGGAGCTGAGATAATTGTACACAAACCCCTGTGATCCCCTGCACATCTTCATCAAAAATACTTCTGGGTTGTTCGAAGAAAAACTTTTGGAACTTGATATTATCAGAAAAGTTCTGGCTTTTTTTCATGCGTCATGGATTTAAACTGGAAAAAGTGGATTTGGATTGGATTTTAAGAAGAAATCATTGGCTGTGAGGGTGGGGAGGGGCTGGAAGTGCCCAAGGCCAGGTTGGGTGGGAATTGGAGCACCCTGGGTGTGAAGTCTGTTCTGCCATGGCAGGGGGTGAAGATGATCTTTAAGGTCCCTTCCAACCCAAACCATTCGGAATTCCATCATTCTTCAACCCTTTGAACTTTGCCCACTCTCTGAGTTTGAAGAATCAACTCTCTCCCGTTTCAGCGTCCACTTGCCGTTCCCAGAATGGTGGTTTGATTTAAAAAAATGGGAAAAAAAAAAAAAAGTTTACACGGATTTTGTGCCCCAATTAGCACTGCTAATTGGGGCACACAAGCAAATTGCACTCTACCCTGTGGAGATTGTCAGGCAGTCAAGCAGATCACTGAGTCACCAAGAGCGTGACTCCAACCCTGAGTTCCGACTTAATCAGGTGCAAAATCCAAGGAGGACCCTCCAGGAAGGACAGAGTTCTCTGCTGGGTATCAATGAGAGAAGTGCTTACGGGTTTTTTGCTTAATTTCAACTTTTTTCTTTTTCTTTTTTTTTTTTTTTTTTTTTTTTTTTAAGGCCAAGATTTAAAATAACCCCTGGATAGCTGGGAAGGAGACCTGGTAGTTCAGCTTTTAAATGAAGAGAGTTGTTTAGGTAGATTGAAGAGTTTTACTATGAGTGATGAAACACTGGGAAAAGTTTTCCAGAAAGGTGGTGAATGCCCCATATCTGGAAGTGTCCAAGGCCAGGCTGAATGGGCTTGGAGCAATCTGGAAGAAAACTGGAACCAAACTTTGAGTTAATTTATTTTTTTCAGGTGTGTTTTTCACCTGCCAGGCATCACAAAAAGCCAACATTGTGAGAGGGAAATGCAGGTGATGCTGCTCATCCCTTTCCTGAAGGAAGAGAGCATGAAAATCCCTGGTTCTGTGGGGTAAAATATTGGTCAGTATTTTGTGGTGCTGTGGAAAGCACAGGAGTCCATTTGGGTTCACCCTGCTGTGTGTGGAGAAAGAAAAACAGTTTTCTATAACTGCCAAATAATTATCCTTTATTTAAAAAATATTATTAAGTCAGTGAAATTTTTTTTTACTTTTCCCACTTTTTCCACCATGGAGGGGTCTCCTTATATTTTGGGGGTATTTTCTCTAAAAAGCAGATAAAGGAATATAATTCAATATAATCCAAAAGTCCTGTCTCAAAAATCATGTCTGGATCCTTCAGCACAAAGAGCAGCTTTATCATTAAATCCAGCATGGAAATCTTCTCCTCTTTCCCATCTCCAGGTAATGGACAGCAGTGTCTGTTTGAAAAGTATTTTTGGGAGAGTTGGAATCAATTTTGATAAAATGGGGGGGAAAAAATTGTCATTTAAAGGTGTGGTTTAGGTGTAGAAACCTATAGAGGTCGAAAAGGAAAAAGGGACCAGGCACTTTGAAAAGGAAAATGTGGATCCAGGGAATAGTTTGGGTTGGAAAAGCCCTCTCAGATCATCAAATCCAACCATTCCTAGCAATGCCAAGGTCACCCTGACCCTGTCCCCAAGTGCCACATCCACAGGGCTTCAGAATTCCTGCAGGGATGGGGATCCAGCACCACCCTGGGCAGCTGGGACAGCACTGGACAGCCCTTTCCATGAAGGAATTTTCCCAATCTCCACCCCAAACCTCCCCTTGAGGTAATTTTCTCCTGTCCTATTGCTCGTATTAGTGATTCCTTAATTCATTATTTCAAAGAATTCATTATTTTTGTCCATTTTTAGAGAGTGTTGCATTACAAGCCACAACACATGAGTGCACATAAGGTGATAAATAACGCCGTGTTTACCATAAAATGGATAAATTCCATCTCTATTACAGATTAAATATTTTAATCCCTATTTTTTTTGCGATCACTGTGGTTTGCTGTGAGTCATTAAATCCACTAGATGGTGATAAAGACCATCGACTTGCTCCTCCTGCAGCGTGAAAATAAAATAAAGAAGTGAAAAAAAAGTTAGGAGCGCATAAAAACCCCCAAATTCAACCCCAAACCCTTGCCTGAAAACCTCTATTTTGCCTCTCTGCGATGTCTATCGAAACCAAGAGCAATCATGAGAAGGCAGCGATGCTTTTGGGCAGAATTATCAAGTGATGAGGAGCTCCCCAAAATTAAACGGTTTTGTCAGGATAAATATGGAGCCAGATGATTATGAATCACTGTGGCAAGTTTTAACGCAGATCAGAACCGAAATTAATCCTGCTCCAACTCATGGATCGTGGCTCTCCTTTGCCTCGGATACAAATGAATAGTAAACAATATTTTGGCAATATTTAGGGTAATCATGTAGAACTGATTGCTCGAGAAGAATGCTATTATCATTTAGCCAATTTCTCCCCCTGCTCTGTGACAAATGAAAATTAATGTTGCTGTTTTTAAGATATCAAATGGGTCATGGTTTTAAGAAAAATGATTACCCCGAAAGATAACTGATAATGATGGCTGAAGGCAAGGAGATCCGAGCAAGTTGGCCACATCCATAATTCCCTGAATAAATTCGGTGGAAAAGCAAACAGAGCTCAGTGTGGCAGCACTTTGGGTGTTGTTTGTGGGGTCTCTCTGCTGTTGTTTGAAGTGTCACATTCCCCATTAATTATCAGTCAGTCATTTCCCATTAAAAGGGGGGTGATTGATGGGTTTTCCCACATTCAGTAACCGAAAGGAGATTTCTGGAGTTGGGTGCTGTGTGCTTTTGGTGGAGATGCTATAATTTATATTCCAGAATTAGTCATTCTTGTTGATAAGGAGTGATTTTGTGCATTTCTGCTGCCTCAGTGTTGTGCATTCTGGAATAATTTCTATTCTAGAATTGGTTATTCTGGTTTGTAAGGAGTGGTTTTGTGCATTTCTGCTGCTGCTGTGCTGTGAGTTCTGGAATAATTTCTATTCCAGAATTGATTGTTCTGGTTGGTAAGGAGTGTTTTTTGGATCTCTGCTGCCTCAATGCTGTGCACTGATAAAGAAATATTTTGTGGTGAGCAGAAGAGGTGATGTGATTAAAATTATTGCAGGCATTTGCAACAAGTGAGGGGTGAGAAGTCCAACCAGAACAGGTGGGAAATTAAAGAAAATAAAATGTTCCTAATGATGGAAAGATGTGTTTAAATCAAAGAATTGTCTTGAAATTAGGCCGTGCAGAGGGGTGTTGAGAAGAGATTCCACAGGTATGGATTTCTCTGCCTTCATTTCCCAATTCCCTCACAGAAGGAGCTGATCCCTGCTCCTCAGCTCAAGGCTGGAGTCACTCCAGAGCTCTCCTGTGTCCATGGGAAGCTTTGCTCTACCTTCCCCATAAAATAATTTTAAAAGGTCTCGATGATGCCTTAGGATTTTTCGTTTCTGTATTTTCATGCGTCTGTATTCTTGTACTTCTCCAGTACAGCACTAAAAACTACCATTTTCTCACCTTTAGACAAAACAAATCCTCTCTGAGTCTGAATCCAAGGACACCTCACTGCCCGAGAGCCCCAAAATGTGGAAACAACAGCGAGTTGGGGGGAGCAAATTTGGGGTGATTGACATCATCACCTGAAAGATCATGGAAATTAAGACCCAATATGTTAATAAGGCAGAACTTATAAAAGGTGAAGATCTCGTGACTCTGTCCATTTTGGGTGTAGCCTCAGGAGGAGGCTTTGTCTGCCCTAATGTAGCAGGGGGTCTGTTAGGCCTGGATTAAAGTTGTCTGTTCTCATTCTCTTAAGTTTGTCTGGCCTCTATTTCAGATCAGCCTGATTGATAAGGCATCATCGACCTTGTGCAGAGCCAGGAGAAAACCCCAGTCCCTCTGTATTTTGTCCATCTTTGGCAGTGATTGGTAGATGTTCTGGAATTTCTGAGAGTTTCCCAGTGGAGACAGTGCACAAAGGGATTTCCAACAACATTCCCACATTTGCTGGAAACCCTTATTCTCATTTTTGAAAATCACATTGCACCTTGCAGTTCTTTCCCCACACTGTATACGGATTATCAGAACAAAACTTGGTTGATTTTAACAACTTTTGGAAGTGCAGGAATTTAAAAGAGAGCTTTTTGTGGGGTTTTATGGTATTTATGGATCTTTTAGGATGGCAGACAAGCTCTCACTACTGACTTTGCTGTGTCCCAAGGCTGAGGGTTTTGGGCTGTTTTTAGGGCTATTGCTGTTTTTAGGGCTATTGCTTTTTGGGCTGTTTTTTAGGGCTATTGCTGTTTTTAGGGCTATTGCTTTTTGGGCTGTTTTTAGGGCTATTGCTCTGCTTTTCCCAGCCCAGTGTGGGTGACTGAGGGCCCATTCCAGCCAACCCCAAATGGGATGATCAGAGTCCAGCTGAGCTGACCTCTGTGGGCACTGAAGAATTTGGGAATGGGCATTTCTCCTGGTTTACAGTGGCATTTTCCACCCTTACTGGGTGTGACAGCTCTGTACCAGGCAGGATACTTGAAAACATGAGAATTTTTAAAAGGCTCTAAAGGAGCACTCATGGGCAGAGAAATTCTTAAATTCCAGTTTCTTTTGGGGGATAATTCCAGGTAAAGTTTCCTTTACGAGCTACTCAGGGATGGAGCAAGGGTTTGTTTTGTAGTATTTTTTTTTTAGGTGTTTAAAATGAAGGTGTGAGAAAGTTCCAGGGAGAGCTCAGAGCTTCTTCCAGTGCTAAAGGGGCTCCAGGAGAGCTGGGCTAATAAAAAAGAAAAATCTTGATGCATGAGCAAATAGTTGGCCATAATGGTTGTCAGGAAAATTTGGATATGATTTCATTTAATCCTAAACGGCCATGGGGAAAAACCATAACAATGAAGGATTTCAGATTAAAAGTAATGTCAGATTTTATGGAAAACAAACCCTACAGACATATAAACCCTACAACATGGGGAGGGTGTCCCTGGGAGCCCCAGGAGGGGCAGGACAATCCCAAAGCAGCAGCCACTGTGCTCCCAAACGGGGTGGGACAATCTTTGAATTGTAAAAGGAGAAAGAAAGGGGTTTGGGTTTGCCCAGAGAAGGGCATGGCCTTGCAAAAATGAACAAAAAATTCAGAGAAATATATGAAGAAAAAACTGTAGGGAAAGCTGCAGTGAGCAGTGCAAAGGGCAATCAATTTGTTTTAAAAGTTCTCATTAGTCCATTTAATGGGACAAATTATATAATTTTATATAAGTATAAGCACAAAACCACAGAAACAGAGTCACCATTTTTCACTTGAAAAATTTTGTTGTCATTTGTCATTAGTACATGTTTTTTGGTTGGGTTGCATTGCCAGATTTTTTCCAGGCCTTTTTAACCAAGAAAGAGTTTCTTGAAGTGTTTTCCTCCTCTCATGTATTGCGTGCACAGAGCCAGGAAACCCCAGAAATCAGCATCTGATCTTCCCATCCTTGGAGGAATCACTGAGCTTTTCCTCTTCCAGGAGGTTTTTACAAGTTCCAGTTAATCTGCCAGACTCAAGTTGGTGACAATTTCCAGCTCGTGTCCTGCCTCTGAGTTGTTGTTGAAGGTGCAAAGTGGCTCCCAAGCCCACAGATTTTCAAAGGGAGTTTTGGAAAACTCCTGACATTTCTTTCCTGAACATGTCTGTCTTTGCAGACAAATTCTGCTCCTAAATATAAAAATTAGAACTTTCTTTGTGTCACCTAACCAGCAAGTGCAGATTTTAGTTAGCACTGAACCAGTTAAAAGAAAAACAAAGTATTCCTTTAACCAACTCTAGCTCCACTCAGGCCTAAATTATTATTTTTTCTCCAGAAACGGGCATTTTAATGTGTCACTTTTCAGTTCCAGCTCGATAAGCAACCATTTATTTACAATTTTAAAGCAATCTTCAGCCTAGTCAGGTAAGAATTATTTCAAAAGAATAAAAACATTTTCATTTCCCATCACTGCCAAAAATGAAAAGAACATGAGTTATGAGTCTTGCTGTGTTGTCTTAAGTTGATTACTATGGAATGATTAAAAAACTAGCTGTGCTGTCATAGCAGAGGAGTACATTAGAAGTGTAATAACAGTTTAGGGATACAATCCATCAATGCCTTACTTGGGAGAAAGGAAGAAAAAAAAAAAAAAGTTGATCTATTTCTTTGGTCATCATTTTCAGCGCATTAGATGACAAATAATTGTACGTTCATCAATAACAATAGATTAAAGCTGAAATGATTTATTGCCATTGCGCCGTGGGATGATGGAGCGCCGGGTCACTCGAGCAGGGATGGGGTCTGTATTTAATTTTCACGGGTCCCTTGGCAGGAATAATAGACAGAGGGGAAGCCACCTGAAACAAGGTGGATCAAAGTTGGTGGCGAGTGATTTGTAGGTTTGTTCTGTGGGAGCAGAGGGCTTGGAGATCCTAAAGGTTCCGTGAACCTTCACGGTTCCGTGATCCCAAACCTTCACATCCTCCCAAGAAAATCCTCTGTGCCATCCATCCCCGGGGTCAGGACACTTCATAAGGAGAAAATGGTCTTGAAACTTCTTTTTGATGTGAAAATTCTTCTATGAAGCATTTTTATTTACTCTTAAAACAGCAGAAGAGGTAAAACAGTGCCATTTATCAATTACGCCACCATTTTAGTCCTCTGGTGAAAAAGCAGAGAATATTCATTTGGAGAGGAACAACACCAAGTTTTAAACTCAAACTTTGTAATTTTCCTGAATATTTTCTCTAAACAGAGTTTTTGCATGAATGTTCTCTCCTGCACAGAATATTGCTGAGGTAAAAGATTTGTGATGAAACATTTTCTAAACTGGAATTGGCCATTTCCCAATGTAGGAGTGGTTGGGATCTGATGATCCTGTGGCAGTCCCTGATTTCCTGCCTGCTCCCACGCTTTTTCTGGAATTGGTGGCTCAAAACTGGGAGAACTCTGTCGCCTTTTACTGAAGAACTTCCAGAGAAAAGAAGAAAACTCCAAGAAAGCCACTCCAAGAAAACCTGTGGAGTGTAATTCATCTCTGGATACCCCTCAGCTGCAGATTTTACAAGGAAATAGTGAGATCTCAGCTGAGCAAAATGTTTGGAGGTCTTAGGCATTGATGCCATTTTCATGAAACAGAAATTCTGCCCAAAAGAAGATAGGTTTGAAATCGGCTCAAGTTTAAAATTATTTCTGCTCTTGTACTGATTTTAGGAGGAGACAGCTTTCGTTGGTAAGATCAACATTAAAAATGTTTAGGAATTTTCTTGCTGTTTGTGTTACGGAAATCATGACCAAACATAATGGTAAGAGATTTATAATTATGGAATTCCAAAATGATCATTTCCTTCATGAAATGAGAGAGAAGACAGAGATACCACGTCTTGGTGATGCTGAAATATCACAGCTGGGGAGAAGTCAGGACCCCTCTGTGTCTCCTGTGCTGCCTAAAACTCAGGACAGGTATTTAAATACTGACCAAATTAAAGTGTATTATAATTTCCTTAATTAGACAGTCTCTAACCGCACGAAACCTCCACATAACCACGATCTACTTACACGTTAAACAAACCTGATTACTCACTACACCGAAAGAACAATATTCACAGTTCTCACTGATTTTTGCCATGGCAGACTAATTTTTCCTCATCATTCAAACAACCTAGCTAACAATATTACAATTTAATTCTACCCCAGTCAGAAAGGATTCCAACCCTGAAATTTCAAGACGGCGCCTTGAAATGTCAACAACGGTAAAACTTGGACTCCTAGCAGTTGATGCAAACTTAGGACCGGGCACGCTCAATCACTACATATAAACACTACTTAGTTTGATTTAAAGGGCTACAGGTTTCAGTCACTCACAGAATTACTCTTTTAAGAACTCACAACATTCCAAGTGCGTGTGGTGTCCATGAAGGGGGATTTGAGCCTAAAAAAAATGAGGATCACAGGTGGTTTTCCAGTTGTTAATATTCCTGTTGTGAGCAGGCAGGAGAGGACGTTTTGCAATATAATTTGTCAGGGGTGATAAATCTGTTTCATCATTTCTGTCAAGGATGGATCCCGTGTATTAAAACTACCATAAATATTTTCTCCAGATAAACCAAAACTTTCATATGATTAAATAATAATACGTTTATGATGACAAATTGCATTTACTGTGTGTTATCTGAAATGCAAGACAAAATTAGGTAGTTAAAGTTCAAATGGATGGAGATCAGTTTTGATTTAAAATCAAAGGAATTTTATTAAGCAAATGAGATTTTCATCATTATTTTGTTATATCTACCAGTCTCTTCTTTCAGAAATATTACTTATGAGCTAAGATAATGATTTTTTTTTAAAAAAAGAAACCACCACAAGTGAGCTTGTTTTATAGCAAAATGCAGGTTGTGAAAAAGTTCAGGAGAAGTTAAATCCAGTTATTCCCAGCACTTTGTGATGGTTTCCATGTTAGGAAGGTTGCTGTCCCCACTCAGTGCTTTGGGCCTCTCTTGTTACTCCTTAGTTAATTATTTCTGATCATTTGTTTTTTTTTTTTTTTTTTTTTTTTTCCCCAGAGCTCTTTCTGAGGACTGAGGGTGCAGCCTGTTTCCTGGGGCTCCTCTCCCCAGCACAGATTTGGGGTTTTGGGATGGAGCGGGGCTTTCTGCATCCCCTCCAAAATTTCGGATCCCAGAGGTGAATTTTGCCTTTCTCTTGGGTTTGTAAACGTGGCTGTTTCTGCTTTTCCTACTGTCTTCTCTTTCTGGAAGTTTTCCTCTAATGGAATGAAAATTTTGGAGTTAAAAACGTCTGCAGGGCGGCTGGAACCAAATCCTCACTTTTGGGTGGTTTAATTGTAGGGATGTGCAGTGTAGGACATTTCAGCTTAGAGCCGGTCCACTCGATGCCCCAACCTGGAGAACCAAGTCCCACTTTGGCACCCTAAAAAAGACCTGGAGCTGCTGGAGCCAATCAGAGGAGCCCATGGAGCTGCTCCAGGGCTGGGAAGCTGGGAATGTTCCCTGGAGAAGGGAAGGATCCAGGGAGGCTCAGAGCCCCTTTTGGGGCCTGAAGGGGCTCCAGAAG
>CM019220.1:1144626-1172352 GCA_009741485.1 Malurus cyaneus samueli
TGGATCTCTGCTGCCTCAGTGCTGTGCATTCTGGAATAATTTCTATTCTAGAATTGGTTATTCTTGTTGGTAAAAAGTTGTTGAATTGATCTCTGCTGCCTCAGTGTTGTGCATTCTGGAATAATTTG
Source organism: Malurus cyaneus samueli (assembly GCA_009741485.1). Classification (NCBI taxonomy): domain Eukaryota; kingdom Metazoa; phylum Chordata; class Aves; order Passeriformes; family Maluridae; genus Malurus; species Malurus cyaneus. Next base: position 1,144,755 of record CM019220.1, read on the forward strand.
TATTCTAGAATTGGTTATTCTGGTTTGTAAGGAGTGGTTTTGTGCATTTCTGCTGCTGCTGTGCTGTGAGTTCTGGAATAATTTCTATTCCAGAATTGATTGTTCTGGTTGGTAAGGAGTGTTTTTTGGATCTCTGCTGCCTCAATGCTGTGCACTGATAAAGAAATATTTTGTGGTGAGCAGAAGAGGTGATGTGATTAAAATTATTGCAGGCATTTGCAACAAGTGAGGGGTGAGAAGTCCAACCAAAACAGGTGGGAAATTAAAGAAAATAAAATGTTCCTAATGATGGAAAGATGTGTTTAAATCAAAGAATTGTCTTGAAATTAGGCCGTGCAGAGGGGTGTTGAGAAGAGATTCCACAGGTATGGATTTCTCTGCCTTCATTTCCCAATTCCCTCACAAAAGGAGCTGATCCCTGCTCCTCAGCTCAAGGCTGGAGTCACTCCAGAGCTCTCCTGTGTCCATGGGAAGCTTTGCTCTACCTTCCCCATAAAATAATTTTAAAAGGTCTCGATGATGCCTTAGGATTTTTGTTTCTGTATTTTCATGCGTCTGTATTCTTGTACTTCTCCAGTACAGCACTAAAACTACCATTTTCTCACCTTTAGACAAAACAAATCCTCTCTGAGCTGAATCCAAGGACACCTCACTGCCCGAGAGCCCCAAAATATGGAAACAACAGCGAGTTGGGGGAGCAATTTGGGTGATTGACATATCACCTGTAAAGATCATTGGATAATTAAGCCCAATATGTTAATAAGGCAGAACTTATAAAAGGTGAAGTCTCGTGACCTGTGTCCATTTGGGTGTAGCCTCAGGAGGAGGCTTTGTCTGCCCTAATGTAGCAGGGGGTCTGTTAGGCCTGGATTAAAGTTGTCTTTCTCATTCTCTTAAGTTTGTCTGGCCTCTATTTAGATTAGCCTGATTGATAAGGCATCATCGACCTTGTGCAGAGCCAGGAGAAAACCCCAGTCCCTCTGTATTTTGTCCATCTTTGGCAGTGATTGGTAGATGTTCTGGAATTTCTGAGAGTTTCCCAGTGGAGACAGTGCACAAAGGGATTTCCAACAACATTCCCACATTTGCTGGAAACCCTTATTCTCATTTTTGAAAATCACATTGCACCTTGCAGTTCTTTCCCACACTGTATACTGATCATCAGAACAAAACTTGGTTGATTTGAACAACTTTTGGAAGTGCAGGAATTTAAAAGAGAGCTTTTTGTGGGGTTTTATGGTATTTATGGATCTTTTAGGATGGCAGACAAGCTCTCACTACTGACTTTGCTGTGTCCCAAGGCTGAGGGTTTTGGGCTGTTTTTAGGCTTTGCTTTTTGGGCTGTTTTTAGGGCTATTGCTGTTTTTAGGGCTATTGCTTTTTGGGCTGTTTTTAGGGCTATTGCTTTTTGGGCTGTTTTTAGGGCTATTGCTCTGCTTTTCCCAGCCCAGTGTGGGTGACTGAGGGCCCATTCCAGCCAACCCCAAATGGGATGGATCAGGATCCAGGCTGAGCTGACCTCTGTGACCTGGGACACTGAAAATTTGGGAATGGGCATTTCTCCTGGTTTACAGTGGCATTTTCACTCCCTTTTCTCACTGGGTGCTGAACAGCTCTGGTACCAGGCAGGATACTTGAAAACATGAGAATTTTTAAAAGGCTCTAAAGGAGCACTCATGGGCAGAGAAATTCTTAAATTCCAGTTTCTTTTGGGGGGATAATTCCAGGTAAAGTTTCCTTTACGAGCTACTCAGGGATGGAGCAAGGGTTGTTTTGTAGTATTTTTTAGGTGTTTAAAATGAAGGTGTGAGAAGTTCCAGGGAGAGCTCGAGTCTTCCACTAAAGGCTCCAGAGAGCGTCAAAAAAAAAAAGAAAAATCTTGATGCATGAGCAAATAGTTGGCCATAATGGTTGTCAGGAAAATTTGGATATGATTTCATTTAATCCTAAACGGCCATGGGGAAAAACCATAACAATGAAGGATTTCAGATTAAAAGTAATGTCAGATTTTATGGAAAACAAACCCTACAGACATATAAACCCTACAACATGGGGAGGGTGTCCCTGGGAGCCCCAGGAGGGGCAGGACAATCCCAAAGCAGCAGCCACTGTGCTCCCAAACGGGGTGGGACAATCTTTGAATTGTAAAAGGAGAAAGAAAGGGGTTTGGGTTTGCCCAGAGAAGGGCATGGCCTTGCAAAAATGAACAAAAAATTCAGAGAAATATATGAAGAAAAAACTGTAGGGAAAGCTGCAGTGAGCAGTGCAAAGGGCAATCAATTTGTTTTAAAAGTTCTCATTAGTCCATTTAATGGGACAAATTATATAATTTTATATAAGTATAAGCACAAATACCATCAAAACAGAGTCACCATTTTTCACTTTAAAAATTTTGTTGTCATTTATCATTAGTACATGTTTTTGGTTGGGTTGCATTGCCAGATTTTTCCAGGCCTTTTTTAAACCAAGAAAGAGTTTCTTGAAGTGTTTTCTCCTCTCATGTATTGCGTGCACAGAGCCAGGAAACCCCAGAAATCAGCATCTGATCTTCCCATCCTTGGAGGAATCACTGAGCTTTTCCTCTTCCAGGAGGTTTTTACAAGTTCCAGTTAATCTGCCAGACTCAAGTTGGTGACAATTTCCAGCTCGTGTCCTGCCTCTGAGTTGTTGTTGAAGGTGCAAAGTGGCTCCCAAGCCCACAGATTTTCAAAGGGAGTTTTGGAAAACTCCTGACATTTCTTTCCTGAACATGTCTGTCTTTGCAGACAAATTCTGCTCCTAAATATAAAAATTAGAACTTTCTTTGTGTCACCTAACCAGCAAGTGCAGATTTTAGTTAGCACTGAACCAGTTAAAAGAAAAACAAAGTATTCCTTTAACCAACTCTAGCTCCACTCAGGCCTAAATTATTATTTTTTCTCCAGAAACGGGCATTTTAATGTGTCACTTTTCAGTTCCAGCTCGATAAGCAACCATTTATTTACAATTTTAAAGCAATCTTCAGCCTAGTCAGGTAAGAATTATTTCAAAAGAATAAAAACATTTTCATTTCCCATCACTGCCAAAAATGAAAAGAACATGAGTTATGAGTCTTGCTGTGTTGTCTTAAGTTGATTACTATGGAATGATTAAAAAACTAGCTGTGCTGTCATAGCAGAGGAGTACATTAGAAGTGTAATAACAGTTTAGGGATACAATCCATCAATGCCTTACTTGGGAGAAAGGAAGAAAAAAAAAAAAAAGTTGATCTATTTCTTTGGTCATCATTTTCAGCGCATTAGATGACAAATAATTGTACGTTCATCAATAACAATAGATTAAAGCTGAAATGATTTATTGCCATTGCGCCGTGGGATGATGGAGCGCCGGGTCACTCGAGCAGGGATGGGGTCTGTATTTAATTTTCACGGGTCCCTTGGCAGGAATAATAGACAGAGGGGAAGCCACCTGAAACAAGGTGGATCAAAGTTGGTGGCGAGTGATTTGTAGGTTTGTTCTGTGGGAGCAGAGGGCTTGGAGATCCTAAAGGTTCCGTGAACCTTCACGGTTCCGTGATCCCAAACCTTCACATCCTCCCAAGAAAATCCTCTGTGCCATCCATCCCCGGGGTCAGGACACTTCATAAGGAGAAAATGGTCTTGAAACTTCTTTTTGATGTGAAAATTCTTCTATGAAGCATTTTTATTTACTCTTAAAACAGCAGAAGAGGTAAAACAGTGCCATTTATCAATTACGCCACCATTTTAGTCCTCTGGTGAAAAAGCAGAGAATATTCATTTGGAGAGGAACAACACCAAGTTTTAAACTCAAACTTTGTAATTTTCCTGAATATTTTCTCTAAACAGAGTTTTTGCATGAATGTTCTCTCCTGCACAGAATATTGCTGAGGTAAAAGATTTGTGATGAAACATTTTCTAAACTGGAATTGGCCATTTCCCAATGTAGGAGTGGTTGGGATCTGATGATCCTGTGGCAGTCCCTGATTTCCTGCCTGCTCCCACGCTTTTTCTGGAATTGGTGGCTCAAAACTGGGAGAACTCTGTCGCCTTTTACTGAAGAACTTCCAGAGAAAAGAAGAAAACTCCAAGAAAGCCACTCCAAGAAAACCTGTGGAGTGTAATTCATCTCTGGATACCCCTCAGCTGCAGATTTTACAAGGAAATAGTGAGATCTCAGCTGAGCAAAATGTTTGGAGGTCTTAGGCATTGATGCCATTTTCATGAAACAGAAATTCTGCCCAAAAGAAGATAGGTTTGAAATCGGCTCAAGTTTAAAATTATTTCTGCTCTTGTACTGATTTTAGGAGGAGACAGCTTTCGTTGGTAAGATCAACATTAAAAATGTTTAGGAATTTTCTTGCTGTTTGTGTTACGGAAATCATGACCAAACATAATGGTAAGAGATTTATAATTATGGAATTCCAAAATGATCATTTCCTTCATGAAATGAGAGAGAAGACAGAGATACCACGTCTTGGTGATGCTGAAATATCACAGCTGGGGAGAAGTCAGGACCCCTCTGTGTCTCCTGTGCTGCCTAAAACTCAGGACAGGTATTTAAATACTGACCAAATTAAAGTGTATTATAATTTCCTTAATTAGACAGTCTCTAAAAGGCTCCAGGATATGCATTTTTAAAATATTTTTTAGACATTTATATGCTTGTATTAAAACTGTTGATATTTTTATGCATGAGAGTTGTGAATTCAGCACCGATGGCTAAGAAATAATTTCATAATTAATATTAATTATATAATAGTTAATAATAATTAATAATAGTTATTATTTTTTTTTAATGGTAGAACAATTTTCTTAAGTAAATTCATTGCCTGCCTAAATAATCTCTCTCATGGTAATTTTTAAAGCAGCTCCAGTACATCACAATGCCCTGATGGCCTGGGATAGTAGGATAACTTTACTTTGGAGCAGCAATTGAATGTACACAATTTTTCCAGCTAAAACCCCATGGACACGAATTTCCACTCTGTCTCTCTGGGAGGCACAGGCCGAACACTGATGTCATTAAAAGTTAGAAGGAGTTTTTTTTTTCAAACTCCAGAAGTCTTTGGATTCCCACTCCTTGGAAAAGCCCTACCTGCCGAGGAGCTGCCAAGAGCGAGTGACACGAACAGAGAACCAGTTTTAATTTTCTGTCCAGTCAAATCTCAGTATTTCACACTCAATTCTCCTTCCTCAGTAATCTCAATAATTTCCCACCTTGCTCATGATGAATGTCTTGCCAGTTCCTGCTCAGTCCTTCCACTTTACACAACCTAATTAAAGAAAACATTCCATGATTGCCTATTTTTCCTCATGCATGACAACCTATTATTTTTTCTACCACCTGATTAGGGCTTTATTATCCTTGGATTTAGATTGATTTGCCGGGCACTTTAATAAAACACTACTTAGTTTGATTTAAAGGGCTACAGGTTTCAGTCACTCACAGAATTACTCTTTTAAGAACTCACATTCCAAGTGCTGTGTGGTGTCCATGAAGGGGGATTTGAGCCTAAAAAAAATGAGGATCACAGGTGGTTTTCCAGTTGTTAATATTCCTGTTGTGAGCAGGCAGGAGAGGACGTTTTGCAATATAATTTGTCAGGGGTGATAAATCTGTTTCATCATTTCTGTCAAGGATGGATCCCGTGTATTAAAACTACCATAAATATTTTCTCCAGATAAACCAAAACTTTCATATGATTAAATAATAATACGTTTATGATGACAAATTGCATTTACTGTGTGTTATCTGAAATGCAAGACAAAATTAGGTAGTTAAAGTTCAAATGGATGGAGATCAGTTTTGATTTAAAATCAAAGGAATTTTATTAAGCAAATGAGATTTTCATCATTATTTTGTTATACTACCAGTCCTCTTTCAGTTTTAGAATATACTTATACTTAGATAATGATTTTTTTTAAAAAAAAGAACACACACAAGTGAGCTTTTTTAAAAATGCAGGTTTGTGAAAAAGTTCAGAGAAGTTAAATCCAGTTATTCCCAGCACTTTGTGATGGTTTCCATGTTAGAAGGTTGCTGTCCCCACTCAGTGCTTTGGGCCTCTTTGTTACTCCTTAGTTATTATTTCTGATCATTTGTTTTTTTTTTTTTTTTTTTTTTCCCCAGAGCTCTTCTGAGGACTGAGGGTGCAGCTCTGTTTCCTGGGGCTCCTCTCCCCAGCACAGATTTGGGGTTTTGGGATGGACAGCGGGGCTTTCTGCATCCCCTCCAAATTTCGGATACCCAGAGGTGAATTTTGCCTTCTCTTGGGTTTGTAAACGTGGCTGTTTCTGCTTTTCCTACTGCTCTTCTCTTTCTGGAAGTTTTCCTCTAATGGAATGAAAATTTTGGAGTTAAAAACGTCTGCAGGGCGCTGGACCAAATCCTCACTTTTGGGTGGTTTAATTGTAGGGATGTGCAGTGTAGGACATTTCAGCTTAGGAGCACGGTCCACTCGATGCCCCCACCTGAGAACCAAGTCCCACTTTGGCACCTAAAATAAGAACCTGGAGCTGCTGAGCCAATCCAGAGGAGCCCATGGAGCTGCTCCAGGGCTGGGAGAGCTGGGAATGTTCCCTGGAGAGGGAAGGATCCAGGGAGGCTCAGAGCCCTTTTGGGGCCTGAAGGGGCTCCAGGAGAGCTGGAGAGGGACTGGGGCCAAGGATGGAGGACAGGACACAGGGAATGGGTCACACTGCCAGAGGGCAGGGATGGGATATTGGGAATTGTTCCTTGGGCTGGGATGAAATTCCACTGGTCCCTGGCAGTGCCCAAGGCCAGGCTGGAGCACCTGGATGGTGGAAATGTCCCTACCCATGGAGGGTGGACAGAGATGATCCTTAAAGTCCCTTCCATCCCAACCCACTCTGATTCCATGTGTGATCAATTCATTTAAGCCTGGCTTTAGTCTCACTCCTGCGAACTCTGTAAGGTTTATTTATTTTGAAATGATTGATATTCATTGATTATGAAATATTTTTTTTGCTGCCAAGTTGGCACCAAGTGGCTGTGAAGCTGTGACAGTTCAAGGTCATCCCGGGCTGCAAAACTCCTCTGTCCAAGCCCAGCTCTGCCACTCCAGCAGTGCTGCCATTTTTGCCCCATTTTTAATAGAAAATCCTGGATCCACTGCATCCTTTAGGACCTTGCTCACAGGGAATCATGGGAAAACCTCATTTTGCCTCCACATTCTGTGAAATTTCTTCGTCCTCCTGGCATGGGATCACTCCAGAAATTGAGCAGCATCCATCCTTACTGGGAAATGGGACAAAAGAAGCCATGGTCTCTCTTTTTGTGGTACATAAAATCTTGGAGCAGCTAGGTGAGGGTGGATGTACCTTCTTATCCTGATCATCCCAGAAAATCAATATAATTAATCATATGCTTAAATTTAATCACTTTTGCAGCTGGAGAACTGAATGAGCTTCCTTGAAGGGGAAATAATTTTTTTCTGTGACCAACAAATTTCCCTGGATTTTGAATTCTTCGAGGAGTGGAGAAGAAGGGGATGTCTGCAGAGACAATTACAATAAAAATAAACAAAAGGATCACATAAAAGCCAAGTTGGAGTGCTGAAGAGGCTTTAAAGCTATAAACTGGTAGCTATTAGCTTCTAATTACTCTCCAATAATTACTGAATAGAATAGTAAATGTTATTAGCTCACTTTAATATTCAACATAAAACATTGCTTCCAACAATAATTCACCGTTCCTTCAGCTTGAATGTAAACTAATGTAAAACTGGGCTGCTTCATGAACACCTGTAAAAAATGAAATTATTCTGAGTTTCTTTGGAGGATTTCTGCACATTCTGAGCTCGTGGAATCATGAAGGATGGAAAGACCTCCAAGCTCATATTCCCTGCTTGTACTGGAGTTAAAATACTCTCCATTTACTGCAGAAGCAGATTTAAGTACTAAAAGAGAAATCAAAATCCCCAGCCAAGATGAAAATAGGAGTTAGATGTGTAACCGTGGTTCTGATTTCCAGAATTAGTGGCCTGATTTATATTCTGATAATATTAGAATTATCTTTATTATTATTCTCTATCAGTATTGATATTCATCATCATCATCATCATCTTTGGAGGGTTTTTATCTCTGCCTCTGCAACTAAATGGAACCCATTTTTTTTTTTTTCCTGAAGGAAAAGAGAGTTGGGTTATGATGAAAAAAACTCCAAAAAAATCCCTGTTTGGAAAGGTTCTTGTGGCAGACAGAGTCTGGCCTCTCAAGTTATTTTAAAAGCGGGCAGCTCGAAAATCTACATTTCAATTTCATATACGGTTTGTTCATAACCCCATCGTTCCTTCAGCGCTGGATAAATGAAACATTTCAGTGCCCCACCATTTTTAAACTTCACAGTTGAAGATTATCACCCGAACATATAACATCATCCAAGTAAGAAAACACGTTTGAAATGTCCTTTTTTTTTTTTTTTTTTTTATTGTGCATAGATAGCGCTTCCAAAATCCAAACTGAATTGCTTTTTCAGCAGATAAGCATCAAAAACTACATTTCCTGCTTTCGGGGAAGGTGCAATAAGGTGCTCTATCAGTGTAATAGTTCCCAATGATATGCTCTAGTAGTATTTTGATGAATTACATGATTATAGCTAAAATGAACACTTTCATCATGCCTGAATTAATAATGGGGTATGATTTGGCAAGTACTCCTGCGGTGTTCTTTAACTCATCACTTCAGAAGACAGAGTTTCCCAGCCCGTCCTTTGTCTCGGGAAAGGCAGGGATCCCTCACTGCTGAAAACAGAAATGTGACAGCTTTAAAAGGGAAAAGGAAACTGATGCTCGCTTACCTTGCCAAGCTCATCGCGTTAATCGCTTTATTTTCACTGCCTCATTCCGGTGTCTCAGGCACCTATGACTGTGTCAAAAAGGGAAAAAATCAGTATTTTTCTGTGTGTTGTGAGAGGTTTGGTGGATTTTATTGCGAATATTTGTTGTAGGATGGTGGGGGTTGGATTCTTCTCCCCTGCAGCCAGTGACAGGAAAAGAGGAATTGTCCCTTCAAGCTGCACAAGGGGAGGTGAGGCTGGATCAGGAGGAATTTCTGCCAGGAAAGGGTTGTTAAACATTGGGATGGGCTGCTCGGGAGGTTTGAGTATCCACCCCTGGAGGTGCCAAGGAATTCCTGATGTGCTCTGGGCGGACAAGGTGGGCATCAGGCACAATTTGGTGTTCTTGGAGGTCATTCCCAAACTCAGTGATTCTGAGATTCTGTGTGCTGTGTTTTTTAATGATTTTTATATGTTTTAATTTTTTTATAAAATGCTATGTTTCCAAATAATTTGAAGGCATTATAAAAACATCATTTCCATTTTTTTTTTCCTGTAACTTGGTGATCAGGTCCTTGCTGTGTATTCCATGTCAGCAATATTTGCTTGATCCCTCACGGGTGCTGGAGCAAAGCTGTGGATTGTGTGACCATTCCAGGGCTCCTTGGGGTGTCCAACCACTCCATGAAAACTTCCCACCCTGAGAATTCCATGTTTTTGTGTGAATGTCCACAGCATTGACAAAAACTGCTCTTCTGATGCTGTTTAAAATTATTCACCAGGCAATAAATTAAGGCTCTCAGCCTTTACAACTGCCATAGATTCTTTAATGAACATTCATTTTCCTGGAATAATAAGAATAACAACCACCTGTCCGGAGAAGAAATGTAAACTTTTGCAGCTGTTGTAAGAAACAGTGATGCAGAGCACAACACCAACATCTGGAGCAGATGTGCCTTAATTATCACCATTGATGATGGTTATTCTGTGTTCACTGGCCTTTGCTGGATCTGAGATGTACAGTCCTGCAGCAGCACTGGGGCAAGAGCTCCCTTTGCCTCCTGAGGGCTTTTGTCCGTGAATTCTTGCTCTTGTTAATTGTTGTTTCCTTGTATCAATAGGAATTTTGCCATAAAATAGCTCAAAGCTGCTGCTGAGGAAAGTCCAGGGAACATAAGCACCGTGTTCCTGAAGCCAAGCTACAGGAAAGAAATATTCAGAGCAAAAGGCATTGCAGGATGATCTTTGGGAGAGTTAAGGTATCATAGAATTATGGAATGGTTGGTTGGAAGGGAGCTTAAATTCATCTATTCACCCCTGACATGGCAGGGACACCTCCCACTGTCCCAGGGTCTCCCAGCCTGGCTTGGACATTTCCAGGGATCAGGGACCCCAACCTCCACCAGGATTCCTTCCCAATATCCAAGTTGTTCACCTCAAATGAGAGCAGAGAAAGATGAACTCAAGAGAACTTTTCCCATCTTTCCCCTAGAGCTGTTAAAAACCTCAGTTTGAGGGGTTCTGCCCGTTTCCCTGGGGTTTGTAGGTGAGTAAATATCCTGCAAACTGCACAATCACATTTCTGTCCACACAAAGTAAATGATTTCAATGTTTTTGAAGTTTTGGTGCCAATATATTTTTTTTGCACTCTCGTGTAAAATCTGTTAATGGCCTGCATGTAGAGACACAGCCCCTGTTTAGCTCCTTATAAGGAAACAAATTGTAATTCTTAATTGAATTCTTCTATGGAGCTACCAGCAATATAAATTACAATGTCACTGGGATAAGAGGGGAGAAAGCCCTTTTTACAAGCCTCAAGATGATAATTTATAAATAAAGTAAAACCAAGAAGCCTTAAGAAAAATCCCTCTGGAATCTGACATTAATAGCCTTTACTTTTAATCTGATACAATAAATCTCACAGCCACGTATCCACAACAGGAATAACAGAAACCAGGCCAAGCTGGAGGAGATATGAGGGAGTTGAAGATAAACATTCTCTTTCATTAATTAAAAGTATATGGTGATTTTCTGGTATTTCAGAGTAAAAATATCATTGCTGCCACTCACTTGGCTCCAAAGAGAAGATTTTTGGTTAGATTCTTTGCCTAGAATCTTCCAGGCCCACATATTCTTTGGAATTTTCAATGTTCAGTTTGAGGGTTTGTCTTCTGGCCCCACTGCTGTAATTACATGAGAATCTCAGATCTTCTGCTGCCTTGTGAACTTCACCTGTTTAAAAGGAAATTTGAATGTTCAATATTAATTTTTTTATAACTTTATGAATTTTTGAGTGGGATTTTTTTTAATGGAGCAAGGATACTGTCACAAATTTGTCCAGCAAGAGAAACATGAATGGTGACAAAGAGGAAAGTGCAAAATTGGTGCCCTGTGACATTTTCCCAAAGAATGGAGCAAATTTATCCATTCATGTCACACACAAAAATGGGAATTAGAGATTTTCACGCTTGAGTATTGCCAACACCTACATCCAAAAATATTTATTTAGAAATGAGAAAAGTAATGGAAAAATCTTGAAATTTTATAAAAATCACACATATTTGCCTCTATTTGTTACTTTGAGGATGTCACCAAGAGTGTTGAGATTGGGACAGATTTGCTCTGTAGTGATCAGGGCCTGGATTTCACATTTATTTTTTTCAGAGTAGTATTTTGCCAGTCTTGTTTTTTAAAAAAACTTTATTAAAAGAAATTCTCCTTTTTAGGTTTATTTTTTTGTAAATGTATGAAAAAACATGAAATATGTAGAGATCTCCAGTGTAAATGGTGTGAAAAAAAACACAGAGTAGGTACAGATTTCCAGTGTTTCCAATCATGCCAAGGCTTTTTTTTTGTGGATAATTTTTAATGAGAGCAGCAGAAAAGCAGCAATCCCAGTCTGATCCTAAACCAGGGCAAACTGAGAATCCCATAAAATCAGCGGCTGCCTTGACTTGTGCTTTCCAGAATGTAAAACCATCTGACCAAAATCCCATTAACTGAGGAATAAATGTTTAAAAAAAAAATTTCCTGGTTTTACACTAAATTTTCTGCACTGGGCTGGAATTGCCCATGGAGCTCGGAGATCATCCCAATCCTTAAATCATGGGGTGTGCAGTTCCTAAAACATTCTCTTTTTTAGGCAGGCAGATGCAGTCATCCCAAATATTTCTCTGGACAACTCATTGCCACCTTGCTCAAAATCTGTTGGATATTTCCCTGTGTGCATTGATGGTGATTTTTTTTTGTTTTTATAAAGCAATAATCCAAGCTCACTTATGAGGCCTGCATAAAATGTCTAACAACCAAGTACAGTAAATTAAACATGATCTCATTACATAAATACAATTATATTTATCAGCCTTTTATAACCACACAAAGCATTTACCAGTAAGAGTTATTTTGAGAGATAATTCCCAATAACTTTTACTACTTTATTTTGCTAATTTAGTTAGAGTTAATTTTCAATAAATAATAATAAAAAAAAGCTGTATCAAATGGCATCTCTAACTATTACACTGGAGATGAGATATAATTAAAATGTTATGTATATGGAATTGCAGCTGATGGGAACCTCAGCTTAAACTCTTATTTTTGTCTTTATTTGATTGTTGCCTGCACAGAGAACATGATTGAATTGCAAGATGGCTTCGTGCCCACAGTGCCAGGATTTGGAGGGAGAAAGGAAGAGCTTGGAAGGAAAATTACCTGAAAAATCAAAATTAAATGTTGTGAGGACTCCTAGGAAAGTCCTTCTCTGATCAGGCCATTTTTTTCTGTGGTGCTGGTTCTGTCTGTGGGGTTGGGAATTTGGAATTCACAGCTCTCGGTGGGAATGGCAGGGTGAGCATATTTATTGAGAATTGAGAAAAGAATGGAAGAATTTTGAAACTGTGATAAAAATCAACACCTATTTGGCTCCTTATTGGGCAGGTGCCTTTCTTCCGTGGGGCTGATAGAGCTCATGCATGAATTATTAATCTGTTGATGAAATTAATCACCTCTTAATTATACTTGAGTGATTATATAAGTGATTCTACTGCCCAATTTGTCCCCAAAATGAGTGTCACCCAAAGCTTGGGAATGTCAGCTCTGCACCAAGAAATATCCTCGGTCACCTCAGTGAAGGCTCTGTCTGAAAAGCTGGAGAGGGACTGGGGCCAAGGGATGGAGGGACAGGACCCAGGGAATGGGGTCACACTGCCAGAGGGCAGGGATGGGTGGGATACTGGGAATTGGGAATTGTTCCTGGGAGGGGCTGGGATGGAATTCCACCCCTGGATCCCTGGCAGTGCCCAAGGCCAGGCTGGAGCACCCTGGGATGGTGGAAATTGTCCCTACCCCATGTTAGGGGTGAACAGAGATGATCCTTAAAGTCCCTTCCATCCCAACCCACTCTGATTCCATGTGTGATCAATTCACTTAAGCCTGGCTTTATGTCTCACTCCGTGCAAACTCTGTAAGGTTTATTTATTTTGAAATGATTGACTATTCATTGATTATGAAATATTTTTTTTGCTGCCAAGTTGGCACCAAGTGGCTGTGAAGCTGTGACAGTTCAAGGTCATCCCGGGCTGCAAAACTCCTCTGTCCCAAGCCCAGCTCTGCCACTCCAGCAGTGCTGCCATTTTTGCCCCATTTTTAATAGAAAATCCTGGATCCACTGCATCCTTTAGGACCTTGCTCACAGGGAATCATGGGAAAACCTCATTTTGCCTCCACATTCTGTGAAATTTCTTCGTCCTCCTGGCATGGGATCACTCCAGAAATTGAGCAGCATCCATCCTTACTGGGAAATGGGACAAAAGAAGCCATGGTCTCTCTTTTTGTGGTACATAAAATCTTGGAGCAGCTAGGTGAGGGTGGATGTACCTTCTTATCCTGATCATCCCAGAAAATCAATATAATTAATCATATGCTTAAATTTAATCACTTTTGCAGCTGGAGAACTGAATGAGCTTCCTTGAAGGGGAAATAATTTTTTTCTGTGACCAACAAATTTCCCTGGATTTTGAATTCTTCGAGGAGTGGAGAAGAAGGGGATGTCTGCAGAGACAATTACAATAAAAATAAACAAAAGGATCACATAAAAGCCAAGTTGGAGTGCTGAAGAGGCTTTAAAGCTATAAACTGGTAGCTATTAGCTTCTAATTACTCTCCAATAATTACTGAATAGAATAGTAAATGTTATTAGCTCACTTTAATATTCAACATAAAACATTGCTTCCAACAATAATTCACCGTTCCTTCAGCTTGAATGTAAACTAATGTAAAACTGGGCTGCTTCATGAACACCTGTAAAAAATGAAATTATTCTGAGTTTCTTTGGAGGATTTCTGCACATTCTGAGCTCGTGGAATCATGAAGGATGGAAAGACCTCCAAGCTCATATTCCCTGCTTGTACTGAAGTTAAAATACTCGTCCATTTACTGCAGAAGCAGATTTAAGTACTAAAAGAGAAATCAAAATCCCCAGCCAAGATGAAAATAGGAGTTAGATGTGTAACCGTGGTTCTGATTTCCAGAATTAGTGGCCTGATTTATATTCTGATAATATTAGAATTATCTTTATTATTCATTCATCCTATCAGTATTGATATTCATCATCATCATCATCATCTTTGGAGGGTTTTTACTTATCTCTGCCCTCTGCAACTAAATGGACAACCCTATTCTTTCATTTTTTTTTTTTTTCCTGAAGAAAAGAGTTGGGTTATGATGAAAAAAACTCCAAAAAAATCCCTGTTTGGAAAGGTTCTTGTGGCAGACAGAGTCTGGCCTCTCAAGTTATTTTAAAAGCGGGCAGCTCGAAAATCTACATTTCAATTTCATATACGGTTTGTTCATAACCCCATCGTTCCTTCAGCGCTGGATAAATGAAACATTTCAGTGCCCCACCATTTTTAAACTTCACAGTTGAAGATATCACCCCGGAACATAATAACAACATCATCCAAGTACAAGAAAACACGTTTGAAATGTCCTTTTTTTTTTTTTTTTTTTTTATTGTGCATAGATAGCGCTTCCAAAATCCCAAACTGAATTGCTTTTTCAGCAGATAAGCATCAAAAACTACATTTCCTGCTTTCGGGGAAGGTGCAATAAGGTGCTCTATCAGTGTAATAGTTCCCAATGATATGCTCTAGTAGTATTTTGATGAATTACATGATTATAGCTAAAATGAACACTTTCATCATGCCTGAATTAATAATGGTGGTATGATTTGGCAAGTACTCCTGCGGTGTTCTTTAACTCATCACTTCAGAAGACAGAGTTTCCCAGCCCGTCCTTTGTCTCAGGGAAAGGCAGGGATCCCTCACTGCTGAAAACAGAAATGTGACAGCTTTAAAAGGGAAAAGGAAACTGATGCTCGCTTACCTTGCCAAGCTCATCGCGGCTTAATCGCTTTATTTTTCACTGCCTCATTCCGGTGTCTCAGGCACCTATGACTGTGTCAAAAAGGGAAAAAATCAGTATTTTTCTGTGTGTGTGTGAGAGGTTTGGTGGATTTTATTGCGAATATTTGTTGTAGGATGGTGGGGGTTGGATTCTTCTCCCCTGCAGCCAGTGACAGGAAAAGAGGAATTGTCCCTTCAAGCTGCACAAGGGGAGGGTGAGGCTGGACATCAGGAGGAATTTCTGCCAGGAAAGGGTTGTTAAACATTGGGATGGGCTGCTCGGGGAGGTTTGGAGTATCCACCCCTGGAGGTGTCCAAGGAATTCCTGGATGTGGTTCTGGGCGGGACAAGGTGGGCATCAGGCACAATTTGGTGTTCTTGGAGGTCATTCCCAAACTCAGTGATTCTGAGATTCTGTGTGCTGTGTTTAAATGATTTTTATATGTTTTTAAATTTTTTTTATAAAATGCTGTGTTTCCAAATAATTTTGAAGGCATTATAAAAACATCATTTCCATTTTTTTTTTCCTGTGGAACTTGGGTGATCAGGATGTCCCTTGCTGTGTATTCCATGTCAGCAATATTTGCTTGATCCCTCACGGGTGCTGGAGCAAAGCTGTGGATTTGTGTGACCATTCCAGGGCTCCTTGGGGTGTCCAACCACGTCCATGAAAACTTCCCACCCTGAGAATTCCATGTTTTTGTGCGAATGTCCACAGCATTGACAAAAACTGCTCTTCTGATGCTGTTTAAAATTATTCACCAGGCAATAAATTAAGGCTCTCAGCCTTTACAACTGCCATAGATTCCCTTTAATGAACATTCATTTTCCTGGAAATAATAAGAATAACAACCAACCTGCTCCGGAGAAGAAATGTAAACTTTTGCAGGCTGTTGTAAGAAACAGTGATGCAGAGCACAACACCAACATCTGGAGCAGATGTGCCTGTAATTATCACCCACTTGATGATGGTTATTCTGTGTTCACTGGCCTTTGCTGGGATCTGAGATGTCACAGCTCCTGCAGGCAGCACTGGGGCAAGAGCTCCCTTTGTGCTCTCCTGAGGGCTTTTTGTCCGTGGAATTTCTTGCTCTTGGTTAATTGTTGTTTCCTTTGTATCAAATAGGAATTTTATGCCATAAAATAGCTCAAAGCTGCTGCTGAGGAAAGTCCAGGGAACATAAGCACCGTGTTCCTGAAGCCAAGCTACAGGAAAAGAAATATTCAGAGCAAAAGGCATTGCAGGATGATCTTGTGGGGAGAGTTAAGGTATCATAGAATTATGGAATGGTTTGGGTTGGAAGGGACCTTAAATTCATCTATTCACCCCCTGACATGGGCAGGGACACCTCCCACTGTCCCAGGGTGCTCCAGCCTGGCCTTGGACATTTCCAGGGATTCAGGGGTACCCCAACCTCCCAACCAGGAATTCCTTCCCAATATCCAAGTTGTTCACCTCAAATGAGAGCAGAGGAAGATGAACTCAAGAGAACTTTTCCCATCTTTCCCCTAGAGCTGTTAAAAACCTCAGTTTGAGGGGTTTCTGCCCGTTTCCCTGGGGTTTGTAGGTGAGTAAATATCCTGCAAACTGCACAATCACATTTCTGTCCACACAAAGTAAATGATTTCAATGTTTTTGAAGGTTTTGGTGCACAATATATTATTTTTTTGGCACTCTAACAGTGTAAAATCTGTTAATGGCCTGCATGTAGAGACACAGCCCCTGTTTAGCTCCTGTTATAAGGAAACAAATTGTAATTCTTAATTGAATTCTTCTATGGAGCTACCAGCAATATAAATTACAATGTCACTGGGATAAGAGGGGAGAAAGCCCTTTTTACAAGCCTCAAGATGATAATTTATAAATAAAGTAAAACCAAGAAGCCTTAACGAAAAATCCCTCTGGAATCTGACATTAATAGCCTTTACTTTTAATCTGATACAATAAATCTCACAGCCACGTATCCACAACAGGAATAACAGAAACCAGGCCAAGCTGGAGGAGATATGAGGGAGTTGAAGACAAACATTCTCTTTCATTAATTAAAAGTATATGGTGATTTTCTGGTATTTCAGAGTAAAAATATCATTGCTGCCACTCACTTGGCTCCAAAGAGAAGATTTTTGGTTAGATTCTTTGCCTAGAATCTTCCAGGCCCACATATTCTTTGGAATTTTCAATGTTCAGTTTGAGGGTTTGTCTTCTGGCCCCACTGCTGTAATTACATGAGAATCTCAGATCTTCTGCTGCCTTGTGAACTTCACCTGTTTGAAAGGAAATTTGAATATTCAATATATTTTTTTTTATAACATTATGAATTTTTGAGAGGGATATTATTTTTAATGGAGCAAGGATACTGTCAGAAATTTGTCCAGCAAGAGGAAACAGTGAATGGTGACAAAGAGGAAAGTGCAAAATTTGGTGCCCTGTGACATTTATCCCAAGGAATGGAGCAAATTTATCCATTCCATGTCACACACAAAAAATGGGAATTAGAGATTTTCACAGCTCTGAGTATTGCCAACACCCTACATCCAAAAATATTTATTTAGAAATGAGAAAAGTAATGGAAAAATCTTGATATTTTGATAAAATTCAGCACATATTTGCCTCTATTTGTTTACTTTGAGGATGTCACCAAGAGTGTTGAGATTGGGACAGATTTGCTCTGTAGTGATCAGGGCCTGGACTTCACATTTATTTTTTTTTCAGAGACCAGTTGCATTTTGTCCAGTCTTGTTTTTTAAAAAAAACTCTTAACTTTATTAAAGTGAAATGCTACCTTTTTAGGGTTTATTTTTATTGTAAATGGTATGAAAAAACATGAAATATGTAGAGATCTCCAGTGTAAATGGTGTGAGAAAACACAGAGTAGGTACAGATTTCCAGTGTTTCCATCATGCCAAGGCTTTTTTTGTGGATAATTTTATAGAGAGCAGCAGAAAAAGCAGCAATCCAGGTCTGCTACTAAACCAGGGCAAACTGAGAATCCCATAAAATCAGTGGCCGCCTTGACTTGTGCTTTCCAGAATGTAAAACCATCTGACCAAAATCCCATTAACTGAGGAATAAATGTTTAAAAAACAAGAAATTTCCTGGGTTTACCACTAAATTTTCATGCACTGGGCTGGAATTGCCCATGGAGCTCGGAGATCATCCCAATCCTTAAATCATGGGGTGTGCCAGTTCCTAAAACATTCTCTTTTTTAGAGCAGGCAGATGCAGCTCATCCCAAATATTTCTCTGGACAACTCATTGCCACCTTGCTCAAAATCTGTTGGATATTTCCTGTGTGCTGCATTTGATGGTGATTTTTTTTTGTTTTTAAAAGCAATACAAGCAATAATCCAAGGCTCACTTATGAGGCCTGCATAAAATGCTGTCTAACAACCAAGTACAGTAAATTAAACATGATTCTCATTACATAAATACAATTATATTTATCAGCCTTTTATAACCACACAAAGCATTTACCAGTAAGAGTTATTTTGGAGTAGATAATTCCCAATTAACTTTTACTACTTTATTTTTGCTAATTTAGTTAGAGTTAATTTTTCAAATAAAATAATAATAAAAAAAAAAGCTGTATCAAATGGCATCTCTAACTATTACACTGGAGATGAGATATAATTAAAATGTTATGTATATGGAATTGCAGCTGATGGGAACCTCAGCTTAAACTCTTATTTTTGTCTTTATTTGATTGTTGCCTGCACAGAGAACATGATTGAATTGCAAGATGGCTTCGTGCCCACAGTGCCAGGATTTGGAGGGAGAAAGGAAGAGCTTGGAAGGAAAATTACCTGAAAAATCAAAATTAAATGTTGTGAGGACTCCTAGGAAAGTCCTTCTCTGATCAGGCCATTTTTTTTCTGTGGTGCTGGTTCTGTCTGTGGGGTTGGGAATCTTGGAATTCCACAGCTCTGCGGTGGGAATGGCAGCGGTGAGCATATTTATTGAGAATTGAGAAAAGGAATGGAAAAATCTTGAAATTGTGATAAAAATCAACACATATTTGGCTCCATATTGGGCAGGTGCCTTTCTGCTCTGTGGGGTTGATAGAGCTCATGCATGAATTATTCACCTGTTGATAAAATTAATCACCTCTTAATTATACTTGAGTGATTATATAAGTGATTCTACTGCCCAATTTGTCCCCAAAATGAGTGTCACCCAAAGCTTGGGAATGTCAGCTCTGCACCAAGAAATGTCCTCGGTCACCTCAGTGAAGGCTCTGTGTGAAATTGCCACCAGAACCCAAAGTTCAAGGAACTCTATCATTTGGGTGAGGAATCGTTTCCAGTTTTTTACGCCCTTTTCAGTTCTTGTCTTCCCAAGGGTTGCGGTGAATGACAGAGTCTCTCTTGGGATGAGGAATAATCAGGGAATCTACTGACATTGTAATTTTGTACTTTTTAGAGAAATCCTTCAAAAAAAAATGAAGGACAAGTCTGAGGAGCCTTCCAATGTTTTGCTTTTCTGGTTTTCACTACGTCTTGAAACACAAGGCTTGAAATGCACAGCTGAAATTGAAGGTGTTGGATTTATCCATGGGAATCCTATTGGAAACACACCGTGTCTTCACTTCCCAGTCCCTAAACCAGGAATATTCCATCTGTGATCCTACAAATCCTCCCCTGGCAGGGTTAATCGTGTTGAGGGCTGTTTGTCATTGGTGTGGTTTCACAAATTCCCGTTGAGGACTTGGCTGGGGCTCTGAGGAGTCTCTGCACCCCAGAATATCGGGAAGTTGGGATTTCCATGGGGAGAGGAGCAATGGGAACGTGCAGGGCGCCGTTAAACCAGAGATTTCCTCTGCCGCCGCTAATTAAAACGCAAACGCGAGGTCACTAATTGCGCTCAGGACAACGTGATTTGAAAATAAAGGGAACGTCAACCCGAAGCGTTCTGCGGTGTTCAGAGCCGGGAATTAATGTATTCCAGCCGGGAAGGGGGGCCTGGCTGGCGGTAAATATCAGCCCTTTCTGAAGGCGAGGACAGTCACAACCCCACCGTTCATTACTTGGGATGTGTCACATTTGCCAGGGTGACAAGATGTATTACGGACGAGGAGTTTTACAGATGGAGAGAAATATCCGTGGAAGTTGTTTATCTGATTTTTTTCAATATTTTTATTTTTTTTTTCCCTTTCCTGCGCTACCTGTCCAACCTTGGGATAATGGAATTATTTTATGCCTTTTGCGCTATCATCAGGCTCTGGATGGTTGCACAAAGGCCACTGGCAACAGAATAAGATGGCTGTAAAAAAATGCAAAAAATTGGGATGGGGGAGAAAAAAAAAAAAAGGTACATCCAATAACTTGCCCTTAAATTTAAAAGGAACTAAATGAGGAACTTCTGGACAATTTATCTTGCTGTTTACAGATAACAAGTCACTTTGTTTTTATGTGCTCAGTCTAGTATTCCATAATTTATTTGAAAGAAGATGAGAAATAATGTAGATAAATGATGAAGTGTCAGGGTCTGACGCTCTTAAATGAAGCTATTATGGTCAAAGAGAAAACGTAAAACCTGCGGCTCATTATGAGAGCGTTCTACTTGTCAGTTAAGTGAAAAGGCCTGGAATGATTTCCAGTTTATTTGTCATTGCAGTTATTAAAGCTGTCTTTTTGGTGCCATGAAAATGAATTGAAGACTTTATTCGAAGTAAATTTGTACTAAAGCTTTCAGATGTATCTTATGTGAGTTCAGTGAGGCAAGAAAACAGCTTAAAAGCTGAAATATTACAAGAAGGCAACTGCTGAAGTCCTGAAACACACAAGAATATAAAGTCTGAGGAAGTTGCACAAATAAACGAAGTATCTCATCTCTTGGGAAATAAAGCTTCGTTTGACTATATTGTACACTTAGACAAAGAAATCAGCCCTTGTTAGTGGCAGCAAAATATTGTCTTTCACAGCCTTGTGCCTGGTGCTTGTTTTTGTATCAGGGTATTAATTTTGAGACCAGATTATCAGAGTAGTGGGGATGGAACTCAGAGCATCTTTGGAAATGCAGTCTCTGAGTCAAAGAGGAGATGTGGCATCCATGGCCAGATCAGGCTTTTTATGGCCACCCTTTATGGTGACACTCAATGGTCTCAGGAGTCTTTCCAGACCCTAATGATGCTCTGGTCCCAGTGTGGTTCAAGAGCAGCTCCAAATTTGGGAGATAACGGGGCAGGGGATAGGAGACCCACCCTGGAGATGTTTCTCCCTAACTGAATGACCACAGCAGCACATCACATTCCATGGCATGGGAGATACTAATGACATTTTTATTCCTCTGGAAGCAGACTTAAAACACTTGAACCTCGTGCAGCTGGAGGGTGACAGTGAAATGTCAGACTGAAATCCAGCCAGCCCTGCCACCGAGGTGGTCATTGACGCTTCTTTTATTGCCATCCCCTCTTAAGATCGTTCCTGCTGAACTGTAAATCCCCAGTTGGCGTAGAGACGATTGATAGGTTTATTTTATTCCATTCTGTTCCCCTGGATTTCCTTTCCAGCAGTCACGCTCCCTGCTACCGCTTCAGATTTGCCAAGACAAATTAGTGCAGTTCTACCGAGCTTGGACTGTCCAAAAGGAAATTAAGAGTCTTTTTTTATTTGAAATTGAAAGCCGTAGGAGCACTAAACTGAACGCTTAACTCCAAGCTCCAGCAGTGTAGTTGACACTTTATTGCAGATATTACAAATGTTATGACATGTCTTCAGGGTCAAGTTAAAAACAAAAAGGGTTCCACGTTCTCATCAGAAGTAATCTGTCAGTTTTGTCATCAGATATTACAGCAGCCCTCAGTGGCAGTGTCACAGTCAAGGGTTTATCAGGCTCGGTGGTAGATGTATACATACTCTGATTTCCAGGGGTTTATATCTGCCATAAAAATTCCCTCTGGGCTAAAACTTGGCATTCACAGCCCAAAGGGATTTTTTTAATTAAAAAAAGAAGTATCAGTGAAGGTTTTCTCGAACGATAAGAGCGCACAAAACCCGAATCTATTCTGCATTTTGAAAATACTTTAAATCTTTTAAACTGGCAGACTTCAAATATTTAAGCAGCCAACTCTTTTTACATAAGAGACCATTAAAAAGGACATCCCAGGAAGGGGATAGGTGGCGGAGCAGACAAGTGCTTTGTGCTCATCACGAGTATAAGTGTTGAGCGTTTGATGAGATGTATAATTAGCCACACATTTCTAAAGCCCTCGGTGTCTCTTCCCATTGAAAGTGTGCATGAGGGAATTAGGATGTCTGGTGCACAAATACAAATCACTTCTTCCTCGCCACCCCCTGGCAGGGTCCTGTGGAATGTGGCTGATGCGGCGTAAGCTGCTTGGATCAAGGCGGCCCCTGCAAAACATGGAGCTCCCTTTCCTGCAGTTTCCCCTTCATTCCCTTCATGGGAGCAGCAGGAATTTCCCAAGAACAGCAGGGATATTTGGAGGGAAAATAACATTAATAAAAATGCCCGTGCATATGGTGGTCGAGACCATTGAGACTTGTTTACTGCTTGGCGACATTGTGGTGTTTCTCTGAAAAATATTAATGAAAATACATGAATTTGGTTTCTGCTCATCTGGGTATTCTGGACTGTAAACCCAATACCACTGGTGAGGAAAAATATTCACACACTCTCTAATTCACAGTAATTTATATATTATATTTTTATTATTGTTATACAGGTAAGTGCTAAAAGATGCATAAAACTTGTGTTTTCTAGGCTTTTTTTTCTGCATGAGGCTATGAAAATCTGGTTTTGGGGAGCTGAGCACCAACCCTTGTTGCTGTGATCTCCAACTTATCTGAGGAATGGGAAGATTTGGGTTGAATTCTCATAAATTGTGGCACCATGAGCAGTCTGACTGCACAAAATTAACAACCCACATGCTGAGGGTCAGGGTCAAGGAGAGTTTTTTGTTTTTTTCCATGATGTCATTAGAGATGGGACATGACAAGTTGGTTTTTGTTATTTTTTTTTCCTTAGCCTGTGTAGGTGAATAAAAGCAGAAGAGGAGCTATTGCACAGGAGGAAAATTATTCAATAGCTCTAAGTAAAGGTATGAAAATAGGGAGAAAATCACAGAATATCCTGAGTTGCAAGGGACCCTTAAGGATGATGGAAGTCCAACTCCTGGCCCTGCACAAGGCAGCACCAAGAATTCCACCAATAATAAGTTCTAGTAATTCTATTAAATATGAATTTATGATAGCATAATCTTAATTTTTTTACTCCCAGAATACCCAAGGGCAATGTAATGTGGATGGAGCCTTGCATCGTGCTCTCTAGTAGATGTTCCTTAGTGTTGACTTTTTTGGGGTGGCTTTTTGGGAGGGGTGAGAAAGCTTCTCCTTCCCAGGATAATCTCCACTGCCTGTTTTTTCTCAAACATCGCTTCTGGTTCAGTTTTTCTCACCAATTCTATTGCCTGTGTGCACAGGAATCTTTCAAAATAGAAGTATTGAAGAATTTCTTACCTTTGAAAGTTTGAAAGTTCCTTCTCTATGACCTTTCTTAACACTGAAAAAGTAATCAGTGAAATGGACATTGTGGCCTTGTGTCTGTGTCCCTGTGAAGCACTTTTAGGATGTGAAATGCCATAATAATGGCATTTTTCTAAAGTTTGGAAAAATAATTTTTCTAAAGTTTGGGAAAACTCTCAGATAAAATTTGAAGTTAATTTTCCAGGCAAAATTTCAAGACAGGACACATTTAAAATTTAATTTTCTTACAGCAGTATTTCCATGGAGAAGGGGGTTTACATGGTGCAGATTACATCGTGGAGCATGTAAATGATCTCTTCAGGGATTTAAGGTAAAAATGGTTTGTTATTTCGGCGCACTGAGTGGAGCCCCAGCAGCGCTGGCTGCCCTAAAACACGCCAAATTAATGGGGTGAACCCCAGTAAAACCAGTTCCAGACTTATCCAACTTACAACAATGGGAAGGAGCGAGCCATAAAAATCAGTGCCATTGGACTGCTGCTGATTTATCTCTAATTCAACTCAACTCAACTCAACTCAACTCAACTCAACTCAAGTCAAGTCAACTCAACTCAGCTCAACCCAACTCAACCCAGCTCAACCCAACTCAACCCAGCCCAACTCAACTCAACTCAACTCAACTCAACTCAACTCAACTCAAGTCAACTCAACTAACACAACTCAATTCAACTCAGCTCAAGCACAGCCGGGGTGTTTGCTCAAGCCCTGAGCTGACAGGAACAGAGCAGCAGCCATGAGAGGCAGCGGGTTGAGCCATCCATTCTGCCATTCCTCAAATTCCCAGAGCTTTCCACTCGGCTTCCTCAAGGACAGCAGCAGTGTCTGAGCCGCAGCGGTGACAGATGGGATACAACGTGTCATGTGATGGATAACGCCGGAGCTGCGCTGCTTAATCCTTCTAATACTAATAGCAGCATTATCATAGAGATTTATGAGAATGTCAGTTCCAAGTTCCCAGTTCCATTCATGGGTTTTTAAAACTTCAGCTGCAAAAAACACGCATCCATCCCATTAATTCTAATTATCATGGTTCATCTTCTCAGCAGTTTTGTACTCCGGAACCTTTCAGTGCAAATTAACGTACCAAAAAAGTGTATTAATTAATATTTGTAGCTTTTAATTTCTGCGAGAGTGTTGTCTGGAAGCAGCTGGCAGTACAGGGCCGCTGCTATTGAATCTTTGCCAAACAAGTGCAGATGTAATTTTGTTATCTCTTGCTTAGTCATTTACGCAAATTAATTTGAACAATTAGCCTTTTACTGGTCCTTCATGAATCATGCAAAAGGGATCTGCCAAAAAATTGCTACTTGACAGAAAAGAATTGGTTAACATTGTAAATCTTCCAAAAAGGTGTTACTGTGTTTGGGATAAAGGAGAACTTCAGGAAAAATCTTTGTGATTGAAGTTTTCTTTGTATGCCTTATCTAAAATCCACTTTACTCTGTTGATTACTGCTGGAGTACAAAAATTCTGAAAGAAGAGCTAGCAACAGAAATTTGGGAACTTTGTTTTGGATGAATATAAAACAAAAAATATAATTAATTTCCTTGCCTGGATGTTGCCTTGACTTCATTGCTTGCAGAGCTGCACTGAGGTGTTACAGAGAGGTCGGTGTTGAGGTCACTCCTAAAAGAACAAATTTATTTGTGATTTGAAAAAAAAAACCCGAATCCTTCATTTCTTTGGACATCAGTGTAGAGAAAGTCTCTTACCTCACCCAAATGTCTCTCTTGGTAACAGAGGCTTCCACATAGGAGCTAAAACTGTATATTCAACTAATGTTGAATCTCAGCTCCTCAGTGCAGGCTGGGTGTGAGTGACAGCAAACTCAGATGTTTCATTGCTCTTTTCTTAAGTATCAAACTGATTTTTCATAAAATTATCCAGATAATCAAACTTACCAGCAGCCAGTGCCATCCAAAGGCTCTGAGTAATGCTGTCAGTGGAAATCTGTCTCAGTTGATATTACTGCTGAGTAAATACCCTCTTTTATTCTTTGTCTGAACATTTTTACATATAGCCCTGCAGTTTAAATTGTGTTGCACAAATCTGAGCTTTCTGACTGATTTTCTTAATTCACAGCCAAGTTAATTGTTACCTGTCCCTCTGATTTTGATGCTGGGATAGTTCTTGCAGTTTTGGAAGGTACCGGGACATGCTGTGATGTTTTGTAGGTGAATTAAATAGAACCTGATGGTTGCCTGAAGCAAGGGATTGGGTCGCTATAGGAATAATATGTATATAAATGACAATATTTAAATAAATATATTTGATTGTATTTTATATTTATATATTAAATATATTTGAATAAAAACATTACAATTTTGTCCATCTCCTCACCCATCTTGCCAGGCGAAGTTTTTCTTCACCCTGCAGAACAAGTGAAGTTTTCCCTGGGGCAGTAACAGGGCCACCCCATTTTGCCTGAAATTTTGACTGCAGCTGTGGGAACAACCTCAGAATTAAATATTTCTTTTGTGGCAATCACACTGGAGCTCAAAGAAGCTCTGACTCTCTGTCAGCCGAGCCAGGCAGCCCCGTGCAAATTCCATCACTACAGCAGGGTAAGGTAGGGGTCCCTTTCCCTCTAATTGTATTTTTCCAAGCTGCGATTTCACAGCCTGCATTGTTATTTCCATTTGTCCATTCGATTGTGGAGAGGAGAGACCAGATGTTGTGTGACAAATCATAGCTATTTGCAATCTGTTGGAATTCTTACGAATTGTACCGGGGATCATTTTCTGATAACTGATCCTGCAATCACTCGTGCACGTGCGTCGCTTAGAGCGCGAGATGTCCTATTGAAGGCTCTGGATCTATTCATGTGCCTCAATTAAACACTCACCACGGGCATTTGCGGGGACGTTTGTGGTGGGAAAAGGCGCGGATATTCGGAGCTCGCCCGCTCGGCTCACCGTCGCGTCGATTTACATTCCATCAAACCGCGCGTTGCCGTTAACGCCGCAAAATGCGAAAATCGGCTCGTGGTTTTTATTATAATTAGGGCTCCAAAAATTTGGCTGGAGTTTATCCTGCGGCAGAGCGATCCAATTTTGTTTACTCAATCGTAATTCGCGGCAAATAGTTCCTTCAGGAAAGTGCATCCAGCCCGACCCTGTTATCCATCTGTTTTTGGGGGCTGTGGCTAATCAGAGAAGTGGTCTCTCACTGCCACACTGAGAAGAATGAAGTTGGTTCCTCTGTAATTGAAAGGATCAGTAGTAAACTTGGCTGGAGCTTGATTAATGGTATATTGAAATCAGAGTCTTCGTGGTGAGAGCTGGATAAGGAGTTTTGGGCCAATTACTTGGTTACTGGGAAACCTCTAAATTTTAATCATGGAGACACTTCAGCATCATTAGGAACTGAAAAAGACAATGGGCACTGGGAGGAAGTTATGTGAATTGATGTGCTTTTCAATCTCTTCTTCTGTGGGGCTGTTGAGTGATGCCTGGGCTGCAATCGAGGATCCTCTTGCTCCCCATGCCCCTGATTGCTGTTGTTATAATTTAGTGTTATCCACTTCTTTATGATCACGGAAATCAGAGGAGTTGCTTGCAAAAGATGGAAGGTTTTAGCATAAGAAAATGTGATTTAAGAGTCTGGTTTCTCTCTGCTGTTTGGCTTGATGTAGGGGGAGGCTGTACCCTGTGTTTAGAATGAGTGGAAATAGCAAAACAGGCTCTTTTACACATATTTATTGTTGAATAATAATTATACAAATCTCAAACAAACATTTACTTCTCACTTTGAGATCCATTCTTTTCTGGAGAGCACGTGCATGCCTGTGGCATGTATGGGCTCATGTATGTGGTACCTACATGATTATCCATACTTATTATCCATATTTATTATCTGTATTCATTATCAATATTTATTATCTTTATATATTATCTATAT
>CM019220.1:1172377-1208570 GCA_009741485.1 Malurus cyaneus samueli
TTAAGAAGGTCACAAATATGCTGGGACATCATCCTTTCATTTATAACACAATTGGTCTTAAGCTACTGATCAGGTAAAATAAGGCTTCTATCAGCATCCAGACTTTTTTTGAGGTATTTTCAGACATGAAAACACTGAGGTATTTTGATGTATAAATTAATGATAATCAACCATATCAGTAATTTCATTTGCTAAAGCTGTGCCAATTAAGGATAAATTAAATTAAATGATGAAAAGACCATCTCAACTGTTGAATATTTAAAGACCGTATTATGATAGAACAATCCCGGGAGGCACAGACGCTTGGCTTCTGTGGACATCAGGTTGGTATAATTAATTTGGTACATATAGATATCAGCTCCAGACTTCAATCTTCTTCTCTCCCACCAAATATGCTGAATTTGTTGTTCTTGCAACCAAAGTGCAGGTAGACAGGATCATTTGAGTTTTCTCACTGAATTGCACCTAACGAGTCAGGAAAGGTCTGGGTTCGAGGAATTAAATAATGAATTTTTTTGCAGCAGCAGTCGGCTGGGGGGTTTTCTCACTCTGTTATTTTAAAGACTGTAGATAATGGTTTTGCATATATGTCTCTCCTTGCAGCAGCCTGGTCAGTTTGGAGTCTCTGTAGGGAACAAACCCTCCTTTCTTATTCTCATCTCCCAGAGCACTGATGACATTCCCCAGGCACAGGAGGCCTCTGTTGATGTTGATCCCTGCAGGCAAAGGGCAGAGTGAGCAGTGCCACCTCAACAGCTCCAAACTGCTCCTTTCCTGCCCTTATTAAAACTTTACCAACGTTAAAAAAAGCAGATAAAGAAGTGCTTTGTTCTTTTATTAACTGCAAAGTGAGAAGAAACCCAAACCCTATTAGTCTGAGCCCACAGACCTTCTTTGAGTCTGTCTCCCTCAGCCTTTGTCTTCTTTTGTCTCTCAGAGCCAGCAAGATCCACCAGGTGCAGCTTGCAGTGAAAACTGGTGTTCCTAGGACAGAAAGAAACTTTTACTCTCCCAGGTAAACTTCCAGTTGGAAAAGGAGCAGTCCAGGAGCTGGAAATTCAGAGAGCCAAAAACTGAACTGCCTTGGGAAGCACAGCTCAGGATCAGGATAAGGAAATGTTGGGAATTCCCACAATCACACTCACTTGTCATTTTTCTTCTTCTGATCAATGCAGATGGTGAAGATGGCATGGGATCTGGAGGACTGGGAATTCATGGCTGTGGATCCCACAGTTCTGCAATTGTTCCCCTGCTCCAGGCAGGACACGGTCTCTTGGGCACAGGTGACACTTCTTTCTGTCAACCCCACAATCTGCAGCCAGGAAAGAAATATTGTTTATCTTCTGCTTCCTCTTCATCCCAACTGGGATCAGAAAAATTTTTCTCTCACTAGACTGTGCAGCCATTCCAGAAGCAGTGGCACCTTCACAGAGGCTGGAATGAGCCTTCCAGGAAAAATGGTTCTCTAAATTTCCACTTCGGAAACAGGATCAATACTAATTCCTAACGCCCATTCTTGCGTGCTCCAGAGCCAGCTGTGAGTCTCAGAACAATCCATGGATCCAGGGCCAAGCTGGGAGCGTGTGCCATCACAGAGGGGGACTGGTGTGGGTGAGGAATTTGTGTGGGTTAAGTGGTGAGAGGCAATCCCAGGGACAAACCAAGAGGGCATGGCAGGGGGACTGGATGTGTCGTTGTCAAGCTGTGCTTTTCCCTCCTGAGGATCCATCCTGAGATGCTCCCAACACGGATGAGCCCCATCCCACTGCTTTAGGGATGGAAAATTACACATAAAACCCTTCAGTCTCCCACACCCAGCAGGGCAGACCTTGATGCCCTCCTTGGGGTCCTCCCGGATGCTGATCTGGGTGCGCTCTCGGGAGGGGCACAGCAGGTCCAGGATGTCCTCATTGTAGATCTGCAAGTGGCAGAGGAGCAGCTCAGAGCTACCAGCCAAAGAAAGGTGCAGTCATGCTGAAATTAGTGCTAATTTGGCATCACATCCTACCCATTTCAACTTTAGGGAAAGATACCTTGGAACAGAATCCTGTTCCTGACAAAACCTCCTGGAATCTTAGGGCTTAACTGAATCAATATCTGCTACATTAAGGAGGTGGCCCCTAAGCTCCCTTTAGTGGATAAAAACCAAGATTTTACCTCTAGATAAGAAACTTTGAGAAGGAACTCCCAATCCTGCCTTTGCTGTTTCTCCTCAAAGAGCAGCTTGATGACCCTGGGGATGACCCCCACGCTGGGCTCATACTCCTGGTTGGCAGTGTAGGTGCCTCCCATGGAGTAGGTTTTCCCAGATCCCGTCTGTCCGTAGGCCAAGACAGTGGCATTGTATCCTGGGGGAACAAAGGGCACCCGGATGAGTCACGTGGGGACCAGAAAGCTGCATTTTTGAAAACCACCCTTCCAGAAAATCATCAGATTACACCAGCTTTAAGCACAGATCACAGTCAGGAACATTGAGGAAAAAAGGGTCAATGAAAACTCTGTAAAACACAGATAAAAATATTATTCCAGATCTTTTTAAAAACTGGTTTCTACTTTATTAGAGCTAAACAGAAACACAGCACCATTTCTCTGGCATCCCAGTTCTCCTGCAGCATCCTGGAACAGGATGTTTATCAATTCACTGTGTTATTCTTAAAGAGGGAGAGGGATCTTTTTTAAAGGGCTGGAGTGCGGTAAAAGGAGATGGTTTCCATGCAGAGGTTCGGAGGGATTTCCCTGTGGGTGGGAGGCCTAGTACAGGGTGCCAGAGAGCTGTGGTGCCCTGGTCCTGCGAGTGTCAGGCCAGGCTGGATGGGCTTGGAGAAACCTGGTGAAGTGGAAAGTATCCCTCCCCATGGCAGGGGGTGGAAATGGCGGGTTTTGAGGTCTTCCACCAACCATCTAACGATCCATGAAAGCTGCCTTACACACCCCATTCGTTTTGTGGAGAGGATCAGGTTCCAAACGAGTGAGATATGGGACAAACCTTTGAAGATGCCTCGGACCAGAGGCGACACCGCTGTGTTGAAAACCTCCTCCTGCTCCACGGACGGGTCGAACACGTAGTCGTAGGTGAAGGCTTTGTCATTGCCCACTATGACCTGCGGAGAAGGACGGGGCAGCGCTGGTAACCGCGCCGGGGCTGCGGGATCCGGAACCCGGCCTCTGCGGCTCCGGGCACGATCAGGATTCTGGCTAGCTCGTGTCCTGTGACAGCGGCGCCAGGCAGCACCGCACGGATTTCTCCTCCCGTACCATGCCGCGCGGACCGAGCGCTGTGAGCGAGTGGAGGGAGCGGATGAGGACGGGATGGGATGGGAGATGGGCGGGGATGGGGGATCGGGATGGGATGTGAGGGGCTGAGGCGGCCGGCCCGGGGTGTGGGTGGAGCGGGGTGAGCGGCTTGCGGGCTTTTGGGATACGGGGGGTGTGAAGGGGCCCTCCGGGGCTTGGTGATGGGAGCGAGAGCCCGGGGGGATGGGTGGAGGCGGGTGGAGCGGCGGCTGGCCCTGTGCCGGTCCGTTGCTCGCGGGCGGGGCGCGGTGACCTTGGAACGCCGCGCCGTTCAATGGCGGCCCGCAACGCCGCCGTTTCAATGGGCGCGAGCGCCACGGCCATACCGGCCGGTGCGTCAGCGGGGATGGGTCAGCATGCGGGGCTCTGCGTCACCGGAGGGCGCGCGCGGCTACAGGCAATCGCGGAGCGGAGCGTCATGGGGGCGGGATCACGAGGGGTGGGGGTGGGACAGGTTGGAGGCGGCGACGGTGGGCAGAACAATGGGTGCGGTGCGTATGGGGGGGGTGCGAGGGCGGCCGAGCAATCGCGCGCGGTGCGTCGCGGCGGGCGCGTTCCCGGCGGCGGACGGCGCATGGGGCCGGGTGCCGTAGGACGACTTTTCCGGTGGTTTTTCTGCGCTCGAGAGCCGCCGCCTGGTCGCCGCACGAGGTTTCAGCCGGCCGGGAGGAGGCGGTGGGCGGGACGGGCCGGGGGCGGCTGCCGCGGGCGGGGCCCCGGGCGGGGGCCCGGCTCGGTCCCGCTGAGGCGCTGTGTGTCCCCCGCAGCGCGTGTATCACCCCGACTACAACAACGAGCTCACGCAGTTCCTGCCCCGCACCATCGTCCTCAAGAAGCCGCCCGGGGCGCAGGTGAGGCGGGCGGCGCCGGACCGGCGCTGCCTGGGCGCGGTGTCGCGTTCCCAGAGTGTTTCAGGGCAAAAAGCGCGCTGGGATTGCGATATTCCCGACTGGCAGCGTTCTGGCACAGGGATCTGCTGTGACAGGCGTGGGGTGGATAGGGTGGCACGTTCCAGATTAGTGGGCAGGGGGAGGGATTGCTCCCCGTGTGGTATCGTGGGATGTGGAGCTGCGAGGGATGGGGAGCGGGAATCCGGTATTCCCGGTGACAGGATTAGAGGGGGCTGGTGCTGTGCGGTGAGCACTGAGCAGCCACACTTGGATCCATCCGAGACAGAGCGGGAGGGTCCTGGGGAGTCCTGGAGGGTCCTGAAAGGGGAAGAGTCCAGAGAACTGGGCCAAGGGAAGGGTCCTGGTGACTGCATTTCCCTGCTGGATTTTTCCACAGCTGGGCTTCAACATCCGCGGAGGAAAAGCCTCGCAGCTGGGAATCTTCATCTCCAAGGTGTGTCCATCCTTGTGCCATTCCCTCCCGGATCCTGTCTGTTCCCGTGGGAGCTGCTGAGCTGGCTGAGTGTGCAGGGAGGCTGTGGCTGCCTCACATCCCCCTGAGCTCAGGACTGGCATTTGCCACAAAGCCATCAGAACATCCTGCACCAGGGCTTCCCAGCCCCTGGAATTGCTCCTCAGGGCCGGGTGGGAGGGGAGCTGTGGGAGATCCACTGCTGCCATCCCTGCTCTGCCTTCCCAGGTTATTCCCGACTCGGATGCTCACAGGGCCGGGCTGCAGGAGGGGACAGTGCTCTCGGTAACGATGTGGATTTCCAGCACAGGCAGCAAGGTGAGTGCTGGGATGGGGATATCACCTCTGCAGCCTCTCAGCCACATGGAAAAACCATGGAATCTTCTTTCTTTGTTTTCCAGGCTGTGGAGATCCTGAAGACAGCGCGGGAGATCACAATGCGTGTCCGGTACTTCCCCTACAGTAAGTGCCCAGTCCAGACACCTGGAATGTTCCTTGGGAAGCAAAATTCCATAAATCCCTGTGAGTTCCACCTGAGTTCAGCAGCCCAGGGTCACAGACAGTGGTGATTTGGGATCAGGCACCACATCAGGATAATGAGAACTGGCTCCATGTGCCTGCATAGAGAGACTTGGAGAGCAGGAAGGTGGGATGGCTGGGGAATGGAAAAGTTAATTTAGAACTGAAGAAGTAGCTAATTATCCTTGAATAACACAAGAATGAGCTCTGGCACAAGTGCCAGCAGTGGCTATCCCTCCCTAAGGATGTTTGAATTGTGAAGGGAAGGACTGGGTTAACTCCCAGCTTCTCTTTCTGCACCCATAAAGTTCCAAGATTTAAGGAATAAAAAAAGGGTGAAGTCGAGCCAAACAAGGATTCTTCATAAAAGAGAAAGTCGCTATTAAGAATAAAAACAAGGAGAAGGGGAAGAGGGGATTTTGAAAAACTTATGCGTCTATAGCTTCTCGCTCCGTGGAAATCATCTGTGTCTGAGATTGGATCATAGTTATGGGGTGTGGACTTTAAGCCAGTGGTCTACTGCTGCCTCAGAGCTCTTGAATATATGACCCTCTTTTATTCTTGTCTGAACTGTTTTCTTATAATCATCTTTGCTAATTTCCGCGCCTGCCTGCAT
This sequence comes from Malurus cyaneus samueli, assembly GCA_009741485.1. NCBI lineage: Eukaryota > Metazoa > Chordata > Aves > Passeriformes > Maluridae > Malurus > Malurus cyaneus. Next base: position 1,178,169 of record CM019220.1, read on the forward strand.
GTTTGTTTACTTCTGTGCTCGTTGCCATTATCCTGGGCTTTCTGGGCTGACGTTAGTGATGCCTGTGATTCCAGACACATTGCTCTAATATCGGGGTTACAGTTTTATTCCTGTCTGACTTTTTGATCTGCTCTGGTTGTGTGTCCATGCTGAATGCAGTATTGCGCGGTTCAGCGTGTTATGCGGACATGGTGCTTGGTATTGCTCTCTGTAGGGTGAATCAGCTCATTTCTCGCAATGCCGAGTGGATGCAATGGGCTGCCTATTGAGAGGCGCTAGAGGAGATATGGTCATGGGATTGGGACTATGGTGTTTGGAGTATGATGGGTGTTGGAAAGTGTGAAGTGTGGTCTAGGTAGGGCTCATGTATTAGTCTTGATTTTATTAATTTAGTGAGTAATGGTGATTAGTGCTCTACTGTGGTATCTCTCGCATAGATCTAGAGAATACCTTTAGGCTTGTTTTGTGCATTCTGCGTAGAGCACGTGGCCTCTCTCTCTAGAACGACTCTACCCCGTGGTCATGCTGCGTCCCTGGTGTAATGGTTATTTCTTCCTCTCTTCCTGTGCCTCTGATAGCATCTGGTAGCGCTGTGTTTTCGGTTGGTTGCTTCGGAACTCGTGGAACGTAGAAGTGCCATCCCAGAGTGCTGTTCTGACCAAGCTTGGTTGTTTGTCGTGCCGCTCGTGTTGTGTGAAAAAGACCGTCAGAATTAATGATACTATCTGTTTGGTGGCGCATGGGTGGCGCAAGTTAGGCTGACATCGTGCTGTCAGTGTGGCCAATAGCGTGGGGCCTGGTCTAATTGTATTTTCCAAGCGTGGCACGCTGCATTGTTATTTCCATTTGTCCTTCGATTGTGGAGAGGAGAGACCAGATGTTGTGTGACAAATCATAGCTATTTGCAATCTGTTGGAATTCTTACGAATTGTACCGGGGATCATTTTCTGATAACTGATCCTGCAATCACTCGTGCACGTGCGTCGCTTAGAGCGCGAGATGTCCTATTGAAGGCTCTGGATCTATTCATGTGCCTCAATTAAACACTCACCACGGGCATTTGCGGGACGTTTGTGGTGGGAAAAGGCGCGGATATTCGGAGCTCGCCCGCTCGGCTCACCGTCGCGTCGATTTACATTCCATCAAACCGCGCGTTGCCGTTAACGCCGCAAAATGCGAAAATCGGCTCGTGGTTTTTATTATAATTAGGGCTCCAAAAATTTGGCTGGAGTTTATCCTGCGGCAGAGCGATCCAATTTTGTTTACTCAATCGTAATTCGCGGCAAATAGTTCCTTCAGGAAAGTGCATCCAGCCCGACCCTGTTATCCATCTGTTTTTGGGGGCTGTGGCTAATCAGAGAAGTGGTCTCTCACTGCCACACTGAGAAGAATGAAGTTGGTTCCTCTGTAATTGAAAGGATCAGTAGTAAACTTGGCTGGAGCTTGATTAATGGTATATTGAAATCAGAGTCTTCGTGGTGAGAGCTGGATAAGGAGTTTTGGGCCAATTACTTGGTTACTGGGAAACCTCTAAATTTTAATCATGGAGACACTTCAGCATCATTAGGAACTGAAAAAGACAATGGCACTGGGAGGAAGTTATGTGAATTGATGTGCTTTTCAATCTCTTCTTCTGTGGGGCTGTTGAGTGATGCCTGGGCTGCAATCGAGGATCCTCTTGCTCCCCATGCCCCTGATTGCTGTTGTTATAATTTAGTGTTATCCACTTCTTTATGATCACGGAAATCAGGTGTTAAAGATGGAAGGTTTAGCATAAGAAAATGTGTAGAGTCTGTCTGCTGTTGGTGGTGTAGGAGGCTGTACCCTGGTTAGATAGGTGGAAATAGCAAGCTCTTACAATTATTGTTGATCAAACATTTACTTCTCACTTTGAAATCCTTCTTGTTTGGAGAGCTGCGTGCTGTGGCATGTATGGCTCATGTATGTGGTACCTACATGATTATCACTACTTATTATCCATATTTATTATCTGTATTCATTATCAATAGCTAGTTAGTTGTTGTAGATATGGGTCTATCTGCACGAGCCAGGGTGTGAGGGGTGAGTTGATTCGCTGGGGCGATCGCGAGGCACGTTGAGAAAGATAGGTCAAGCACCGGTCATGCCGCAGTGAATGCTCACTACAAGTGGTGTGGATATTATTTGCCAGATCATCAAAGTCCTCCTCCGGTGGGATTATAAATAATATTCGCACTCAGCATAGGTGCGCGATATGATGTATTTAACCCCGTCAGCGTCAGGAATGCCAATGTAGATCTGTCTGAGGGGGTGTTGGTTGGCTGGATGGTGCATGTGTGTAAGGGATGGGGTGTTTATCATATTATAATGGATGAGGACTTTTGTGGCGCAGGGCCAGTGATGCCCAGAATTTTGGATTCTTGTGTCTGACTGCCCTCTTCCCTCTCACACAACGAGTTCCCACGCCGTGGTGCTGGCACTCACCATCGCACGCTGCTTGGTGCCTTCTTCTCCTTTTCCTATGAAAGTGCGGGATTGGAAGCATCAGATTACTCCTATCAATGCAGTAATTTCTATCTTGTTGATCTATAGAACAGTCCATACATAAATCCCCTGCAGTATATCAATATATTAATTATATTAAATAGTGGTGGTGGTGTGTAGTTCTACCTCCTTCAAGATGTGATAGTCATTTTGTCTTCCAAGGGCGCTGATAGATGGTGCTAGCCCTGTTCGCTGCATAGTCATTAGACTCATGAGGCATTCGCAGGTCAGATTGGGCCCAAAAATCTTTGCTCTAACTTGTGGGTCTAGATTTCAATATGAAAGGAATTGAACCTCAATATGACCTCAGGTAAATAATGTGAATAGGTGAAACGTCTTGTGCGTACTATGCATCCCTTCCACTATTGCTTTGCGCTCCGTTGGTGGCTCTTACTTGGTGTGTTCGCTCTGCTCCTTACTGTCCTCCTCCTCCATGGGTGACTGCAGATAATTCTTCAAACGTGCTCTGCATGCTCCAAAGCATGTGAGCCGTCTAGGCAACGTTTGTCGCAGCATCTCTCCTAGAGCGGACACAGTGCTAATGTTCTTGGCGCCACTGTAAATGAGTTTATCTCCTCTTCTCCTCTTGGAGAACCTTTCACCTGCCTAAAAATGTAACTTACACACATTCTTTTGATAACCTGAATTTATCTGCAGCTTTTTTGTGTTTGCACCAACCTTTCCTAGTGATTACAAAAAGTTTTAGCCAAGTCTTCATTCATTTTACAGGCCAAAAAAATTGCTATTTAATTCTTCTCAGTTAAGAGAGGCTGAACTTTTTCCTGCTTATCCCTTTCCCATGTTTTGATGGATTTTCCTCCTTCCTGTGAACAGTCTGCAGCACTAGACAATCCCAACTTGGTGCTTGCAAAATAGTGAGAATATTCCCTTATTTCTAATGAGAATATTATTCTTTCCCCATCATAAGATGTACTCACAAATTGTGTTCATGGGGGCCTTTCATCTTTTGTTTATATCCAGCATATCCTGAAATATTAACCTTCTTCTTCCATTTCCAAAAATAAGTTCAAACCCACCAATTATTCACTCCTAAATTTCTGAACTTGGAGCTTGGTGTTGCTAAATGTCATCCTACTTCTGTCATTGAAGTCCCCAGATCATTTCATTTACCTGTCGTCTGATATTCCTCGGAGTCGGCACTGCCTTCCAAATTCATGTCAGGAAAAAAACAATGTAATTGGTGTCCTCGCATCCTCTGTCAAATTAATTATCAAAATGGTTAAATCAGATCGCTTCTGACACCTGAGCAATGTAGGATTAGCAGTGATTTGTCCAAAGTCACTTTGGAGCGCTGTGAAGGAAAAGGTTGAAATCCCAGCGCATCCTCCTGAGGAACATAATTTTCTTTTCTAAAGGAAAATACATGCCAGGAAATTTTAGGCTGTGAAAAGTGGTTTATTCCTAGCAAAGATAGAGCTTGCTGCAACAAAATATTTGCAGAAAAAGAAACTTTTTTTTTGCAATATCTGCACCAGTCATTATTGGAGAAGCTTGTTGGGAATGATCCCCATTCATATGGGATGCAGGAATCTCAAATCCAAGCTGTTGGCCTTAAAAAGGCACAACAATCATCTACAAGGAGATATTTCCCTGTGAATATCCCATTCACCCATTCACTGGGTCTTTTGATGCAGATTAGAAACATTTTTAAAATGAAGGAAATTTCCACCAAGGATACCATTTTCCATCCCAAACAGCCACAGGCTGGAATTCTGGCCACAGAAAACAAACTGCCAGGCCAAAATGTGAGAGGAACAGACACATCCTGCCATGGTGAGTTGTGCTTTTTTATTTTTTTTCTTCTTCTTTTAATAGATAATATGTACAGGAATTGAGAATATTAGAACGAGTCCTAGGGGGGTTCTGGATTTAATGGGAGGGGATGAAGTTGTTGTGGGAATTTGTTGTTTATTAAAATTTTTCATCCAGATGTTTGTTGTATGATTTATGGTGACTTAAGCTTATTATGTGTCCCTTTTTAATTTGTCATGTAATGATTGTGCACGTGTACAATTAATTAACATAACCAGAACTGATAAAAATACTGGGAGAAACCACTCTGATCAATCAATTTACCTTTGTTTTCAGTGCAAATATTTAATTTCTTTCCCTTCCCTTTCCCTTTCCTTTGCCTTTTCATTACTATAGTATTAATAATAAATTATCATAATTTATTTCAATTATTTTTCTATTTTTTCTAACCCACAGGTTTTCCCAGTTTTCCTCCCCATCCCAAGAGAGGGGAGGAGCAGGTGGCTGTGTGGGATTCAGTTTCTGGCTGAGTTTAAACCACGACAATCTCTCTCTCTCTTCCTCTCAATTTCTTTGTCTTCCCTTGTCACCACATCACTGGGAGACGAGAGGAATCAGGGAAAAAAAAAAATTTGATTAAAGATCCATCACCAATTAATGAACAAAAGTGCAATCCCGGCACTTCATGCTAGAATGGAACATTTTGAAAAATCACGAAGTGAGACATAAGAACACTAGAAAAGTTTGGATTGGGGCATAAAAATTCTTTGGAAGACTGTGTGCTAATCAACAGCAAATGTGAGAATCCCTCAGGCTGAAAGGGCAGTGAGGTACTGTGGTTTTTTTATATTGGAGTTTTTCAATCAGCTTTTTCAGAACGTGGTTTCTCATTACGATAATGATGATGGGATTAATTACCACCACGAGAACAAGTGATAACGGCGCTTTGAGCTGTGTTTGTCACCATGTGACAAAGGCTGTGGTTTGGTTTTACATTCCCAGGATGTGGGGGCACGGAGAGGTGCTGGCTTTGGCACAGGAAAAAGGCTCAGCCAGGCAGGAGATGCCACAGAAGGACAAAAATCAACCTGGCAGCCTCCTTACCTGGCTGCATTAGGAAATTCCCAGGAAAATAACTGGAATTAGTCCTTGGGGTTAACATCCAGTTGCAGTCGATGCTTTAAACGTGACCTGCAAACCATGTGAAAATATGGGATTGCTTTCTAAGAAATAATGTTACATCAGCCAAATTTCTGAAATTTGTAAAACAATTATCAAATTAAAAAGTTTGTTTCAGCCCAAGCTGAAGAGGGAACATTCTCAGAAAGGTGGGAAAAGTGCGGCAAGTGAGGGGAATAATTCTCACTCGGGAATAATTTCTCGAGTCCCAGAATATTTCCCTGCAGCAGAAGCAGTGTGGGGTGGCTGACAAAGCCAAACACTGACAATATTGGGTATTCTCCACCCCTGAGCTGAGCCAAATGAATATTATATCTAAATATTTTAGAGAAATATTTAAACAGAAAGTGAAAATATATCGAGATATAGTGGCCCAGTAAGAGTTATCAGGAATTTGAAATTTGTGATGGGATCTGGCCTCAGTGTGAGATGTCCAGCTTTATAAACAAACTGTTCCCGAGTCACAGTATGGATAATTTGGAAAGAAAGGAAACTTCTAATTCTCCTGAATATACTTGATGAATTTGCTGACCAAAAAAATCAATTAGGCATTTTTTTCTGAAAAGTTTTAATATTTATCTGCTACTTCTGTGACTTCCAGAAGCCATTTTTTTTGTCTGAAGACCTTGCTGTTTTTTGCAATTTGTTTTCCTATAAATGGTTGCCCATGTGGAAGGATGTGCTCTGGAACTTTTTCCTGGTAATTAAATTAATTTAAGGAAGGACATGTAAGCTGCTCCTGGTGCTCTTTAGCTCCTTGTACTTTAGTAACTAATTAATGTATAACTGACACACACGTACTCAGCTCTCATAATGTTATCTGATTAATAAGCAATAACCACCTCAGTAAATCAAAATTAAATGCCTGCTTATGGCAGTGAGTTTAGAACCCTCCTGCCTAGAGACTTCCCATTGATTGATTCATTAAATATTTCATTGACACATGAAAAGCAGGGGGAAAAAACTCTCGTGAGTGGCTTTGCCTTTTGTTTTGTAGGAAAGTTTTACATTTTAGTTCACTGAAGGAGTAAAAGTTCTGCAAAATGTCTTGGGTGGCTGAAAAAACAGCTGAAAGTGGAGATGGTCTGTGTTCCAAACAGTGCTGGAGAGGGAAAAAGGGATTCCAGAGCAATATTTCACTCCCTGAATTTATGAGCCCTTTTTTTTGGTAATTAATGCCCTTCTGGAACTACCCAAAATCCTGCTGGTGGCTCCATAAAAGGTACTGGAAGCTTGATGAAGGGTGGAGAAATCAAATATCCCCAAGAGGTTGGAAGAAGAGGGGGACAGCCTTATGCAAAGGAAAATGCATCTGGAGGAGAAATTTAAGTACTTAATTCCCAAGAAAATTCACAAAATCCTGTGTTCCCATGGAAGTCCCAATCAGCAATGCCAAAATGAGATGACAGCCCTCGGTGTTACGTCCCAGATGGAAGTTCAGAAGAAATAGCATTTTTCAAACAATTCTTATTAGGGGGAAGCTTTCCCTTCCAGCTGTACCAAACAATTTTAGCTACTTCCTGATGCTTAAGAATTAAATTTGTTACTCCAGGATTTCTCATAATTTCCCATTCAGATTTTTTTGCCATTTTATACTCAACAAGGTCTAGCAGACCTTGCACAAAGTGTTGATTGCATGAAGATTCCTTGAATAGTGAAGGCCAAATGTGCAGCATGATCATTTCCTGCAGCTCTGGGTGAGTGAGTGAAGGAATCTGTAGTGTTAGAAAGGCAGAGGTTTGATATAATATCTTCAGGAATAGCAGTGGGTTTATGCAGAAAATAAGGAGTAATTACATGATAGCTTATAGTTTTTTACCTTTCAAATGTAACAAGTTAGAACAGAACTTTATTTTTTTTTTAATTGCTTTGGTTTGTAATGTTTCTTTGACTTGGCCTTATTTAGTTTGCTTTCTATCTTTGGTATTTTTACCTGGTGTAAAAGTCTGTTTATTATGAAATAGAATAAAATCAGTGAAACAGAATATGCAAATTGCATTTCAGTTCATGGTGAGCCCCTGCTTGTGATAAACTTTTGTATAATAAAACATTTTGGCTCAGAGCTTACTTCTACACTAGGAGTTTTTGGCTGTAAAAAACTATTCTGAGAACCAGAATCTAACACAATAATTTTTTTTTTTTTTGCTTTACAGTGAAACTTCATCTTTTTTTGCCGCTGCGTTAACCCGAAAAACATAAAGATACATCTTGGTTTTTCTTTAAATCCCTTTTCCCAGCCATTCCTTTCCAACTCCATCCTACAACACTCTGTTCCAGTGACAGCAAAACCTATGAGGGTTTTCAAATTCAATAACCAGGCCTGCAGAGGAGGCATCCCTCATCTCAGCTTCAGCTGAGCAACTGCAGATCCTTAACGCTCCCCTCCACGCCGGAGGTCCTGGGAGCCATCCATCCTCCGGGAATGTGCTGACAGCTCCCAGCGGTTCCGTGGTGTCTGAGCGGCGCTGAGATCACCGTGAGTTACGAGTTTAGGGGTGAGGAGCTGCCCCACGGAGCCAGACGCACGTGTTGGGCGCACAGATCTGGCAGGAGAATGGTTTTTGTTTTGTCCCCGTCCTCCCCAAGCTGGGGAATGCTCAATGGGAGGATGGAGTTGTGGGTGTGCAGCTCGGCGCGAGGGAAATGGGAAGGATTTTTTAGGTTTTGTGGAATATAAATGAGATTCATCCTCTGCCTCATCCCCCTGCGCCCTCAAGAGCACCTTTCTGCGTTCTCGTTTTCCTGATGTGGAAATTTCAGGATATTGAAGTTGGAAAAGCACTCCCAGCCCATCGGGTCCAGCCTGTGCCCAATGCCCACCTTGTCCCCTGCCCGGAGCACTCAGTGCCACCTCCTTGGACACCTCCAGGGATGGACACTCCAAACATCCCTGGGCAGCCCCTTCCAGTATCTAACAACCCTTTCCTTGTAGAAATTCCTTCTGGAGATGGTTTGAATCAATTGCTCTGTGAATTTCTGGGTCTTGCACTGGCCAAACAGAGCTGTGTGTCCTCAGCTGGACCATTTTTGCATCCCCTCTGCCTTTTCCTTCTTCTTGAGCAGGTTTGTGCTCAGGTCACAGATCATCTACAAAGTCCCAGGAATCAATCTAGAATCAAGATTTTGTATTAAAAAAACAAATTTTCCGCATTTTCCAGCTTGGATGATCTCTCTTTCATGGTTCCTCTAAATGAGTTTTTAACCATGTGTATAATAATTGTGAGAATGATACAGTTGCTACAATAATTTATAACAATGTTACAATAATTCCCTCATACAACATTTCTATTTTTAACTATGCCAAAGGAAGCTGAGTACGCACAGCAGACAGATTAGATGAATATATTGTGATTGTTGATGTGTCCCATTTTTTCCTGGACTGATGAATGTTTTCCTTTCAAATATGTGAAGGGGATGCATCCTGATGTTCTTCACAGTAAAGACTAAAGCCAGGAGCTTAAGGCTTTGTGAGTCAGATAAATACCCAAACAGCACCAAAATGTAGTGGGAATTTGGTCTTTAAAGCCCTTCAACTACATTCTTCTGCCTGAAGAATTTCACCAGAAACCAGTAATTCTGCCAGATAGGAATAATTCTTAGGTTCAATACAAAGATTTCCTTTCTCCTTTCCTTTCCTTTCCTTTCCTTTCCTTTCCTTTCCTTTCCTTTCCTTTCCTTTCCTTTCCTTTCCTTTCCTTCCTTCCTTCCTTCCTTTTCCTTTTTCCTTTCCTCCTTTCCTTCCTTTCCTTTCCTTTCCTTCCTTCCCCTTCCTCTTCTCCTTCTTTCTTCCTTCCTTTCCCCTTTCCCCTTTTTTTCCTTTCTCCTTTTCCCCTTTTACTCCTTTCCCCCTTTTGTTTTCCTTTCCCCTTTCCCCTTCCCATTTTCCCTCTCCCCTTCCCATCTCCTTTTCCTTTGATCATCTTTACTTTCTCTGATCACAAAACACAGTTTTATTTCCAGTTTCCCTGCACCACTGCCCTACCCCATCCCTTTCACGCCAAACTCTTCCCGCCTCGGGTCCGGCTCCGCTCCCGTTTCCCCCGCGCGAGCCAAGGATGATTTCCCATCCTCTGTGTAAGGTCACGCGGATTCTGAGCGCTTCTGATCTGTTAATGCCATTCTCCAGCTCACTGGAGCCTCTCCACCAGCAGCTAGGATGTGTAAGTGACACGGTGGCACTGCAGGAAGGCCACTGCTGACCCGCTCTCGTGGCTCCTCCGCGATACTTTGGCAAAGCCGCTCAACCGCGGCGCAAACAACTCGCTCCAAGACCGGGGCGCTCACTGTTTGCTGCTATAATCCTCTCTAATGCTTATTTTTCCTTCCCTGAGAAAAAGATTAAAGAAGAGAATTACATTGGAACTGGTGGAGGCATGATCCATGCTCCCTTGATTATATGGAAACATTAAAATATCATCAGCATGTTAATTTTATCAACCGAACTGGATGAGATTTATTCCTCTCTCTATCTATTGCATAGGCTGGAAAATACAATTTATTCTGATGGTGGAATGTCAGACAGAGACACCAAAAACATCTGGACATCTTAATACGAGACAAATTTTCTAGGATGTACATTGACCCTTTAAAATTAATTCTGCTAATAAAGAGGCAGGAATTTCATGGCCTATTCATCTTTCCAAATCCAGCCCCAGCTCTTTGTTGGGGAAAACCAGGTAGAGGCAATGAAGGTTCCTTTGAGGACTTGTGGTTCATGTGTGTTGTGTATTTGAGAATCAAATACAATAATTAGTTAAACATAAAATAAATAGAATACAATAATATATTAATTAAATAAAATATAGTAAATAGAAATACAAATATAATACAAGTATAATACAAGTAAAAATACAAGTATTATATACATATAAACAAAATATACATTAAATAATAAAATAAAATTAAACATAAATTAAAAAATTAAAAATAAAATAAATATAAAATAAATATAAATATAAAGCACACAGCATCAGATAAAACCCAGCCACTACAAACTACAGGATTGATAAGAATCAGTGAAAATTATCCCAGAAAAACAACATGTTTTAAACATTTTCCAGGTCTGTATTGGTGGATTTTCTTTCTAAATGTATAAAATCATGATTAATTAAAACCAGCTGTAATGAAAACCCAAAGAAACAACTCCTTGCTCATTGAAAGATAGTTTTCATTTTAAAAATATCTCAAACTACATCATATAGATTATCCCAGACAATTCTCAGTGGAGGAGGGTGGGTGACATTTCTCCCTTGATATTTGGGGTCCCTGCAGCTCTGCGCCCGCCTGGCACGCTCCGATTCCCATTTTCCTGGGAGCACAGAGGATGAAAGCTCCTCTGTGAGCARTGAGCTCTGACTCCAAACATCCCTTCCAGACTGCTCTGGGATGGCTGCATTTCCACGTGGCTCTCCCTGGAAGTTCCAGGCTCGCCCACAGCAATAACTCGATAATTGTTCTGGGAAGAGACTCGGCCCTGCTATCTTATGCACAAGTAAACAGGCATCTATAAGATTAAGAATTATGTGCCAGGGCTTTGACACAACCATCAGTTATGCCAGATGCAAATAATTTATTCTTTGTCAGTTCAAACGCACAGCCTTGTTTGGATGGCTGAAATTTATACTGGCACCAAAAAATGCGGCGCGGTGTCGAAAGCGCAGAGATGCGGCTCAGATGACCCAAAAAGAGGGAGAAAAATGTTATTTATATTTTCTGAGCGTAACTCATCACTGTTATATGGTAACAGGTGACGTAATAACTTGTCCTTGTTGTGTGATATGTGGGGGGATCCTGGCACACTTGCCCAGAGAAGCTGTGACTGCCCCTGGATCCCTGGGAATGTTCCAGACCAGGCTGGACTGGGTTTGGAGCACCCTGGGACAGTGGAAGGTGTTGGGGGTGGAATAAGATGAGTTTTAAGCTCCCTTCCAACCCAAACCATTTTGAGATTCTGTGATTCCATGTGTCCTCCTTGGTGTGGAATCATGGAATTGTTAAGGTTGGAAAGGACTCTCCCTCCTGAGCAGTCTCCTGAACAGTTTGGGTTTTCCAAGGCAAAGCAAACCGTGTAGAGAAGGAAATTAAATGAAATGAAATAATGAAATGAAATTAAATGAGTGAAATGGAGCTGCAGTTGTGCCAGGACGGAGCTGGGCTGGTGCTCAGCCTGCTCAGGGAGCTCAGACGAGGCTCAGGGATCACCTCACCTTTGAAAAACAGGGATGTGGAGATGTTCAGCCAAGATTTATCCACTGCTGGGGCACCTCCAGCACTGGGGTCAGTTCTGGGCCCCTCCCAACAAGAGAGATCTGGAGGGGCTGGGGGTGTCCAGGGAAGGGAACGGAGCTGGGGAAGGGTCTGAAGCCCCAGGAGGGGCTGAGGGAGCTGGGAAAGGGGCTCAGCCTGGAGAAAATGGGGATCAGGGGGGACCTTCTGGCTCTGCACAACTCCCTGACAGGAGGGGACAGCCAGGGGAATTTGGGATCTGCTCCAGGGAACAGGGACAGGAGGAGAGGGAACCATTTCAGGCTGGGCCAGAGGAGGGCCAGGGGGGTCATCAGCAGGAATTTCTGCATGGAAAGAGTGGTCAGGCCTTGGAATTGCCCATGGAGTGGTGGAATCCTCACCTGGAGGTGTCCAAGGAAGGTCTGGACATGAACTCAGTCCTCTGGGCTGGGGACAAGGTGGGGAATGGTCACAGGTTGGACTCGATGGTCTGGGAGGTCTTTTCCAACCTCAAAGATTCCATGATTCTACAAACTACTTTATATACCATAAATTTAAACGCATCTCCAAGGTTATTTGTCACCTTAAACTTTGGTAAGACTATCAAATAATTTTTTCCCGTGCCATCAGCTGAGAATTGGGCTCATTTCATAGGAGTTCAGCTCACGTGGATTTACTGGACAGCAGAAAAAGTGGAATTTGAGCCGCACATCCTGAGCCGAGTTCATAACGGCCCCCATTTCCAATAACCAAACCAGCAGTGACAGTGATATATGGCTTTTTTTATGAGACCTGATAACTGATGGATATGTGATCTTATAAATGCTTAGACAAACTAATGCACATAATTATATTTTCCATTTGAAGTCTATTGCTCGGCATTCTAATACAATATCATTAGTCGGAATGGCCACAATGATACAGCTTGGGCAGTTTGTCACAGTAATTACGGGGTGATTATTTTTGACTGGAATAAAGATTTCAGTTTTAGTATGGTAGAAAGCATAATCACAAATTAGAAACAGTCTCAGAATAAAGAAATATCAGGGAGAGGGACTTTAAATATGGATTATAGCTCAATTCTAAAACAATTCCTTTAAAGAAGTGTGCTCATTTGGCTGAAAGTGTGGCTACTTTTAGGTTCATAGCAAGTTCCTTCCCAAAAGGATGACAATTATCTAATTAACAGTTCCTGTGTGTAAGGTTTTTATAAAAAGGGAAAAATCTGGGCATCATAAGGAAGGCTTCACTTATAATTTACATAACTGCTAAAACGGGCTTTGTTTTTTCAATCGACAAAAAAATACATCATTTGTCTCCACCGTGTTCAGGAGGGTTGATTAAAGTAGACACTGTCCTCACATCTGTATTGAAAACTGTATTAATCAATTGATTAATCACGAGGCATTAATCAAAATCTTCCTTAAGTGTTTTACTTTTGGAGCGGCTCTTAGTATTTTCTATCAGATTCCTTTTAAGGTGTCCATTATAAAGATTAAATTTGGGTGGTAAATATTGAGGGGTTGAGGCACACGTGGCTTTCCCCCTTGAAGGTCACAGCCATTGCTCATTAGTGTTACTTTTAATGGGATAAGAAGCAAAAGTTTTTAATATGTGACTGCATCAATTAATCAAACCCACATTTGATTTCCTTCCCAGCAAGCAGAAATTTCTAGTGGAGTAAAACTTTGAATGCTCCAGGCTGTGCTTAAAAATATTCCATGAATTTAAGGAATTCAAGCTGTACATGAAGATACAATGAACTGATTAACTAAAATTGCTGTTTTTAAAAATATTCTACTTTACAAATATTCATTTAAAGGTATCCTGGGCAGTTTTCACCTTGCTTATATTTAAATCATCTCATTTTTCCCATACAGTGAATGAATGTCAAACTTCTGACCACTGTCATAAAGCTTTTTAAAATAAAAGAAGTTATTTTTGAGTACTTAGTGAGTTTGAGTGAGTCACAGAGGACCTTTGCAAGGAAGCTGATCATCTGAGAATTCCACTCTGTTTGTTTTTGCTCATTCCTGTTTGTTTTTTTGTCTGAAACATTAAATATCGGTGCTCCAGTAAATGTACTTTTAGCATCAATTGCAGCACAAAAGAAAACCACTGATTACACATCTCTTCACGTCCAGGAAAATGTGTTTTCATCTCCCAATCCCTCTGAAAGTGTTTTTTTTAATATTTACTGGATCCTCCTTGTGGCTGCTCTCATGACAGACTGCAAACACGGCTGGTGTTGGTAGAGAGCTGAGTGTCCTTTCAGAAAAGTCACAGAAGCTCTCACAGGGGCTGCTCTTCCCAAAATAACAGAGAAATTCAGCTGGAACAGCCTGGAAAATGAACAGGGGAGTGGGGCAGGGGTGAGGATTGGGGTAGGTTTTAATTATCATGGAATTCCAGGATGGGTTGGATGGGAAGGGAATTTAAATTTTACCCTGCTCCACCCCCTGCCATGGGCAGGGACCCCTCCCACTGTCCCAGGGTGCTCCAAACCCCAATGTCCAGCCTGGCCTGGACATTTCAGGGATCCAGGCAGCCACAGCTGCTCTGGGACCTGTGCCAGGGCCTCCCACCTCATTAGAAAAAAAAATTCTTCCCATATCCCATCCAACTCTTGCCTCCGGAATTTGTTTTTGAATTTTTTTTTTTTTTCCCCCAAAGATGACCATTAAATGGGAATTTTACACATCTTTGCTGGTGGGTTGTGACATCTCTTCCAAGTTAAGCCTGGACTACTTTACAGCTGTATTTGAAGAATGGCCACTGCATTAAAACGCTAAATAAAGGCAGCTACAGCTTCTGTCCTGCACAGAAAATCCTTGGTCTGGAAGGGTTTTTTTTTATATGGAAGTGTATCCAGAAACAGGGCATAGAACAGCCACCCTATAACAATAAAAAATCCCCCAAAATTCTCACAAACAATCTGTTTTTAGGGCTGTGTTCGGGGTTATTTTAATTTAGAGTGTAACCACAACAGTAATATGAGATGAGGAACATTCCTGCCCCTGTGATGCCTCTTTACTCCAACATTTGGATGAGCACAGGGATTCCTGTGGATGTACTTTTACTATTACTATTAGTGTTTAATTGTTGTATTTGTCATTATTATTATTATATATTATTACTATTATTATTACTACTATTATTACACTATTACTACTATTATTATTACTATTACTATTTTGCACTATAATATTTATTATTATTAATAATAATAAACTCTAAATAGAAGATTTTTCTGCTATTTAACTTTTAAAATAAATGTATTTTCAGGTGTCCTATTTCAGCATCTTTTGAATGCCAAATTTTCAAGCCTTGGAAATGAAGAATACAACGAAAATTAAAAGAAAAATAAGAATGCGACTTTAATGATGGGGTTGGAGGTGTCAGAGAAATGTTGGAGCTGCTCCTTGTGCCATCCCTGCTCCCTGCCTGCTGCTCCTCCCTGGCACATGTTCCCAGATTCTCCAAACCCCAAAATATCTGCAGGTCGAGGGGAGATTTTTGTTATTGCAGAAAGCCTGCGTTTGACCTTTCTTTGTAATTGTGACACCAGTTGAATTCTGCTTTGGTTCATGGCAATTTACTCCATCCTCTGAGAGTTCACCAGTTAATTATTGCCAAGTGAATTTTTAATTTGCTCCGATGATTACATTGGTGAGCGCAGTCATTAGCGGGAAATTTATTTTAGGAGTTGGCACTAGAGGGAGCTAAGTAATTGTATCATTTATGGATCTGGGACGGGGAAAAAAAAAAGAACGTTCATTAAAAACTTGCTTTTTTTCTGAACCTGCTGATTTTACAAATATGGCAGCTATGCCTCAGCAAATTAGAAGTGATAATGAATTAGTTAATTTTCCTTGCTGAAAACTGCTATGCTCAGATTATTAAGTTACTGTATTTCTGTTTCCACCAGCTACCAGCCAGTAAATTAGGATTTCTAGGACTCTTTTGGGAGGGGGAATTTTTTGTAACTATTATCCTTGTTTATCATTATTTTGGGCTTAACAGAATTAAAACGCTCGCAGATCCCCTCCTGAAGCATCAGAGAGTTCCCAGCTGCATCCCAGGATGGACGGCGCTGTCGGATGCTGCAGCTCTGGGAAAGCAGAGCCCGGAGCCAAAGCTGGGCCTGGACACAAAATCCTGCATTTTCCAGCCCAAAATCCACTGGAATCAGTGGAATCCCTTTTTTATTTAGTGGCAGATTAGGTAGAATTTTTGTCTTTACTGCTCACCTTTATTTTCGTGGAGCTGCTGGAGAAAACCCAGAGGAGGCCATGGAGCTGCTCCAGGGTTAGAGCCCCTCTGGAGCTGGGATGGGAGAGCTGGGAATGTTCCCTGGAGAAGGGAAAAGATCCAGGGAGAGCTCAGAGCCCTTTTGCCTAAAGGGCTTCCAGGAGAGCTGGAGAGGGACTGGGGCCAAGGGATGGAGGGACAGGACCCAGGGAATGGGGTCACACTGCCAGAGGGCAAGGATGGGTGGGATATTGGGAATTGGGAATTGTTCTGGGAGGGGCTGGGATGGAATTCCACCCCTGGATCCCTGGCAGTGCCCAAGGCCAGGCTGGAGCACCCTGGGACAGTTGAAGTTGTCCCTGCCCATGGCAGGGTGGCACTGAATGAGCTTTAAGATCCTTTCCAACCCAAACCATTCTGGATTCTCTGGATTTTCACAGCTCCCAGACCAGCCCCATGCTGGATCCCACCTGGAATGTACCCACCCATATCCCCAGCTTTGGCTGAGGTTCAGAAGATCCCAGAATAATCCCCAAACTGCTCCACTATTCTGTCCACCTGAGGAAATGGTGACATTTTCATATGGTATAAACTTGTGCAGGAAATATCCCAATCCACATCCAAGCTGAACTTCCCATATTTAAAAAAAAAAAAAAGCGCACCCAATAAACAGAAATATATGCAAATAATTAAAAGAAATTAAAATCCTGGATCCAATATTTAGAAACCATCCTGGATTCTTTGAAGAGGTGAGCAATGCCTGATTTTACTATGAAATATCACTGATAAAAATTCCTGAAACGTGGAGGCTTTCTGACCCCCAGCTGTGAGTGTTTATGTCATTTTCCCCCAATTTCATCCTTTCTCCAGGCCCTGGGAATTCACCAAAACACCTTCACCTGGGAGCTGGATTGTTTTCACCTGCAGACATCAGTGCCATGCTTT
The DNA here is from genome assembly GCA_009741485.1 of Malurus cyaneus samueli. Classification (NCBI taxonomy): domain Eukaryota; kingdom Metazoa; phylum Chordata; class Aves; order Passeriformes; family Maluridae; genus Malurus; species Malurus cyaneus. The sequence continues at coordinate 1,195,065 of CM019220.1, forward strand.
TAAGGGAGTCTCTTTCCCAATGTTTTTTGCTTGGATTAAGGAGTGAGATTCATCTTCTGTCAGGCTGGTCCCAGGCTGTGTCCTCCTGGATGTCTCACAGAGGTAGGGCAATCAGAAACATAAATGAGAATAATTTTGTTTTTTCTTATTGTTTTTTATACTTCCTTGCTTTTTGTATCTGGAATTTTAACAATGTTCTACACTGCAGTGCTGAGCCATTGTGGGTATCTGCCGTTGCTTTTACACTTACAAAATCGGATATTTTTTAATGTTTTTTTTTTTTTTTTACTTAATTAACTTTACCAAGTTCTTTATTTCTGTGTGCTGTTGTCCTGCCACTGCCCAAAACCCTTTCCTGCTGTAGTTATTTGAAGTTCTTAAATGAAAAGCTCTGCTTTGCAAAGCATTTTCCCAGTGCAAGTTGTTGTGAATTTCTGTTGAAAACAAACACCGTATTTTGTGCTTTTTTTGGCAATAAACATGCTGTTTGGTAGCTTAAATCAATATAAGGAATGATATTTTCAATCTAGAGCAATTCTGTATTTTACTTTTTGTGTCATACAATGTGTGGGCAATGGGAAAAAAATATTTGGATTTCTGGTAGACTGGATGTGTTTTGTCCACCCTTCCATCCAGTGACTTTATCCATCTTTGGTTCCAAGGAGGAACCTCTGGGGTGGGAATTGTGGATGATATTTAGCAGTTTGATATGACTGAGTAATAACTGAGGCTCAGAACCAACACAAATTCTTTATATTCTTAATAAAATGGTTTGTGTTAGGAAATATCCAGCTTTTTCTGGCTTTTCTAACCAGTGCCGAATGTTGGAAATTTGCAGTGGAATAAAAACCCTCTCAGGAAGGGCAGTGCTCAAGGCATCTCTACTGTTTCCAAAGAGTTTAGTTTTTAATTCCATGGATTCAACTTTATTCTGCACCAAAAATCTGCACTCTGAAGGTCGGAGATTGTGGGAAACAGGGTTTTTGCAAGTGTCTGGGAAAACTTTATGGGTCTGTGTCCACATCATGCGTTTCTTTCCAAATTTCATTTGGAAATGAGGGAACTTTTTAGCATCCTTTTCTTTGCTTAATTTTCTCAAAGAGTGTCTCTGATAGACCTTAAACCCCATCCCTGAAGTGTCCAAGGCCAGGTGGATGGGGTTGGAGCAGCCTGGGATAGTGGAACGTTCTCTGCTCATGGCAGGAGGTGGAATGAGATTTTAAGGTCAAATCAGTCTAAACCATGCTGGGATTCTGTGCTATGCAAGGATATGCAGTGCTGGAAAAAAAAATCATGTTTTTTTCCTGATTTTATTACTGAAGAGCACAGGGAAGGGTTGTTGAAAACTCAGAGTTCTCTTTTTTGGGGTTTGTCATCCTCATATTTTGCAAGACAGTTTCCTGATATTTGGTATTTGCTGTTCTGTGCTTTGGAGAAATGATGCTCAGTTCAGTCTTTCCATGTGATCTTTCTGAACATGTTCATGTAGAAAAAATACCCTTTTAACGTGAATTTCCAAGGTGTGCTGCTCTTGGGAATTTATTTGGCATCAGCTTTGCTTTCTAGGGCTAATCAACAAATCCCCCAGACTTTAGGGAGCAATTTTGGAATACCTGTGCATTTTCCCTGAGATGCCATCCATGTAGTTATGGTAAAAAAAAAAAAAAAAAAAATCTAGACACAAAAACTGCATTCCCTTTGTTTCTATCACCCTGTGGTCAAAAAAATAAATTATGTGGCCAAGGCACAGCTCTGGGCATGAGTTGGCATTGAGGCTGCAGCTGTAAAAACTTAACTTTTAAAAGGTGTTAGAAAGCACTTGTGACACTCAAAGTGTTGGTTTGAGCAGTTTGTGAGTTTTATGGAACTTATTCCAGGATAACAAAGTTCTTTAAACTCACTAAAACCTCTCTTTCACTTAATTCCTTTTAGCCATTATTGAAAATAGAGGGGCTTACTGCACATTTTCTTGCCTCTAATATCTCCCTCCTTGCTAAGCTGAAATTTATCCCACAAAGAAAATATTCTACAAAAAAAAATTGAACAAAAAAACCCAAATAACCAAAAGTGACCCCTATTTTTATACATTCTCAAGAATTTCTAATTCTCTCCTGAAGATGGAATATTTCCTATTGATTAACAAGCTGGGGATGTTTCCTGGGCATCCTTTAATTCCTGTTGCTATCTGGTTTACCAATAAATAGATGTTAAAAAATTCTCCAGGTAGTCATGGAGAGCTTGAAAGGAATCAGATCCATTTATCCATATATTTTTCCAGAGTTTTTTAGCTAATATAAATAAAAATATAGATGTTTTCCACTGCCTACCCAGCTGCAGAAAGGTTGCACTGGTGTTTTACTGGATTGGACTCTGTGAACCTGAGGGTTCCCTCCAACTCCTCATTTTCTGTGATTTTGCGATTTATTTCCCATCTTTTTTCCTTAACCCAAGAGTGCAGCTTTGTCTGGTGAGGAAATAAGTTTGGGAAAACATTGTTGGCCTCTCCTGCAAGACTTCCTATGGTTGGTGTCATATCTTACCCCACATTTGTTGTTTTGGTTTTGTGAGTTTTTTACATTTTGATGTGTTTTGGTGAGGTTTCTTTGCCTTTTTTTTATTTTTTTGTCTGGGGTTTTATTTGTTGTTGTTTGTGGGATTTTGATTTTTGTTTTTTTGGGTTTTTTGTTTCCTTTGGTTTTTTTATTTTTTTGTTGTTTTGGGGCTTTTTTTGTGGTTTGTCTTATTTGTCTGGTTTGGGCTTTAAATTTGTTGTTTGTTTTGTCATTCCTTGTTTGTGTTTCTGCAAATGAAAGAACAATTGCCATCCATAATTAACTGAACTAATTTTAGGGAAAACTCCAGTCCTGTGGCTCTGGTTTATTCCTGCTTCTACCAAGGGGGTTACACTCTCTGCTTGTCTGGTTTTTAGCACTCTGCAAAATGTGAATTTTCATTTGGGGTTGGCAATACCCTCTTCTCTTTCAAATGAAGATCCATATACCAACTCTCTGCAGAAATGAGGAATATTAACATGTCCTGCTGAATTTTGTGTGAGGAATTAAACCCAGCAGGTCTGGAATCCAATTTTTTAGCCCTGTTGGCACCTGAGGCTCAATCTGCATCTTTGGTATTTTCATGTTCTCTTGGGTTTTTTGGATTTTGAGGTGAGAGTTGGGGTTTCTGCAGCTCAAACCAATGCTCCAACCCCTTCAGAGCCAAGGGTGGGGTTGAATGAGCAGGAAATGTGGCTGTGCCCAGGAATGAGGGAGAATGATAAATCTACAGGTCTCAAGGAAGAAATGGCTGCTGTTTGTTTGAGTGATCCTTTTAGAGGAGTTAATAAAGGCAAAAATCCCCAATTTCTGAATTCAGCTTAGGAAAATCTGTTTGGTCTGTGGAGACCAAACTCCCCATTTCTTGATGGGTCAATAACGACCCCAGAGCAGCCAGGCTGCTGCTCACTCATCTGGGTGGTGCTCCAGCATTCTTATTTTTATTTCAGTGTATCCAAATCCTCGGCACCACAGAATGCTTGGTTGGAGGACCTAAAAACTTTGGAAACAAAGTTTGGAGTTTGTTTTCAAACAGAGACATGTTTGGAACCCCAGCCATGGCTGTGGGATGGTGGAAATCTGCGAATTCCCTCCCTTGTGGCTCCCAGCAGGAGAAACGCACATCATTTGGAGAGCTGATTTTTTTTTTTTTTTGAAAAAGCTAAAATAACAATCTCCCCACGTAATCAACAACACCTCCAACCAGTCAGTTTAAGGTAATTTATCTTCGCGGGTTCGGGAGTGCTGCATTATTAAAGATGTGCATGTTCTTATCAGCCCCATTGTCTGGCAGCTAATTACCGACCGAGATTAACTCGATTTCACATTAGGATCTGTACATCAAATAAATCTGAAATTTGAACACGAGGTAGCTGTTGGTATATCTCAATTTAAAATCAGAGAGTGCAATGTTTTCCTCTCAGTGGCTGAAGGAAACTTTGCATGTCAAGAGCCATGGAAGCAGAGTGGGTTTTCAGCAAAACCAGAGTGAGGATTTTTGTCTTGGAAAAATTAAAAAAAAAAAAAAAAAAATGGGGGAAAGAAAAAAAAGCTTTCCTACTCTTTCCAGTTGATGCTCCATGTTGTGACAGTCATGTAAAACTGCATCTGTTACGCTGAAATCAGAACAGAAGAGAGACGCTTTGACGGGAGGAATCACAACACGACTGAACAGCAGGAACGCGCAAAGCGCGGCGCGGTTCCGCTGTCAGGAGCCCCAGCCCTGGGAGAAACGAGGGATTTCAGGAGCTCCCAGCTCCACTGAATCCATCTTTCTCCCTGATGACTTTTCCCCTCGCTCCAGGCCCAACCCAGCCCTTTCCATAGGGAAAAATCTCGCGGTGACTCAAAAACGCCAAAATTTTTCCCGAGCGGAGACCTCGGGATCAGGCCCGGGAGTTTCCCGCCTGTGAAGTAGAAAATAGACTCAGATTAAGCGAGCAGACTTGTTATTTGACAGTTTATAAAATATTTTAGTATCTTTTTGGCAGTAGCAGTTTGAATGTTGGCAAATGTACACATCGCTTGCAGTTACAAAACCTTGTAATGAGTGTTTTCCCCCGTAATAGCAGCGAGCTGAAATTTGGATAAACCACTTAGACTTGTGAACTCTGACATGCCTGGTACTGTGTCTTTGCAAAAGAATTTTGTCAAGTATCGGAGCTCCTGCTAATAGCACATCCATCTTTCTGCACGCCATAAATCTTAAGAAAATTTCTATTACTCTGCAATTTGTCTGGCTTATGCTATTTATTAGCCATTTTATTCTGCTGCTTTAAGAGTAATGTGATGTTCATTTTATTGCTGGTTCAATAAATTGTTAATTATAATGCAGTGATTGCTGCTGACGTGATTTAAAAGCCACATTAGCACTATAGCATTAAGTTTTAACTATTTTACCCTTCAATTCCCTGTTTATACAACAGTAAAAGGGAAATAGCCTTAGACTAATTTAAAAAATGAAGGTACTTGTATCTATTGATCACGTGACGTGCTAGAAACTTTTTTGTTTTTTTTGGTTTGTTTTTTTTTTCTAAGGTTACATTCAGGTCTCAAAAAGAAAATGCTCCAGCTGAGCACTGTCTCCCTGTTAGCAAAAAGTGTTCTTAAAGCAAGATTAACCCCAAAGTTAAATTAACAGAATTACTTAGTTAAATTAGGACAATTGGCCTAATAGATTAGAGGAACAAAATACCCAGATAAATCATAATCATTTTACAGTTATGTGAGCTTTTGGTGCCCATTTTGTTTAACAATGGAGCAGAAAGGAGGCTGAGATTGGAAATTGTACCGATTTTCTCCAAGAATATTGTAAATGGGATTGGGGCAAAGCTCCATTTTGCTGATTTGAAGTAAAATCTAATTGCTGTGAGTCTAATGAGCCATCCTTGCTGAGCAAGGAGGAGAACTGACTCTGGTCAGAAGCCACACAAAATATTGGGCAGGATGGACAAAACTATGGAATTCTGAACCTGGAGTGGCTGGGACACCTGCTGCCTCTTGGAAACATGTGTTTCCAAGATTTTGGGTGCAAATATTTCCTTTTCTTGGTTATAACTTGTTATTTTTTTTTTTATTAATTGAGAAAAATATATTCATTGAAAAATAAGGGTAAAGCAGAACAGCTATGGAAGTGGTATACAAAGCTGTAATATTTGTATATCCACATATATTTTTTTAATAACCATAAAAATACATATGAATGGATCGAAATCTTCCGTAAACCACACACACCACCCAGGAAGGCTGAGGATTGGTGAGGAAGGGAATAGTGCACAAATCCAAGACCAAATCAGACTCTGAACTTTGTTAGGAGCAAAATTTGCTCCTTTGGTTTTCCAGAGTGGTGAGAGGCTCTGGCTGGGGCAGCAGGGTTTGGATTTGGGATGCTCAGGGATTTTGTGCTCATTCCAAGGTGAACCAGGTCCTCAGCATCCAGGAATTTTATTTTCTGAGAGTTCTGTGTTAAAGCCTTGTTTGAAACCTGCACTTTGGCAAAGGCTGTCTGGAAATGGTTTGAAAAATTCAGATCAATTTTCTCTCTACCAGCGTCAATCAGGAGATTTTGGGGCTGCTTATGATGCTTTCAGTGAAACTCCTGGAATTCATCTCAAACCCAAATTAATTAAATTACATGAGGGAATGGATAAGTGTGGGACAGCCCTGCTCTGGAGGAAGGTTGGAACTAAATGGCTTAAGGTCCCTTCCAACCCAAATTATTCTCTGTTTTCCTACATCCTTTACCCTAAAAAGAGAAAAGGGAGGCCTGACTGATGAAAACTCCAGGAATTCACAGCCCAGAAAGCTGAGCAGATTGCAAAGAGGATAGAAAGGAAATAGTTAAAAGGTAAACTGAAAAAAATAGTCCCACAAACTGACTGAAAACTCTCCATGTAGGAAACTCTGTCAGGAGAATTAGGGAGAAGGGCTGAATTGATGAAGAAGTGCTCAAATTGTGACTTTGTAAATGCCAATTTACTGCTGGCTCTGAATAGGATGTTAAAAGTAATCCACAGAGCCATAAGAGAAAAAGAAACTTCTAATGAACTGTGAAAGCAGATGCTTTATGCTGGAGAAGCACATTCTGCAGCCTGAATATTATTATTTCTTTTTGGGGAATGCTGCAATGTGTGCAGTAATTTCAAATGGAGATGCAGGCGCAGTTTGTGCCCGAAGAGTTTGTGCTGGGAGGAATATTCCTGTTTGTGGGTGGGCCCGAGGTGGGGGTGCATCCAGCAGAAACAGATTTATAATAAATAAGTTTATTTTTCAGGCTGGAGCAGCAGTTTAGTGTAGAAACCTCATATTGGGTCTTTTTTTACCGTAGCTCCCTTCTCCTAGAAAGGGTTGAGTCCTCAGGTGTTTGGTTTTTGTTTCTTTTTGTGTTTTTTTTTGTGAGGGTTTGGGCACCAAGATATGAATCGATGGATGTCATCCCAGATATCCTAAAACCACTCTGGGCTGGACAAAATCAGAATATTTTTCTTCCTAGAAACACTCAGGATCTCGGGTATTTGTTTTAGGAGAGGCTGAAGCAAAACAGCACTAACAGTGAATGATGTAATGGGATCTGTACAAAAATATTAAATTAATTTTGCTCACAAGGACATTTTATCTTAAAATTTTGTAAGAAAATGTTGTCTTTACTTTTATGGTTCAAGGATCATTAGACCATAACGAGTTTTTTGTGGGTTGCAGGAATTTAGTGCCTAATCAGTATCTAAAATAAGATAACAAATAAGGAGAACTAATTTCATGCTGACTTTATTGGTGAGCTGGTAGAATTTGAAAACCTGAGGGTCAGATAAATCCTAAATATTTTTTAAAAAAGAAGATACATTATTGAATTATCTCAGGGAGTGGAAAAAGTGAGATACAGAAATAAGTTCTGATTAATAAGACATAGGGAAATGGTGCAAAACAGATGGCAGCCCATTTGCTTATGATTATGTTTGATGTCATTAAAAACACTGGGATTTTTGTGGTAGGTGATTACAGACCAAATTACCAGCTTCACTTTTCCTAAACTTCAGCTTAATCGATAGAATTTCACATCCCATGTAGTGAGCTCCAACAAGCAGTTCCGAAGCAAATGCTGCATGGAGAGTGAAAAAAGGGATTAAAACCAAAATAAAGACATTTTTCTGATTTATCCATAAGATTCTGATTTTTTAAATACTTTTAATGTGTGCTCAACTTTTTGTCAGCATTTAAAAAAAGAGAAAAAATTGCCTCAATTTCTTGATAAAAATCCCAATGGAGGGAATGTTTGCATCTGGTTTGAGGAAGGGGAAAGAAGACAGATTATATGATGTGTATATAAAAAATGACAGAGGAAATCTAAATAAATGGCCTGTACAGAAAAAAAAATCACAATTTTTAAAAAATTAATAATGGGTGGGGAAAATAGGAAGGAAACAATGTTCAGACTGCCTGAAAAATGGAAGTGTTGGGCAAGCAGGAAAAAATCCCAAAGAAAGCAGGTTTTGAAAAGCCTGGAAAGGAAGGATGGAGAGCCTGGTCTGAAGGAGATCTGCATTAAAGTGCCATTAATTCCTCCTGGTGCCAAAACTTTGGGTGATTGCAGAGACAGAGAAGGGACAAGGTTACAGAAATGATGATGGGAGGGTTTAAAAGCTCCAGGCCTATTTTTGATTTTGCTGCAGCAGGAATTATTTGCTTTCTTCGCTCTTCTTGAGCACTGGGCATTTCTATTTCTGGAAATGCCCTGAGAACGTCATTCGAACTATTTCAAAACTCAGGGAAATTTCCTGGGTGGTTTTCAGTTTGCATTGCAGTTCCTCTCATCTCTTTCTTCCCAAACTGCTCTGATGAAAAGCAGCAGATCCTGGAGATAAATCCACCTATAATCTTTGTGGGAATTAAGAGTTGTTTGTTCTCTGACCAAAACTACTTCATCCACAGCTTCTCATCTTCATTTTAATCCTTGGTTTAAATTAGGACAGGGAGGAGGTTCCTTAGCAAAGACTTTTTGTTTTGTTTTTTTTTTTTTTTTTTTTTGTTTGTTTTTGTTTTTTTTTGTTTGTTTTGTTTTCCCCCTCAGCACCATCTGAAATATCAGAGGAGGGGAAAATTTACTCTTCAGGCATTGAGATGCCCAGTGCCAGTTTGGTTTAGTATTTTAGTGCTATTTATTAATTCTATTCAATTTCCATCCAGTTTTTAATTTGCCACTTGTGTGTCATATTGATAAATGTTTACTTAGCACGTGTGCTATTTGTTAAATGAAAATTGACATAAAGAGAGACCACGATGTTGTTTCCTGAAGGCTGCACTTGTTTCTAAATACTCAGTGAATTCTGGATGCCTCAAGTTTCAGGAAAAAGTGAAAAGTAGAACTGAGCACATGTCATTTACAGGTAAAAATAGGAAAATATTCTTGCGTGGTAAGAACAAAGTCAGAGTTAACAACACAAGGGGAGAGGGGAAGAGCACAAAGACTGCAGGAAACAGAGCTGGGAGGCAGCATCAGCTGTGCCCAAATCCTTCATGACAGATCCTTGTCGAACTGGCTCTTTAAATCTCCACTGATGGAGTTCCCACAATCTCCATGGGCTCTTTCTTTTTTTGTTAATATCTAATCAAAATCTCCTTCTCAGCAGTTCCAGCCTGTCCCTATTTATCCTTTTTGAAGTGGACACACAGAGCAAATTCTTTGCCGCTACCACCCATCTGTGTACAAATTTATCACTGCTGATCCTTCCCTTTGGGTTAAACCAGCTCATTATCATCAGTTTTGTACAGATCATGTTTGCCAGCCTTTTGTTTCTCACCCCAAGAGTTAAGGCAGGGGGAGAATTACTGGACAAAATATTATGTAAAAATATCAGCGGTGTTTGAGCTGGGTGAATGTTCAAGCCACAAAAAGTCAATATAATAATTAGAAATGAGTTCTGATATTTGGGATTGGGTTGTGTGGTTGTGCTTGTGTATTTTTGTCATTTTTTGCCATGAAAAATAGGGTTCAACATTATCGCATTCTCTGGGAAAGACTACTGGGAAATGTGAAATGGGAAAGGACTCTTTTGAAGCTGGAACAGCTTTTTGTCCTTAAATCTGTTGATTTTATCAACAAATCAATGCTGAATCACGTAGCATTGAAATGCCTTTATGGAGGTATTTTGAAATAATTCTTTTTAATTTAAACTGATTTTTCAGAATTAAAAAGGGGCTTTGGATTAGAGCTGTGTCTCTGCCTTGGAAGGGTGTAGAATGCGGACACTTTCTGCTTTTGCTACATCCTAAAGGCTTTGGAGCTTAAAATTTTTAGGATTTGATCACGTTTTATAAAAATAAAACATGGATCATTGAGTAACCTGGACTGGAAGGGACCCACAAGGGTCATGGAAGCCCAGTCCATGGACTGGACACCTCAATAATCCCCCCCTGTGCCCGAAAGTCTTGTCCATGGCAGAAGTTTGTGGAAGAAAAATTGTGTTGCTCTTTCATATCTAAGATACAGACAGTGAAGTAAAAGAAAAAAACAAAACAGCAAGAAAACCACTCCAAAACCCAAAAAATCCTTGCCAAATTTTTGCATGCTTAAAGAAAAATAACAGTTGAATTATTTTCACATATATTAACCCCAGAAAGATTAATTTGTGAGGGAGAGAAAAAAGTCCTAATGAACATTTCAGTGCAAGAAAGGAAATCCATTTGATTTAGTTTTTATATGACACACAAACTTACCAGATAAGCAATTAGCTGTTGAGCTGACCTTTGAGGGATTTGCTAAAATGTTTGCATTGAAATCAGGAGTTTGTTTTGGTTTTATAATCAAAGTTCCCCGTTTTGTTCCCCATCTATTTCTGGCCATCAGTTTTCTATTTAAATTTAGGTTTTTACTGTTATTATTGAATCTAACAATTATTTACTGCGTTTTGAACCGAGTGTCCATGTATTGGAAAAATCTAGGTTTTTAGCAAAAAATCACCTAAAGAAAAAGCTGGAAAATTCTCCCATTTATTTTTTCAAACTACAGCCTTCTGTCCTCAAGAAATGTTCTTCTTGATGAGGAAGCCCGCTTCTGGGACACAAAGGCCCTGAAGGACTTTCCCAGACTGGCAGGAGAGAATTTGACTCCCAACTGTGGGCAATCCCTCTCCTGATGCCAGAGGACGGTCCCCCCGCTCCCCAGTCAACACAGCTTAAAACTGCATCCTCAAAAATTTGTTTGCTCATCACTTTAGTCTTCCTTGAGCGTGCCCAAGTCAGAAATAGCTTATCTCCTGGGACAGGATTTGCCTCATCTGACTCGTGGCGTTTGGAATGCAGAGTTCCGACTGCCCCCGGAGCAGGAGAGCGATGGGTGCCCCTAAAGCTGCCCAGAGCAGCCTCTGCTGAGGTTTCCTCTCCTCCTCCCATCTCGCTTCCAAATCCAGGAGATCCCTTGTGTTCCCGGTTTCAAAGCAGATTTGTAGACAGGTGCTGACCCAGGCTGTATTGACAGCTCAACACCAAGCAGAACCCAAATTTGGGGCAATGTTGTTCAATGCAGGAGGCAATGGTTTCCCACCAAAAGATGAGTTATATTCCATTTCCAGTGTTTTGTAGCAGATGATAAATAGGAACATAGGGAATAAAAGGCAGCTTTTAGCCATGAAATCCACTGAATGTGTCAATAGGCAAAGTCAGTGAAGTTTGTATTGAATATTGTTTCTGATATGGTGTAAAAGAGCTTTGGCTTGGAAGGGACCCACAAATCCAGACTGAAGCTGATGAGTACTGGTTCCAGTGCAGAAACTTTTGGATGTGATCCTTAAGGTCTCTTTGAACTTTCTTGCCAAATTTGTGGCTGAATTTTTGTTGTTGCATTCATTAACTCTTCATCTGAGTGGCTACTGGAGTCTTTAAAGAACTTTGCAGTACTTGGCCCTGTTATTGCTCAGTGTTTGCTGGTTACCCAGTACAAAGTGTAGAGGGAGGAAAGAATCACACAATCGTTCATCAATAACTCTTAATCTGGCTCTGTAATATGTCTGTGTGTGTGATTTTTAGGGCAGCATTGCAGGCAGTGAAAGGGGTGGATCCCTTTGCCACTGCAGCCACATCACCCTCTTATTCCAGTGCCTTCAGCAGAGTCAGCTTTATCTGTTTTTCCCAATTAATGAACATTTTTATCATTGTTCTTTAAAATGCAGTTTCTTCTATTGGGTGCTAAAAACAAAAGAGCAAAAGCAGGAGGATAGCCTATGAGAAGCTTGTCCAAATGTCAATGACCCTCCAGGGCAGGTCCATTTCTCACAAATGGCTGTGTTAACACACAGCCTCACAGAACTGAGACTTAATGCTCTGCTCAAAGCCTGACAAGAGGAAAGAAATACTGGATGAGACTTCCATTGTCATTATTTATCATTTGTAACATGCAGAAAAAGCCTGATAAAGCATCGATTGGGTGTTTGGAGGTGGCATGTTGTCACCAGTGCCACCCAAGAGGGAGGCAGGGCTGGGCTCAGCCTGGCTGGCAGCAGGGTGGAAGGTAGAGGAGGAGAGGGGAAAAGAGGGAAGAGAGATTGGGGGAACTGGGTTCCTCCTAAATCTTTATATGACCAGGGGGAAAGTGTGTGAAGGATTGAGAGAAAAGATTTGGAGTGTTTTTGACATTAGTTGTGAGCTGTCCTGGAACAATCCCGCTCCTGTGTGGAGCAGTCTCCACTGTCCTGCCAGCAGAGCGGCTTGCCAGGCTCTGCTCCGGCTCTGGGCAGGACACTGCTGCCAGAAATACACCTCAGAGCCTCAGGAAGCAAAATTCAGGTGCTGTCTTGGTCAGAGAGACAAACAACATTTGACTGCTCTTTGCTACTTCCCTGGCAGCTGTTTCTTATTCCCTTGTGAGATGTGGCACCAAGGTGCTCCTCTCTCAGGAAAAATCCCACTATTATAATTTTTTTCATTTACAGCTTAAATTTTCAGCTTTAAAAGAGAGGAAAGACAAAGATAATTTGGTAGATCTGATTTCTGATGCATTTTGTTCGGTGTTATGTAGCTGCATTTTTTTTCCATGGGAAATTTGATACATTACTTTAAGTTAACTACATACAAGAGAATACTAAATAAATTCACTTTATGTGCTCCCTAATTAGTTTCAGTCATGTAATCTCTTCAATACGCGAGCTGAGAAATCCCCAAGTCTACCTTGATGTAGTTAGTGTCACATACACTGATCATGTGAAATTGAATTTGAATTTACTACTAATATTTAAACACGAAAGCTGACTTGAACCGTATTTCCCCCTTGGATAGAGATGTCACCGCTCCCTGTAATGAGCAGCATTATGTTGAATACTTAAGCCAAGAACAACCAAGCTACAGGAATGGGACATTAATCCTGGAGAACGTGGAATTTTGTGCTTTAGACAGTGCAGAGTCTTTGCATTATCCTTGTGCTTTAATACTTGAGATGATGTTTTGCAGCGTGTATTGCTCGAGCGTATTTTGTGAAGATGGAGTGGGAATATTGAGATTTCCAGGATTCTTGGATATACGAGCAAACTGTGAGCACAAACCTACATTATTATTCTTTGTCTATCACTTCAGTTGTTGGATTTAAATCCAACAAATTTCTGTGCAGATCCCTGACTGCCCCCAGATCTGAAGGTGTGAGTAGGCCTGCCAGTCCCATATTCCAGGACAGGAAGCTGAAGGGTTTGTGCCGCATTGCTCTTTTGCAACATTTCACATTCCTTAATTATTAAAATTAAAAGCTCGGTGTCCTTGGCCTCTCCCTCACCTGGGAGTGGATCAAGGCTTTAGGGGAGACCAGCCGGGCCACTTTCAAGACTCTGAACACATCAAAACACTTCAGGGCTCTTCTGCAGTCTTGGGGTCGCTGTGGTGGAGAGTGGGATAAGTTTGCTGATTTGCATTCATAGGAATTTTTGTTGTTGCTCATGAGCTCTCATCTGGATGAGTTTGATGAACTTTGCTTTTCAGT